>JPKZ01003185.1:1195128-1260773 GCA_000803305.1 Toxocara canis
AAGGGGAGGGGGAGCGGGAAGGGATAATAAAAGAGAAGAGAAAGCTGCGTGAATCTGGTGGAGGTAGATGTTTTATGGAAATTATAGAAATTGCGCATAGCATCATATTGCGAATTTTTTCTGTCTTTACTATGGGGCATCGGAAAAACAAATGCAGCAATTTTAACGAGGAGCTTTAATCCTAAAGTTCCCAGCAAAAACTTCATAAGGAGGATGGTTCTGTTGGCATCTTATTATCGATTAAAGGGAGGCGGGCGGATGGAGTAATTCTCTCACATAGAACTCTGAAGAAGAGTTTTGCAGAATCAGCAGGAAATAAAGTGAATGTTATCGATGGAATGAATGGAGGAGCAAACAGACATAAACAGCCTTTACTATGAACAAGAGATGTAATAAGATGTACGTACCACTTCACAATTGATCTTCGCGGTCACGAAAAACATCTTTACATCGCTGCATGCTCATATAAATTTAAGAGGGAACCTTATTGGAAAAAAGTTGTTGAAAAGAATAATGCTGCCTTATTGGAGTATTCATGTAATCTCATTGAAACTGCACTAATCCAAAGGCTGTATCTAGGTGCTCGAAAAAGTGACGAAGAACATGATTGGTGGGTATTGTGACCCGATCTGTTCTCTCAATGATCCCGGTAAATCATGAAGTAGGGCTATGCATTTCATTGCTATTTTTTGGAACCCCCCATGAGAGACAAGCGCACAAAGCCAAAATGTGTAACGGTAACACAGCTTTTTATTATCACCAGTTTGATTTGCGTCCAAACTGATAAAGAACTTTGAAGAAAGCGATTCAAAGAGTGAAATTGGAGAAAATGGAATTTTACGAAAGCAATAATTATTTGACCAAATCGATATTCATTGTAATGAAGAATCCGTAGTTTGTTTGCGTGAATTTCATAGCTTTAATGGCGAGTGAGATAAAGGAACGAAAAAAAACGCTAAAAGTTTCATCACTGAGTTCTCAAAGCTTCGCACTAATGCGATCGCACTTTTACGTTCAGAATCTCAGTATTTCCAAACTCAAAGATTTTTTGCTTCTCCTTTTTGAACGTTTTTAATGATGATGAAAGCTGTTTTCTCTTTCTCTCTCCGAACAATGATCTCTTAAGAACACTGCGAATGTTCATAACGACAACGGATAACTGATGCTAATAAAAATGAGAATATTTGTGCAACATTAAAGTAAAACATGAAACAGACAGCAATTAGTTCAATTGAGTCCGTGTGAGGAAGCATCAATAAGTGCCACTATTGAAGCTTTCTTGCCAATGATAGTAAAACATTATGTAAAACTAACGAAAATGCATTTCGTTTTTTAATATTTATCACTTTTTTTCGACAAAGTTATTGTATAGATCACATACAGCGATACAAGCTTCTAGTCAGCCATTTAAAAAAATGAAGTTAACACGCGACGCGAAGCGGCACACCAAAGAAAACGCAGTTACATAAATTGTGCACCATACGTACCTAAATTGGGCAATAAATATAAAGTTAGCCATACTTGATCGACGTTTGTGCATAGGATTTGAAAAGACTTGAAATTACTTGCAGCACATATTGCAGTAGAACGAAAAAAGGATTCACATTCTCAATGTTAAAGAGGTTCTAGAGGATCGTTTCGTATTCATCTTAAAAGGAGATGTTGACATCATGCATTTTAGATATGGCATTCGAATTAATAAAAGTCAAACTAAGTAAAAAAAAAGTCAATTTGCTAGAATGAACGAAATTGAGTTCGGAATAAATGGTTCAATAGGTGTGGGTGGAAAGAGTTATAAGCGTCGATTTACACTGCAAAGTAATTACTATCGCTAGTAGTTTTCTGTGATTGCGAATTACATTTTAACAGTGCAACAAACAATAGATGCCCAAATATGAATTAATAAATTAGCAAGCAAACAAGCCCGAAAGCGCACACGGAATATAGCGCACTATGCGATTCATGTAAGTTCCCTTAAAAGTATACAATTTGTTTTGGAAATATTTTAAAATCAAATAAGTTGCAAATAAAAAATGGATAAACACTGCTGGTTGGCTTGTGATGGTGGTCGTCAGCGAACGATTCGTTAGCATAATTTGAGCTTGTGTTACTGTAGCGCCTATGTTCCCAAAAATTCAGCATTCGCTCCACGAAAATTTTTCGTATTTTTAATCTGAAATTGACAATGAGAGCAGAGCTTAATGCTTTTAATGGAGATTTCGTTTTGCAATGCTTTGCACTGCGCGAGCTCCGATTTGATCACATGGTTCGAACTTAAGCGGCCCACTTTTCCCTCGCCCTGCAATATTATTTTCAGTGCGAATTAGCTGGCTCAGACATTTATGAATTACGATCAAAGTTTGGAACTCGTATTGGCAATAAATTGTGATTATCAAATTTCATCGCTGCACCCTCTTTGGTTCATGAGTTGAATCTACCGAACAGGTATACAGACATTCAAAAATATACGCATCCTGTGTAGACATGGCTGATGCTTAATGTGCGTTCGCTGCAGTGAAAGGAACATAAAAATGGCATTTTTTGTTATTGAAGATGGGCGTTTTAATGCGTCTCAAGAAAGGAAAATGTCACATCGTTCTCATCGGTTCTCTCTCTTCAAACAGCATTAATTCCCCACCCATAATTTAACGTTAAATACATCGAAAATTTGTGCTCCTCGAAAAGCAATTTTGACAAATTCACTCAGTGCATTCCCACAGTGCGCGCATATAGCATATGCTATCACGTCCATAGAAAGCTGCCAAGTTTCTTGGATGCATTGTTTGCTGCTTTCAATGTCACGGGTGACGGGTAGTGACCAGTGAAGCAATATGTTTGTTTGTTGAGGTTAATACTAGCCAGTGATCCTCTCAATATTGCACTCAGTTAGGCGAGCGAACAGTTTAGTACTAAAAACGTGACTTGAACTCTGAAGATTAGCCACTGAAACCGTATCTCACAAATCGTTCGATTGCTTAGGATAACTTCTGGTTTACCGCAATTTCACTAGTGTCTCTAATAAACAGGATGATTCCTTAAACGGTCAAGCGCACGAAATATCTTGTAAAAAGAAATGCAACAAAGCCATGGCATAACGTAAAATGGTACCAAAAAATATTGCCACAAAGATCGTATTCTCCTCCGCCTCTGAAGGTCTCCTTCATCTGGGCCTTGTCGTAACCTGACAATGGTCGTAGAAAGTCGAAAATATAACACATGCAGTGCATGATTATACAAAGGGCTTTAGGTATGACGTACCAATGGATGGGCGCCGTGTACAACGGCTCTCGAACTCACAATAAGTGTTCGGTTTGAAAAGAAAAAAAGCAAAATAATTTTGTGCAATTCTAAACCATACACCATGCGGACGCACACCATGCGTGATGGAGAGCGGATGAATTACGGTAATACATTTTATTATTACAATTGCCTTGCTCTCAACCAAGCATATCGTAATAGTAATAATGAAAGTTTGTGAACGAAATTGCTGAACTGGAATCAATTTAAAAAGCGCAAACCGAGTATGTGAGAGGTGAACTTGAGAGTTTCGCTTAAGTATGTGGTATTTTGCAAAAAAATATCGAAAGCGCTAAGAAATGCCTGTCCATCATTCGTACTGCTATCAAGCAACAAAGATAATTACTTGCCTTTGCTGGATATCTATGATAGTTTTTCTGCCAATAATGCATGGAAGCACCATAACAAGAATGCATGAACTTATGCAATGTGAGGCATTTATGTAAACTGGTAGCGAATGTAGTTAGGTCTCTCTCAACTTACTAGAGACCCACAGACGTATATTTTGTGACACAAAACAGACAAACATTAGAGGGTTAAAGAAAGGGGGATCATTAAAAAATGGTCGCAGTTGCATATTGTTAATGTTTTTCATGAACAAAGTTTGCCTATCGATATGGCATCCGTCTTGAATAATTACCGTTTCGAGCATGTTAAAAAAAAAGATCCTCCTCCACAATGTCCCTTCCTTCCTCCC
The DNA here is from genome assembly GCA_000803305.1 of Toxocara canis. Lineage (NCBI taxonomy): Eukaryota > Metazoa > Nematoda > Chromadorea > Rhabditida > Toxocaridae > Toxocara > Toxocara canis. Next base: position 1,199,123 of record JPKZ01003185.1, read on the forward strand.
GTCGCCTCCACCTTCCCACCCCTGAGGAAGGTCTATTTTTAACATGCTATATAGCTCCCTTATCGAGGCACACTGCACATCGAATAGGCCTCTTCTAGTAATTTTGGAACTTCTTAAGGCATTATTTGAGGTAGAACAGTACATTAAACTTTTCGACAAATAACTGTCTTAGTATACTGTGTAACAGTTAAGCGTGATCTTACAGTTTTCACTCTTGAACATAAGAAACCATACTCGATGAAAAAATGTGAACTTCTTAGTGAGCTAAACTATCAATAAGCTCAAGAAGCATTTCTACAGTAGTTGAGAGAACTGAATGGCTGATTGGTGAAGACATGGATTTCCATGAGTTAGTTTAATTTGAACTTGAAATGCTAATAAAAGCGAGGACTACCACTCACTGAACTCATCAGTAAGGTTTAATAAAATATTCCACGCCCTTCAGCATACTATATTAATCCGAACGCTTCCCTCTTAATCATTTTTGTTAATATTATATTTCACCACAAGGATGACGTCATTCATTGATGGCCTTTTGGTGAATCTAGAAGAATAGCGCATCTTTTTCTCGATAAACAAGAGGATTCAGCAGTTGCATTTAATATCTATGCTCTTCGTCATTACGATCGGCGCAATGTCTTTCGAACTTCGAGGGCGGTAGCAGATAAAATGTGCCAACAAACAAGGCAATCGATGTACGGCCTCAACCTCGAGTTTGTTTTGTCTCTACACAGAACCCTTCTCAGATGGCAACTTACGCAACGAGAGTGAAGTGAGGCCGCAAAAATCCAAAATTAAGAATGCTATATGTTTGAAAAGATTTTAAAAAAAGCTATCAAATTATCCATCTGATCAATTACAATTGCATATCTGTTGTCGGTTTTGCGTTGTTCATTTGCCAAGAAGAAGAGTCAACCTAGCAAAGCTGTCATTCACAGATGCTATCTAGGCACAACTGTTTTGAGATGCACCTTTTGTACTCGAAGTGATTGAAACTGATTAGAGCAGCTGCCAAAAACATAGTGTCGAAAAGAACGCCTTAAAAGAGAGCAATATAGGATGTGTTGCTGATCTAATTTTATTGCTAGACCAAAACATGTGAATTCTGCGAACTTCTCATGGAATATCCGCGCAGGTTTCTTATCAAGTATTATCAGCATTTGAAAACGTAGATCACGCTAGCTTTTTGATCTCATTGTTCTCTTTCCAATTTGGTCAAGTCGACCCGAAACAATTCGGATGAGTAAATGGGTTGTTGGTCATCAAAAAATCATATGAACTGAGGAGTAATGCCCTCAGCGATTCTATAAGGATGTGCGCATAGAGTGAAAAGTGATCGCTTTCGTTTACCTTATACTACAAACTATTCCGTAATGGACGACAAATTTCCATCATTTCTTTACGTCCACTCTAATGTCCGCTTTCGTAAATAGTAAATATGAGCTTGCTCGTTTATCACTTAATAAAACATTTGCGAAATTCACTATTGCTTCATTCGAAATGATTTACTATATTGCAGTCAGTGACTTAATAGCTTCATCGCTTGTCTCAAAACAGACCATTAAAATTAATTTCACACTTCCAGTTCTATTCAATTCTTGTTCGATCAATTACAGCAAAACATGAGGGCGAACCAACAGAACACACTAAGCTTATTGACATCGTTGTAATGAGAAAAATTTTTATGAAGTAAGATTTTCACACATATTTCTTTCGAAAGTTTACGCAGTACTTTGAGCATTATTTACGAACATTCTAAGCTATTATTCATAAAATTCAATAATATTTGACGAACTCGATACGTCACTTAAGTGTTACAAGTGGAAAAAATTTAATGCAATAGCGATGAGATGAAAAAGTGAACGATAAAATCATTTTTGCGGAAAAATCTACAAATTTCAACATACATTGTAAAAATTATATGCGAAAATTTTATATGTGAAATACATGTGAGATGTGAAAAATATGTGAAAATCTTTTGGCACATGTGAAAAAAAAACTTTATATTTTATTATGGCTTTTTTTTTTTCAGATAAGAATGCACTAACTCAGGAAATTGCTCGGACATCCGAATAGGGTCACAACAAAGGTGATCATTCATTAAATCTAAACAATTGTTCGGTTGAAGACAACCGAAACGAAATGCTAGTAACAATATAGATAACCTTACCATCGTGCTGGTAAATCAGTAAGTTGAAAGTTTCGATGATTTTAAGCGAAGCATTTAAAGAACAGATTCTATGAAGATAAGTGTAAGCGAAGGTAATTTCTTTCGAAAACCCACGAATATTTTGGTATGTTTGTTCGATCACAGAAGGTAACGAGAACCGATATTGTCACGAAATTCCTCTGTAAACATTTTCATCATCTTATGAAAACAAAACGCTAAAGAAAGAAAAAACGAACGATTGGTAACGTTTCTCTTCGATGGATATTGTTCATAATTTATATACGGGTAAAGCTAAATCGTGATTGTATGGCAGTATGCTTTGTAAATATTTCATCAAATAAAACAAAAATGCAATTTGCGGCTAGTAAGTTCAGATTCATCGACATCATTCGTACCATTCACAGCATCATATTTATGCAGTATTCGGCTTAACAAATGTTCATTGGTCATATTCAGCACGAAAAGCATATCCCTATGCTATTATGGAGAAAAATTTTTAAAGAAAAAGTTAAGCAACAACAAAACATTGCAGATATATTGAAAAGATCTCTAAAATTTTATAAAACATCGTGATGATCAGTGGTTCGCATCAGGACATTTGATATGTGCAAGAATTTATAGATCTTGTAAATTTCTGTATAACCGCCTGCAACAATTTGGACAATGCAAAAACTGAATATGTACTATATCTTTCGTAATAATAACTGATTGGTATAAGGAACTTTAAGGGAATTAAAGCAAAAGGAAAAAAACTTAACTTTTTCTTCTTTAGCAAATCACAGTAAGTCGAAAAGATATGTGCTAAGGCCTGTTTAGTGTTCAGCTGGCCGAAATTTATAACATGCGGGCCTCGAAGAAAAATAATGTTCCATTTATTAAGTAAACAGTAAAATGTATATTGACTGCCACAAGCTTATTCTCTAATGGCGTGTTGTTCATAAGGACAGCACGCGAAAGAATAATGTCAATGTGGGGATATGTGCGATTAAGGAATAGACTAAAACTGGAGCGCTGGTTTCGCAAAAACACCCGTAAGGCTCGAATGTTCTCAGAGTACATCATGCGGACAAGAAGGAAACTCTGCCACATGCATGCGCGCGCTCATGGATTACACTGTCGAAGAGCTGACCTACGAAATGCTCTTTCTCCTCGTGAGAAAGCTGGAAGGCAGAATCAAGACGCTGGCAAGGCCCGCTATGTGGTCCAAGAATCTGCGCGAATAGTCCAGCTCAGCTCTCCCGTCTTCGCTAAATCTCGCTGATAAACGAGCGCTTCCACGACAACAATAACGTCGACTTCGATAGCCCCGACCTACCGTCTACTCGCTATCTCACTCCTTAACCAGTCAACTGCGGATGTGGGAGCGCCAAAGTAGCGATAGGCTTCAGGCTTATCATCCAATTATTAGAAAGAAGAAAGAACACGGGACGCAACTGCGCATTCCGAATGCGTTCACCGACAATGTGCCTCAGTTGCAGTAAGTGCGAATGCACTTACTCAGGCACCTAGATCATTTGTAAACATCCATTCAATAAGTACAGAAAAATTACAGCAAATGAAATTAGCAATTACTGTAAAGAATCTAGACTTCCATACAGTAATTGCTGCCTCTTTCATGTTGAGGCTCTGCTCACTAATTGTAGGGTAAAAAAGGGAGAGAAAAGGTTTGGTTAAAGGGAAATATAGGGTAAAACAAGTCAATCGTTCAATAACAGTGAGTGGATCTTGTTAAGAACAAATTATTCTGAAAACTCCTCGACTGATCATCGTTGCGTTCCATAGACCACCTCGATATACAATGGATGAAACGCTAGCGCAGTAGGAGCAAATATGAATGAAACTGTAGATCGGCTTTATTTGTTGGCGGTTTGAACACGAACGCAAATGAACAATCCTTGCTAGATGGTAGCATTGTCAATTACAGCTTCTGAACACTCGCTTTGATAGCGCCTTGTTGATGATGGATGCATCAGCTTCGAAGCATTTTCCTTACTAGAGTATCATGTGAAATGTGATTTTTAAACTTGAGTGTAATGAGCACGTGCCATTTGAAGTTGGGATTGTGTGCAATGTTGAGCAGAAAAAAAAAACGAAATCTCAAACGCATTATTTTTACAGCAGAAACTGACTAAATTTTAATACCTCCACATAAATTTGTTTGCTGAAGTTTGGAGTTTGTACAAGTTAGCATCAGGGCGAGCGGTATATTACTGGCACGCGAAATCTTCAGCTAAAATATGATTGAAGCATGTAACATTGCCGCCACCGTAGAGCTAAGGATGAGAACCTATGAGAACTCGCTTAGCCGCTGGGAGAGGGCCGGATGAAGGAGAGGCGAGAGGCATCGTATTATGAAATAGATCCAGGAGAGATCTCTAAAGAATTAAGGGCCAACTGTGAGAGGGGGACAAAAATTGAAAAAATCAATCAAAAATTCAAAAACTCTCATGGGAACCTAAGTAGGTTCTAGAACAACTTAAAATAAATGTTTGGTAAAAACTTTTTGAACGGTGTAACCGTCAGCAAGTGTTTAACGTCACAGAACGATGTCCATCCAACTATCATCATGCATTTAGGAAATATTATTCTATAAAAAATGGTTTTCTGAAATATGAGTCACAATTCTGCTCGCCATCGAGAACGATAATTCGTATTAAATCGTTCAATTAGAAATTGGTAAAGCCCATATTGCCGTAAACCTCCACATACGACTGAGGAGATCGTTGACAAGGTAAATCCATAGCCATAATATTTTAATGCTACTGAGAAGCTATGTTTTCGATAAGAAAATGCAAACAACGAGTGTAAACGGATGTTCGAAACCGAAATTCGCTTCATTCGGTAGGTAGCAGCCAAGGATATGGCCCAACTAGTGTTGTTTGCGTTTCTAATATCCACCGATAAGAAAATGCAAACAACGAGTGTAAACGGATGTTCGAAACCGAAATTCGCTTCATTCGGTAGGTAGCAGCCAAGGATATGGCCCAACTAGTGTTGTTTGCGTTTCTAATATCCACTGACGGTCAAATATTTCTAATCTCCATTATCGGCCAAATACCGGCCGAATGATCGCGACGTACACTGACCAGGTGTGGTCAGTTTATTCAACTGACAAGGAATCAAGTGTTCAGGCGCTAATAAACTAGGATTTGCAGCGATTAAGCATGTGTACATAGAATAAGCTTGATATGCACCGCAGTGAAGAAAAAACCTGTCTTAAGTGGATTCGGGAGACCATTAAAGCTAATGCGACGTAACTCATACCCAACCGTACCGTTCGGATATATGGTATTGACGGAAAGAAATGGCGTTGAAAACTTCGGCTTGTTCGTTGGCGCTTCGATTTCATGATGCTCGAGACTCAGCTCGTGTAAGTCTAGAATAGAAAACTATAGTGATGCTTATTTACAATTGCTTTTCACAAGAAATAAGAAATTCCCTATACAACACTGTGCAATCAGCTAAAAAAAGAATCGTAACATATTGCGAACTGTAATAAACGAATCCACGGAAGTGATTCGCAACTTTCGAAAATTTGACTAAGTCGATGAAAAAAAAGCATAATACAAATGTAGAGACATCCGCTCTTCTACCCAAAATGAATTTCAAAAAACTGTAGAAAAGATGAAATGTGGCCAACTCAGCGAGTACTCCAATAATCTACCGCAAAAAAAAACAATTCACACTCTAATTGAACATAAGTTTTAGGCATGCGAAAATGCCCTTATATTTTAAAACAAAAAACAGTCAAGTACCGACCAATTGCATTCCTAAATAAGCAATTATTGCTTGAGTGTCGAGTGATTGTACTTCGCTTATAAATCATGGCTCGTGATCGTGGCTTTGAACGTGTATTGTGCTAAGCTGACAATGCCGCGATTTCTCGATACGAACTATATGTTTCTTGTTGTGTTGCCTTAAATGTAGTATTTGCGTTTTAAGTGAAAATAAATGACTCAGTTTAAATTCAAGATTGAGTAGTACGCCTAAAAGATTGTTTCCCAAGAAAATCCGAATTTATAACATCATACCTTTTTTCATGGCCACTCTCAAGCCTTAATAATGTCAAGGCCATACAATGCAGCCATAGCAAAATCCAGAAAAATGGCTTAATTTCGTCACAAGTTGGACGGCTTTCGCAACTGATTCAACGAGTTAGCATTAATAGAACGTTTTGAAAATTCAAGCATTTGCCAATTTAATAAACATTTCGATATATTATTCAAAATTGTCCTGCCGGACATCTTACACCATTTGCACTGCAGCTATAGTTTTCGCTTATTTGCGAGCCAATTATCTGAAAACATCACCGGTAAAGCGCATTAGACTGAAGATTAAGACGCGCGTCGTATGTATAAGTAAAAAGTAGGTATGCTAAGCACGACATACGAGTGGAATGAACGTTCAACTGAGAAGCGCGATATAGGCGTAAACCGATGGCGCGTTTCTTAGGCTTTCGAAGAACTAAGTAAACAGCTAAATGAGGCTGCAGGGGTTCCGAGAAATAAAATAACCTTCTTCTGCATTCATTTTCTGATGCGAAAAATGTTGTTGCTAAGTCTAATTGAGCACTCGTTGAGAGGCATTTGAATACGTCCGAATATGGTGAAAAGGTCTGCCGCCATTCCTTTAAAAAAATCAGTTCATAGTAAAATAGATCATTGAGCGGTTGAGGCATTTATCATGCTCGAGAGGTTGGCCCATGCACTTTTCAGCAATTTGGAGCGTGACGCACATATATGCCGGAAATAAGCTATTTGAGGAATTTTGAGGCATTTGAAGAAAGCACAATGATCAAAGAAGAATGCGGAAAGTTAATCGAAAATATCGGGAAAGACAAACTTTAATTTTGCTTCGGTAACCAGATACTGTCAACAATAAAGTTTATTCGAATAGTGATTTCTTGGCGGTACCGCTCTAATGACCTCATCTGCAAATTAGTAAGTTCCCCAAAAAAAAAAAAGTTTGCGTTTCGTTAATAACTTTAATGCTGAACTCAGAACTGACGCAACTTCCCTCATTGATATCTGTGAGTATTTCAAAATGAGAGCTTCATTTATTGTTCTACAAGGAACATCACTTCTCATTGTAATAAGTTTTATTTACGTTCAATGCACGGCTCAAACGATTTGCAAACGCAACGGTGAAAACTAAGACAATTTATGGCTGCTACACACCACTCACTTTATTGCAGTGGATGTTTTAGCCTATGAAATTGCTTCACCTTATTATTTCCAATTTCATCTTCTCCAAAATCAGTTGCTTTTTTTTTCATTGCTCATTGCTCTTTGCTTCTTCTGCTTGACGAAGCAAGTTGTAGCGCACTTTACCTATTGTCGTTAACCCCCCCCCCCCTCCTCCCTTGCCCATAGAAAAGGAAGGACTGTATCTTAACATTCCGATTGTAAATGCACTCTTTAATGTTAAAATAAGCCTAAATAGTTGGCGATTACTATAAATACATCAATCTCCTGTCCCGTCCCTTCATCTTGTTTTTAAATACACTTACCATTGGACGTTCCTTCCTCTTAAAATTGGTTAGTATTACATGTTTTCCTCGAATGCAGGACCCCTCCTCCTCCTTCTCCACCTGCAAGCACGTTTCCTTTCTGGATGCATACTTCACTCACTGGAAAGGGGGGCGCACATCACTGTGCCGGATTTGTCCCTTTTTTTTAGCCCCACACAACGCCCACAACTTCTTTAAAATGAGGACAGCACTGTTCATTTATTGGGCGGGACTCAGAAACATTGACTTCGACTATATGTCTTCCAAAAAGTTTTTAACAATAAAGGTCTCCTTTGTCTGTAATCCATCTATATTTTTGAGTGCTTTTCCTAGCCTCCCTCCTCTTTTCACCCAAAAAGAAATTGTTAAACGTATAACAAGTTCGATGACATGTAAACGAAAGTTTTGTAGCGCTGCACAACAGTCTGCACTTACTTGCCTTTTCTGCATTCGCTAGATGCACGCGCTATAGTGGGATTCTTTTCAAAAGTCATATCGTTTAACAAATACGGCATTCTTTTTTCAAAAAAGATCTTTCTTGTGAGCTCAGTTAAATTGCTGAACCCTAATTCCGCAGTGCATCATTTTTCAAACATTCCAATTTGAAGAAAAATTCCAAATTCGCCGTAAAAATTCAATGGAAAGCTTCTTTCCGAAGTCACATTAAAAATAGCGAAACATAGCCCTGAGTTCAGTGATATGTTCCATTTTGCAATGGCTTGCTACAGCAAACGCAACGAGACAAACAGCATAGCGCAATAGCAAAACGAAACCAACAAATAAATATATTTATACGCTTGAATACAGCGAATAATTTGCTGAAAGAAGGCGTCTGTTCGCGTGAATTCAGCCATAACTTATTTAACACATCCTGCACTACAACAACTCATCTCATCCAATTCAATGTACGGCTCGTGTCGACAATACTCAATAGAAAAACATTTCCAAATATCGGCTGAAATACATGCAGTTATCAATCGACAAGGCAAACAAAACTGCTCATGGATGAGGCGTAAATTTCACCTTTATAACAATATCTAAGTGATAAAGACAATTTAAAGTTTTCTCGTGAAAGTTTGGAGAAGAAAGGATACTTCCTTACCAGGCTATAAACCACCTTCAGTCGTCAGATAGTTGTGGTCCAAATTATCGTTTGTGTTTATAATCAATGGAAAATGTAAAAAAAAAAAAGAGCCAATAATTTTCTGTGGTAATTGATGCTTTCCTAGGAAATTGCCACTGTTCTAGGTTAGGAAACCAACCACCTTGAGGAAGAGAGGAGATATGGCAACGTAATTTCCATTTTCGTAAATGTAGGAAATGCTCTGAATTGCCATTCGTTCTTAAATTTCTCATTGCTAATTAAAATCCCAATTTTCACGCCCAACGAACGCCTTACAGAACTGTGAAACCCCCCCCCCTCCTCCCTGGAAATCTAAATTCAGAGAAGGATCACAATTTTAAATTAGAGAATGACAGCACCCTCCACATGGGCTCCAACTTGAAATAGGAGCACAGGCGGGTGCGAGTGCAAAGCAAAGAGTAAACACGTGCAGTTTCACGCTATGCGTTTCAGAACACCGGATGTACTTTCTAATCCGTTTTAGCAATCATTCTCAGTCAGCAGCGTGACGTCGTTCAGAGGAAATCATGTTGGCGCTGCTTCAAAACAACATGAACACGCAAAACAAAATTCTCGACCTCAACCTTTCCAAATTTGTTGATTGGGTCAACCTACGTCTAAATCCCTTTTAAGAGTATTACCCCCTGTGGATGAGCGAAAATTGCGAATTTCATTTGCGATGCTCCAGAAAATGACGTGTTGTGATAGATAGAGTACGTTAGAGACGTTGTTCTTCCTTGAAATCATTCATTTCTCCGTACTGAGTACCAGAGAAGCGCTGATTCGATCACTTAACTTTGCGTTTTCCGTTTAAGGAATTTAAAGACAAGAGAAAATCGCACCCAACAGATTCATGTGGCATGGACCTTTCTAGTTCAATTAGAAATTCTTCGAAAATCGATGAGAATACTTAACGATATATTTGATTCTGTTCGTTTTATGCTTTACTTTGCACTTGCTCATGTGTCATTGTGAGACTGCAAAATTTCGTTTCCATACCTTCATTTAAAAAAAAGGACGGGTCATCTCTCAGTTGGATTTTCCCCTCCATGCGTGAAAAGCGATCGAAAAAATTTCGCAATCTGAAGTAATTAACGTGAATTTTTGGGGATGCACAACGGATGTGAGTGAAGGACTCTCACAGACGATATCAACTGAATTCATGCGTGTTTTACATAAATTGAATAACCTTGAGTGCATTATACAACAGTGGACTCAACCGAGAATTCTATGCGGTGCAAACAAAATAATGTTGACAATGAATGAAAGCTGTAAAGGTTAGCACGTACCATGATTGTCAATACTTTTATGAAATTAAATTTGGCGTTAGCTGTTTTAGCTTCAGGATCGATGAAACGCTATAAAAAAAAGTGCTTATTGATATTGGTTCGTTCATTCACATGCCAAAATTGTTGAATTTTTAATGCGTTCCAATACGCACAATTAACGAGGGCACTATAACACTTCAGTGCTTTAATAGCTACTAAAAGTCGACGTGATGAGATATTCTGAGCATCGCACACAGTGATGCATGAAGTCCTACTAAACGCAGATGGGTTAAACCCCAATTCGGCCACAACGGTTTCTAATCGACCAAAGGCAAAGATCAATTTTGTTCTAGTTTGATTCTACTCGGAACAAACAATTATATATAGAATTTGCTTCGAGATTGCTAACGGAACTTTCGAAATGATTATCGAACGACAACGACGCTACTGATGACTGTATACAATGGAAAAAAACAAAGTATGAGAGAAAACCAAGTTTTTTGAACATGCAATTAGTTAATACGTTGATGTTAGATGGGCGAAAATGCGAAAAAATTCTGAAGATTGAAGGTTCATCCATTTCACCGATTGCATTTCCATGTTTTAGTTTTACTTTTAAACCGTTGTGCTTCTCAAAGGATACGTGATAGACGTATTTCTCACTTCAAATGACGAGAGATACTTTTATGTCGCATACGCAAGAGATGAAGCTAGTCACGTTCACCTGCCGTGCGCAGACTACGGAAATGAGTAGAAAGTAAATAGTTGAAAATTCATTGCGACCTTCAACGCAGCAAACACGATTGTTTTTTTTTTTTGCAATTACTTCAATTAGCAGCACAATGTTCCCAGACAGCGGTCGGTTTGTTGAGGGATCAACAACGCAGGCTTTTGTCTTCTCCTCTCTTTATGCCCATGAAAAAATCATAGACTGCTCATCGAATAATAAAATCATTGTTTAAAAGCAGTCTAGATTACTTGCGTTGTATTTGGCAAACTTCAATGCTAAGACGAAGTGAACAAGTAGTTGCTCTCTTCAAAAAATTCTTTTTCCACGTCTGATTCGATTTATTAAAATTATTTGACCTAGATATTTTTGATGATGACTAAATATACCGAATACATGGCATTCCTTATCGGACAATTGATGTTTTTGTTTGTCAGCAATGTCTAATGAAATCGCTTTGTGAGAGTTGCACCAGGTTAATTTATATCTCGCAGTTAAACACAAGGAAGCTGGCTTCCTAAGCGTAACGTCCTTTCCACGATTGAAGGTTCAGGAAAGAAGATATCGGAATGTGATAAAATTGATTGAAAAATCTATTACTGCTAGCTAGATTGATGGGAAAGCTGAAGCAGGAAATGAGGCATACCGACCTCCAACGAATGCGGTTACTAGGCGATTCAGCGAAATCTAAACTTTGGACAACGTTGGTATGTTCTGATTGTGACGTAAACACTATTCAATATAAACGCGCCCATTTGATATCAGAGCAGAAATGCACCAAACGAGCAATGAGCATTGCATGAGATTAATAGGCCTGACCTATAAACGCATGAGCATAGTTTTGCGTGATACGCGTTTGATAGCTGAACAAATAGTATCGCATTTAGAAGCTCCTTGAATGGGTCACGATATTATTGCTTTCCTCTCTCTAGCGCCTTTGTAATTGACTTTATCGAAGTCGAGCAGCCATAATGAAACTACTATATCAGCGATGAAAAGTGAAAGAGACGGAAGTTTGATAAAAATAACATAAGATAAACGAATCTTTAAAAAATTTCAGATAATGTTTGGGCAATTAAAAGAGTGAGTAGCAAAAGATTAAGCAAATGCAATACCTCAAGACGAACTCAAGAAATGAGAATATATAGATAAGAACGCTTCAATCGTTAATGTTACCCCATGGCAGCTTGTGGTGATAGTTAAGGCTATCATTCTCCCTTAATTGCTACTTTCTGTGATCATACGGAACATTCGCTGAGTGTATGGGTTGAGCGTTGCTAATGAATGAATCTTAAGAAAATTTCATATGTTTCCCTCTTGTCGACATTAGGCAGTACCTGTTGAAGAAAAGCAAAATCCATATCTACGAATGAATCTTGCATACCACAAACCCTCGCCGAATTCAACCGCCAAAAAGAGCACTTTTGCGCTTCGAGACCAACTCATCAAGTGTTCTTTTTTTCAACAAACCAAAAAATAAAGCTAGGATAGCTGGCATAGTGGAATGTACAAACTTATGGACCGATTGAAGCAATTGCAAGAGAAAGACTTTCCCACTGGCGGGAATAGTAAACACAACAACATTAGCCTCATACAGTTCTTGATCGAATAGCGCTTTCACCGTTCAAGGAAGTATTGCAGGTCTTATAGCAGATCAATGCAAATTTCACTGCAACTGCCTCTCTTCGAAGAAATACGGCATAGCAAGCGATAGAAGCGAGAAGACGTTTGGCAGCCAAGTTCGAACCCAGTCCTCTACTTTCCGTGTGTATCCACTGATTCTATAGCAGATCAGTACGAAACTCTATCATTTAGCCGTTGCACGGCTTTCACATCGTTCCTTCGCTGATTGTTTTAACCTACCAGCTCCACTTTGTACATAACGCAACGATGCTGTTGGACACAGAATGTCGCGACCAAAGTGGGGATGGTATTGTTTGGGAGCGCGTAGTAATAAAGTGATTAATCTTTAAATCATAAAGCCCATTTCAGATCAACTCACACTCAGTGAGAATCTTGAATGACGATGGATCTTTTGCACAAAAAATTTGTTTTCTAAAACAACCCTCCCTTCTCATGCAGATCGTCAGCAAAGTGGCTTGCAAATGAGCTCATTCATTCCCTTGCCACATGGACGTTCTCTTACTGAAATCATATCAATGCAGCTTAAAAAACAAAAGAGGGAAATTTGTATGCCATTTCGCTCTCGCTGCAAATCATAGATGTTGTTTTGGAAAGTGGCAAATACACTTTTACCAAAAGGCAGCAACGCTGAAGGCGGCTCGTTAAAGATTATAGCAAAGACGACCTCGTGATTAATTAGTTCCGAAGTTAAACGACGCAAAAAAAAAGTCATTTGAAGGAAACTCAGCATTTGCAATTATTCTCCCTTTCACTCTAAATTCCACTTCTTTGCTTTTATGAAATTTTAATGTTTTCTTCATTTGCTCTGTAAACTTCTCTCTCTAACAGTCGGATGTAACCGAAGCCCAATAGCTTTTTTAAATAATACTTGAGGTTATATTAGGCTGAGTTTGAGAACCATTGCTACGAGCAGTTTTCAGTTTCACTGACTAGTTTCTCTAAAAAAGCAACAAATCTAGTGACACACTGTTTAAGAATGGGATGTACATGCATTGGGGTCCATGCTAAGAAGAGTAGAACAAAGCATTCAAAAGCGGTGGAGTGTAGCTGTCGAAAATTAGCCGAATTCCTCAGCATCCATTAGCGCATCGTCGCTAACACACTTTGCACATTCGACAAAGACACGCGAACTCAGCAACCTCTCAGCTCAACTTCCGATGCTCATTCAATTGTGGAGCGCACAGATTGTAGAACCCGACGCGAAATCGAATCGAATTTTGTTCAATTGTCATCACATTTTTATCCATCTGGAAGGATGTACTTTCAGAAGATATTTTGGCACAAAATGCGCTATTCACCTTTCTGCTTCACTTCATTTCGTTTTATTAAGCCATTTGATGGTGTGAAGAAATTACGTTGCAACGCAGTCTAATCGTTCTTTTGCATTCTAGCAGCCGTTCTTTTTTTGAAGTCTTTCAAAATAAACCGAATTAAATTTTAATTTTGGCGATGTTTTCGCTACAGTACACTTTATGCACTTCGTGAATTCAACGGCAACTTCCCTCATCTGACGAGAATTCAATGACTTTTTTTGTTATTATAATAGTTTAGGAAAAAATTCAGTACAATGGAAATGCACGAAATTTAATGCACTGTGGACGAAGAACGAAAAAAACAAACAGGAAATTCAATTGAGCACCTCCAGGTGGTCAAAGGAAATCTTTTTTTTCCACTTTCAGTAATCAGCAAACTTCTTTTTCAGAAAGCATTCTCATCAATTTGCGGTATTTCTAATGTCTGACTGTCTCATAATGGGTCCTTTCCTCTAAAGGGACACTTTTTTACGAAGTAAACGCCATCGTCAACAGATTCAGGAAGTAGAGGATATTCGAAGCGATGAACTGCAGCCACAATATTCCAAGAAGAATATTTGAATAAAGTTATTTCGGTCAAAAATTGTTAACGATTTATCGATTCGATTTCTGCCAAAATGTTTGGTGACAATTCAACGCTGAAGGAATTCAATGATCCCGTAATCGGTCACAAACACAAGAACCATTACAATCAGATGGCCATATGCTGATGCACGCTTACTGAATCCTTTGCAAACAGTTGCTATGAATGGGCTTACTAGTAACATGTGCGATTTAAGACCTTCCTTTCTTCTCTTATACCACTTCACCACATTCGGTTTTCCCTCACTCTCTGCAAAAATGGACTGATCCCTCGTGAGTACAACATCCGCACTGTTTTCTCGCTAAAAGTCCTCTCTGCACATCGCTAGAAAATAATTTAAGAGCGACGTTCAACCGGAATGCAATAGAACGCATATGCGTAGATGTGGCAGTGGTTAAGAATAAAACTGATGAGGAGAAATGTGAGACGAGAGCGATAGCAGCGCTTTGCGCTTAACGAATAATTCATAACGGCAATCGTTCTCTAATGGGCACTTAGAGTACGCAAATAAGGCGATCGTCGAGAAACAACATAACCCATACATGCGCCAAACAACACGAACAACAAAGCGATAGGAAGGAAGATCTCTTCAGTGAGCGACGAGGTGCTTTTTAGTTGATTGCGCTAAAAGTAGATTACAGCAAAATCAGTAGTACACTTAATGAGCAAATTAATTAGTCTGATGATATTGCAACAACGGGGCGAAAAAGAAATGAAAAAAAACGAAACGGCATGTTAGCTCTAATTGAAAACAAGCCTCATGTCTCGAATTTCGTAAACAAGATCCATTGCTTCACATTATTCCCCAGGGAGAAGAATTTTGTATGATATGAGCGTAGAAGTTGGTGCTAATTGATATCGTTTTTTGCAAATCCTATTGCAATTTGCCATATCAGTGGCTTCGACTACAAGTGATATTTCGTTAAGAAATACACGACAAATTATCAGCCCCAATTACAAACAGGCTTTTTGATGCAAATAAGCTCCTGAAGTTTGTAGCAATGAGTGATCATCGCTAGAAGCAACATTGTAGAGAGACTGAGGGAATGTTTTATTTTAGGCGTGCCAACACAAGTTTAATCGTCGAGTCGAACCGGATCGCTTGGGTACGCAACCACAAAACCAATGCGATTTATTTCGAACACTGAACAAGCAACGAGCGGCTGTTTGTGAACGTTAACTTATTCCAAAAAGGTTTTACAATATGAGCAAAGAGGAAGTTTCATGTGTTGAAATGCATCTTTTTAAAACCGATAAGCAGCATATTTACGAAATTAGTAAAAAGAAAAGAACAGTGCATAGTAGAACACATAACAATGTGTCATCATGAGGAGCGTAAGCGATTCAACGAGAAACGCGTCCTTATGGAACTTTTCTCAGTTACATTGCCGATAACAACAAATACTTTACGATAATGGATTTCATTGTTAGAACTCGCTAATGGTCCATTTTAATATTACATATTATTTACTGCCTATAAAAAATGTTGAAGTGATTCAGTAGTTGTACTTCCTTACCGCCCACAATGTATTACTTTTCGCAATTGAATTTATTTCTCATTTCCGACCGAAACTTTCAATATCAATTAGGCATTAATTAAACATTCTAAATAATTTTATCGCCAAGAGAACGTCGTTGCGAACAAAACCTCAAGTTTATGTGACTACTGCTGGCCATATATAATATTTCATTACGAACAAAAAAAATTTAAGAAACATTGACATAAATCGCCGAAAACCACTTTAATTCTAGAACATGTAGTTCGCTCAGAAAATTCTTTTTGTTATGAGATAATTTTCTCAATTATCATCGATAAATGCATTGCCTTAGTGTAAGCTGAACTTTATATAAATTTTTTTTAAAATATCACACCTCTCATTCGAATTATACAGTGTGTTTTTTTGTTGTGCCAGCAGAATAGTTAGAAGCGAAGTAAAACGATAAAGTATCGAAATATTTGTTACAGTAAATTCTATCGATAATGTGACGGTAATTTAAAATTGATAAATAATATGAGATATGCTTTGAGCTAAACTTTCTCAAAGGCTTGCGTTGAGTTAGCTTAGTAGTCAAGAGGATGCGAAGCTGTTATAAGCGTTCGATGTTGATCAAAGCATGGTGGCAAGCGATCCGTTGTTGGTATGTCAGCTGTTGAACGTGATGAAGTGGCTTGCTAGAGTGAACGCGCTATATTAACGACATACATTCCCACCTAACGAAAACACCGCTTTCGTTTTATCAACCCCCTTAACACATGATCTCATCACTTTTACGAGGGAGTGATAGTCGGCTATCGATGTTGGCTGTAGCCAACCAACGGTCTTCTACTCGAGAAATGACTGACTGCAGAGATGAGGGATTTGATAACCAAGTGCTGTATCGACGGAGGAGTACGCTGCTTTTGCGAGGAACTGTCGCTTGAAAATATGAGATTTGGAATTTTAGAAGAACGTCTTATGGCGATGAAAATTTATGTCTCAATTGGACCGTGTGAATAGAAGCGAAGAAACTTTGTTAGTTCGACTTCAAATATTTTAAAGATGAAGCCGTTTGTATAGACTGAATATATGCCATTTCAAAGCTTCGTGAAACATCGAACTATGGAACAGAGAGCGGATTATCGAATGATGGAACGGACACTGAATTGTGAAACAAATAAAATCATGGAAGGGACAATGAATTATGAAATGGGCATCGAATTATGGAAAAGACATCGCTTTATGGAGCAGGCCGCAACACCTCAGACACATGAACAAATAACAGTGTTTGAAATATATGTGAGGTAAGTGTTGAAAAAATTACGCTCTAAGCTTGAATGAGTCAATGACCGTGTCAGAAGAAGGTGTGCAATGGCAGCCGCACTCAGTTGTCGAAAACAGTGCTTCCCGTTCAGTCACACCATACGTTTTTTGAGGCATATGCACCACGATGGAACATTATTAATGGTCAAGTTTTCATTGAGCCATGTCTTTGGTATGCGCATAATG
Organism: Toxocara canis; assembly: GCA_000803305.1. Lineage (NCBI taxonomy): Eukaryota > Metazoa > Nematoda > Chromadorea > Rhabditida > Toxocaridae > Toxocara > Toxocara canis. The sequence goes on from JPKZ01003185.1 coordinate 1,216,447, forward strand.
AAACGCTTAGTATTATGCGGCTGAATGGCATGCGCCTGCCTCACGTGGCCAGCTTAGAAAAAGAGCAATGGCTGAAAAGCCATGCGCTATTCAATCGTAGCAGGACTCCTTGTTCGGAATATGTCATTTTTCAAATGCTCAATAAGTTGCCAAGAATCAATTAACTCGACAAATTTTGCTTCTTACCCACATAACTTTTGCTCATCTTTGCAATCGAACTTCGCCGAGCAGTACCTGCATTTAGCTAAAAATTTGTTGTGCACCTCTCTCATAAATCATATAGATTTTCACGCGCGAAGAGAAAATGTATTTGCATGGATCACAGATGGAGCAGGCCGCAACACCTCAGACACATGAACAAATAACAGTGTTTGAAATATATGTGAGGTGTGTTGAAAAAATTACGTTCTAAGCTTGAATGAGTCAATGACCGTGTCAGAAGAAGGTGTGCAATGGCAGCCGCACTCAGTTGTCGAAAACAGTGCTTCCCGTTCAGTCACACCATACGTTTTTTGAGGCATATGCACCACGATGGAACATTATTAATGGTCAAGTTTTCATTGAGCCATGTCTTTGGTATACGCATAATGAAACGCTTAGTATTATGCGGCTGAATGGCATGCGCCTGCCTCACGTGGCCAGCTTAGAAAAAGAGCAATGGCTGAAAAGCCATGCGCTATTCAATCGTAGCAGGACTCCTTGTTCGGAATATGTCATTTTTCAAATGCTCAATAAGTTGCCAAGAATCAATTAACTCGACAAATTTTGCTTCTTACCCACATAACTTTTGCTCATCTTTGCAATCGAACTTCGCCGAGCAGTACCTGCATTTAGCTAAAAATTTGTTGTGCACCTCTCTCATAAATCATATAGATTTTCACGCGCGAAGAGAAAATGTATTTCCATGGATCACAGTACACAAATGATTGTGAAAAAGTTTTAGAAAACTTCTAACTTGAATTTTACTGAAAAAGATCAATGCGCATTCTGATGCGAAATAATTTGAGAAATTCTTTTCATTCGCTTTTATGAAGAGATGTGATGTTGTGTTTGCCATTGAGATAAGCATTGCTAAGAGTACTCCACCATATCATTTAAAACAAATCAAATAACTAAACTTATTTTTAGTGCAAAATTCAGTTTTTAAAGTAGGAAAAGCACAACGAAAGAGGTGGAAGAGTATTCTAATTAGCGTCAACAATTGCACTGATCAGTTGTCATCCGAGGGTACATGCAATCCAGCGTTCAATATCAATGGTCTGGAACGCTCTTGTCAGGAACTAACAGTTAGTACTCTTACTAATCGATCGGAATAGTAAGAGTATTAACTGTTAGTAATACTCTTACTAATCTTTTACTCAAACTGAATCTTCAAGATCTATTTCACTCGAACGGAAACACTGGTGCTGTTCGATCTCGATGATGTGTTTTGTTGAGAAAAAAATCTTAAACAAGAGATCATTGTTTTACTCGACAGAAGCTCACAAGCTGTGCAAACTATGTTTAGAAATGAGGGAAATTTGCAAAATGGTTTGAAATCAACAGTACTTTTTAAGGGGATTTTCGAGCTTCACCATCTAGAAGCTTTTAGAAAGTATGGTGTGGCCGTCCAGAAGCAACATTAGTAAGACAGCTGACGGCAAACAAACATTACTACACGGCCGGCTCCATAATTCACTCATATATACACATTTAAAATCAATGTAGCGCTAACGAATACGAAACGCTTTCTTAAAAGTATATGCGCTAACTATAGTTGCTGTTCTTCTCAGATTATTCGCTCTTCAAAAACAAAGCGTGTTTTCGCTATGTTTACGGAACAAATTTCCTCAGTGATGATGTAGGTTGTTGACGAAGGATTTCAAACGCTTTTTTTTTCATTGAAAAGCTGATTCTGATCTCTGAATTAGCAATTGAGCTTCAGCAACTCAAAACTGATTTCGGCACTGATTTTCATGAACTGACTAACAACAGTTTTAAACTGCATGTAGAGAAATTCAGCATCTATTTCAGTGTGATGGACGTAGACGATCTTCGATCAAAGCAATGGTACAAGGAAGGAAGAGTGCAAGAGATGATGAGGGTTCATTGCGGACAACTTAAACAAACCGCTCCTAACGAGCAATTTCAACGTTTACACATTGGTTAACTGCTTTTATCTCGCTTCACAACCTAACACGCAATACGTTCGCTCCTCAACCGATTTACTTCATTTGTAAATGAAATAAGCCTTAAGTGCATATTCTTCGAAATCGCCATTATATTATAATATCATAGCGATGATGTTTCTTTTTGGTACGATTGGAGTTCAAAGTTCCGCATTCTTATATTTATAAGTATACAGAGAGAGAGAGAGAGAGAGAGAGGGAGAGAGAGAGTGAACACATTGATGATTCGAATGCTCGTAAACTCTATCGAAAATTTAGACGTCAAAGAAAATGACTAAATTTTCGATAGAGTTTTCTTTCTGTATGGTTTATTTTTCGAAAACGAATATCATGAAATCGATGTTAGATTGAAGAGCAGTCAATGTTTATAGCGGCAAGAGCAAGTAAAAAACAACTAAACGTTCATAAAACGTGATGAGGAATAAAAATGATCAATACTGCATATTGGTTTTGGGCGTATTTCGAGCAACAAAAAAGTCATTATTTTTCAACTTGCAGGCACAACGCTATCAGCAATATGATAGGTGGATCACTAATTTCGCTAAATAACTTCAAAAAAGAATAGAATTCAATCGAAATCACTATAATATACAATACGGGAATTAGTCAAAGTTTTTCCGTTTGTTTTGACTGGTTACGTACGCAGATGATCGCGACTTAAACAGCTACTCTATATTTTGTCCTCCTAATTTACATCTCTTAAAAATATTCTTTATTTGGTTTAAAGCAAGATATTCTTGGCAATATACTATAACTTTAACGGTGATAATTGTCAGACGGAAACGAGCTAAGCGAACGAATATATGGATAGGTGATTGAGAGTGGATTTGATAGTTGTCGTGCCAACAAGTGCGTTTCTTCGATTGCTTTCAATTCAATTCATCAACAACGTTAGCAGTTGCTCGAGATTAACGTTCAAATGAACTTTGCAGCAAGCCTTGATCACTGCTCGATGAGACAAGAGGAAATAAACGCTTCACTTTGCAGTTGACAGCCCAAATCAGCATGTTTCTTTGACGCAAACATAAAAACAGTTGCTCAGGATTGGGTGAGCTAATTTGCACGAATCTGAACACATTTATCAAAACAGTCTGCTTATTGAAGATTACAACCTCTATGACGATACAGGAAATCTTAATCAATTCTGGCAATATAACCTCATGGAGGTCAAATGGCTTTGATGTAGTGGGTTAATTGAAAGCAGTTATCATGTAACAATGGTTTCCAGTGACCCATTGTTCCCTCTATTCCCGCCATTGATTCTTCCATTCCCCTCCACTGGCACCTCTTTCCCCTTCCATTGGTCTACCCATTCCCTCCATTGGTCACTTCATTAAGGAGCCCAAAAATTGTGGTTAAACAAAGTTAGATGAAATAAATTGTGTAGAAAAAAGTGTACTTAATAGTGCAGCCACGATCACCATATAAAGTTGCTTCAACACAAAACCCGTTGTGATTAAATCTTGCCCACAGATAACATAGCGGTTGATTCATATTTGTTTTGACATTGACTTCTGGACTTTTTCAAAATTTACTCTGAAAGCCATCACTCGCTCTGCAACACAACGACGAATCGAGAAGTCTCCATTGTTGACCAATGAAAATCTCGCATGACTTACTCGAGAAAACGTTTTTGCTCGCAAGTACGTCACGTTTCTTATGGACCTAAACGAAGCTTCACTCTCATTCTTAGTTGCCCATTTCGGAAACTGAGAATGCACTTGTATATAGTACAACAAAGAAAAGGTTATTCATTAGAGGCTCTTTGATAGGAACGCTCCGCCAAGAAAACCACAACCAAACAATCCAATCAAACTTCTGTGTACTTTTCTCTTTTCGGTCAAAAGCTTATCGTTTATAGACCGTGTAAACAGATCGAATTGACAATATTAGAATAAAAGCTTTCAAATGTGCACGAACGTTTTCTCTGTTCCAAACCGAAAGTAAAATAGTTGAGTTCCAGAATAGATCATTTCAGCGCTGACTGCATTCACTCTGCTGTATAATGGAATTGAATTGGAAGCAGTGATTATTGCAAACAGAAACGAATGGAAAAGTTGTTCTCTCAGTTATGGTCTGCGCAGTTAAAAATGTCGACTTTTTGATAAAAACGTATAAAACGCTCTAAAATCGACGTTTTAATTCGTTAAGCTCAACAATGACAATTTTTTCGTCCTCTAAAAGTTCACAGCTTTCTATCTGATGAGTTTCTTTTGATGCGCGTAGTGCATCAAAAGAAACAAAAGATGTTTAAAAAACACAGTTTTGAATGTGAGTGCATTGTGTTCGTCAAATTCGCACACCACTGGCCACTTCTTCGAATGATCAAATCACTCAAAGCGCAGTCAACATGAGTTGAACATAACAGCAACCCGATTGATAAGACGCTAAGCACAGTCCATGATGTCATTCATGCGCATCGAAGACGTAAGACATGTGCACATATGCGAGGCAATAGCCACTGAGTCGCATCTCTTTTACTCGTCTTATATTTCTCCGACTCATTGCGTCCTACTAATGTTACATAGGCCATGCGTTTTCTAATTGCTATGGTGCCACGTTTAATTTAGTTTCCACATCTATAGCACTGCGGAGCGCTGGCTATAACTTATCAATCATTCATTGAAGGCAACGGGGCTTAGCAGCCAGCAAGGAGAAAGGGGGAGGGGGAAATCGAATGAGGGGAAAAGAGAAGCGGTTGTTTCCTCAACTCTTCCCTGCAACATGCAAATGCAAGTGTTGCGCCTTCATCATTTAATGCATGGTTTGATTTACACTGCTTGGCAGTCAATATTTGATTCTCTCCTTCTGAATGGACGAGCACTGAGGAAAATATGAGGAAAATCGAGTTTAGTAAACACAATATGCAGTTTTTCACATACAATGCAGCTGCAGTAAAATGTGACCCAAAAGGCGACTGAGCTGATTCTTGTCTTCTTTTAAAAGCGGGGCATCAGTAGATAGAGGGCGGGAAAGAGGAGTATTTTTCGGTCTTTGATAAATTTCCTGAAAGAAAATTTGCGTTCCTATAAGCCTACCTAGTATCTGTATGTTGAGAAGGAAGAGCTTTTTTACGGCCGGAAAGATAGGAGGAGAGAGGGAAGGAGAGAATGGGGAATGTAAAGAAAGTAAAGCAACGCTCCGATAACCGCTTACAATAAATATGTCACGTTTTCTTTAAGAGTCATATTAAATGTTCGTTGAAGTTAGAAAACGATTATGGCTCAAGCTAGTGAAATGAGAGCTTCAGCTAAGGCTATCATCAGTCACGTGTTCAAATTCAATCTTTTAGTCCAAAAGGAATTACCCTGATTGGCGAGTTACATAAAAGTACAAAAAATTGAAGAAATCCAGCTGTTTTAGTTAAAGTGTCAGAATCTTAGCCATCTATACGCTTAATGATTTTAAGTTTTTTACCTTTTGTTCAATCCCGCATAAGTATGCAATGCAGCTGCATGATTCGGGTGCAAGCATTAGTTGGCTTCGATACGGACAAAGTGTGAGTGCGTGCTAGAGGTTCGAAATGATATGCGCTTTTTTCGTTGTGCCCACCAAACCAGCATCCTTGTAATTTCAACGCTCCAAATTCAAATTTCGATGCTGCGACAGCTCATAGGAATCTTCTGAAAAGACCCGCTTTAAGGGGGAGGCTAATGAGACTATAAAACATGTGCAAACTTTGTAGGATAATTAAGTGCTTGTGGATGATGACCTTTGAGTGTAGATTAGATTATACCTACCAAATTTCATCACTTTAACTTCGGTGCTCTAAGAGTCGAAGCAAGCGGATTGATAAATAAACAGGCAGGCACGCACTCGATGTGACGTTGCGTGAATACGTTCTATAAATGTTGCATCGGAAATAAAGATTACATGACCGCTAAATGTTGTGCTTGAATCGTTTTATAATGGTGCGGCTCTTTATTGAAGTCGAACCAAAAAATTCGGTTGAAAAGGGAAAGAAATTTTTGAAAGTTAAAACCAACAGGACTGAAATGAATTTATCGTCGTTCGTAAAAGATTTTACGGCTGCTACGCACATGATGTCACAGAGTTAAAAGAACGAAGTCATACTTCATCTCCTACGCATGTTTGCACAAGAATTTGATAAGTTTAGCTTACCGCATAACAATAAGCAACGCGATCGCATGAATAGCATATTAAAACAGAACAAAAATGAAACGAACATATCCTTAGATTTGTGGCGATTGCTGACATCGCTGATGCGAAAAGGTGTGTATTAATTACTGTGCCGTGGGAACAATTCTTCGCGGAGCGAATTCCGACAAAAGCCCGGACGCCGATTGATGGCCCCACTGAGAAACACTTCCACTGAAGGGCTTCGGCGAAAAAGCCAGGAAGCGATTCTCTGAAGAGGGGTGCGTGGGCGATGTTGAGGACGAGTTGTAGCGAGCGACCCTCGCTTGACCGGAGAGGATTAAAAAGTCAATAGGCGGCAAAAAATGCTAACGTTGTTACTGGTTTCGAGCAACAGACGTGTAAGCCCGGACGCCGATTGATGGCCCCACTGAGAAACACTTCCACTGAAGGGCTTCGGCGAAAAAGCCAGGAAGCGATTCTCTGAAGAGGGGTGCGTGGGCGATGTTGAGGACGAGTTGTAGCGAGCGACCCTCGCTTGACCGGAGAGGATTAAAAAGTCAATAGGCGGCAAAAAATGCTAACGTTGTTACTGGTTTCGAGCAACAGACGTGTAAGCCCGGACGCCGATTGATGGCCCCACTGAGAAACACTTCCACTGAAGGGCTTCGGCGAAAAAGCCAGGAAGCGATTCTCTGAAGAGGGGTGCGTGGGCGATGTTGAGGACGAGTTGTAGCGAGCGACCCTCGCTTGACCGGAGAGGATTAAAAAGTCAATAGGCGGCAAAAAATGCTAACGTTGTTACTGGTTTCGAGCAACAGACGTGTAAAGCAATTATGTGCGCAGCTTGCGGTCAAAAGGCGTTTTCGCTGATAGGAATTCGATTAAAAAGTATTTTTTAAAATGCGTAATTTCTCTTCGTTGGAAGCAAGGCCTCGCACGAAAATTTTAATGTTGCGAAAATAATACCATCGAGTATGAGTAAACTTTGACTAACTTGAGGATATAAAAATTGGTATTAGAGAATTTGGTTTTGACCTAATCGGGTATTGATACACCGAGCTGGCATACTGTAATCAGAGTGAGACGCTGAAATGTGTTCTTGCAGCACATTTCTCACTGAACGCCCAAGGGATATTCCAAATGGGCCAGAGAGCGTTCACAGCACAATTCCGTTCTGCGATAGTTGATTTTTTTTGGATGTTTTGACGGATGTTGCTCGCAAAGCGCGGAAGCGTTTTTATTTAGTTTTTTGATTAGTCGGAAAAGCGATGTAAGAAAGCTACTGGGATATGAATTGCACAGATAGCAGAATCGGAAATTTCGTAGCGGCGCTTATGACAAAAGAATCGAATAAGGGACGCTGCACAATTTGTTCCAATCGTCATTATTAACTTCATTTGAGTTGTTGGTTAATCAAAGAAATTCACTGATATATTTTCTCATAATGCTAAATTGAAAGGATCGAAAAAGCAGTAACAAATGGATGGAGAAATAGTGAGAAATCAGCTTCGAAAATTGAAAAAAAAATTAAGAAGAATATTGAACTGTGAGCCGAAACATATATTCATACGAAACATTATCTCACTATATCTTCATCATTGATTCAGGCGTCGTTTTTGAATAGCTCATACGAGAAAGCTAAAATCAGACCGAGATAAGGGCAGAAAAAAATTTTCTATGAAACCCTAAAGAGAAATGGAATGAATAAAACAGCTGGAGAAAATGTAAGCGGATTAATTTGGCCGACTCAAGTAGCTAATGGACAAGCAAATGAAGCCCGAATAAAGCAGAGAGCGTACTGAACACGTTTGAATGTGGCATAGGAATTCGGCAAATTCGCTCAAATGAAGAAAGCAGTACTCAATTAGATTAGGATGCAGTGATCAAGGCGCATTGCTGTCGTGTTTTTAGCTTCCACTTAGAGCGTACAAAAAGTCTAACATTCTCCACTACAAAATCTGTTCATTTAGAAAAAAAGTTGTGGCAGCTTGTCATTAGTGACTTCATCGCGATCTCATTTACTTTCCTCTCTTGGCTTTAATGATAAATAGTAGCACTCAGTGTGTACTCGTCCAAGTAAGCACTTCGCTGCGCTCAATACTTGTAAGATTGGCTGTAACATAACAGCACTGTGAAACGCGCTTAATGAAATCGCTTATCGACTTGTTTCTCCACTGTATGCTTGTAGCCATCTGTGCCATCCGTTAGTGCACGTTTTGAACGATCAACAAACAGCAATTGGTGACCAATCCTAACCTCACATGGAGCAAATATTTGGCAATTAATTACTAACGTAGCACATCAGCAGATTCACTTCATTGATCTCGAGGAGATTGTAACCTTAAAAAAAGCTTAAAGGGGTTGTTGTGTTTATGATTTTCTACATGAAGACCGTTTAGCCAAGGATGCGGAGAAGGGTTACGACGAGTTTGAGCTGTTTTTCTCAACCAGCGCTGGCGTTTTATGCAATTTAGGACATCATTTTGTTGGTTATGTTGATAACGAACTGTGTATAGTTGGTTCCCTATTAGACTAGTTCATTAGTGCACCAGGACTGCCGAAGGGAGACATTGATCTCTGTGATACAAACGGAAGGATGGAGAAGTGAAAGAAAGACCTGAAACTGCTAAAAAAGTGGGGGACATTAGCTGTAATAAAGTTACGATACAATTTAATTATATTAGCACATAATTAGAAGAGGTTACACGTATTTTCTAGTCGCAAAACTACAAACATCAGGCAGAAACAATTAAAAGTTTTTTCAAAGGAAGGATCACAACTACTTAGCCACTTTTCAGCACGCCATTGAATGAGCTTCCTCCTCGGCATTGACCAGTAGACGCTGTGCCATGCTTCGCGCGAAGAATCTCCGGTAGTTGCGTTCAAATATGAATTATAGATGGAAGGGAGGGGGTTTTATTTGAAAGAGAAAGGAGCTTTATGTAGTGGGAGGGCGCTATAGAAGGGTATATAGCTTTGTTGAGAGTGGTGACAAGGTAGTTCCCTAGTTCATCTCCACCTTTCAAATCTTATAATTACTTATAAACACTCAAAGTATATTTATAGAGGAACTAACTACTGAAAGTGCACTTATAGAAAGCAACGCTTAAGAAAAAAATTGTGTGAACCAATATTGAGAAGTTACGTATCAACAAACAAGGCACAGCAAATAGGCATCATTATTTTTTCATTGATTTTCTTTTTTCCGCTTCTGTTCAGGCACACTAACGTAAACACCGCTTACGAATCATACTGAATTAAATTACTTGACCGCAATTGTCGAGGAAGGCTTATTTGCTAAAATTGAGATTACTAATGTTAAGCGCTCGTAAGCTGATTGGGAAAACAGCGTTTTCCGATTGAGCGCGCTAAAAACGAACAACGTAGAGAAAATTAATTCAATTAAACAGATATATATAAAAGTACTGATTAAAGAGTTCGTATTATATTGATAAAAGAGTTCGTATTATACTGATAAAAGAGTTCGTACTATACTGATAAAAGAATTCGTATATTTCTCAAATACGAAATGATGTTTTGTCGAATTGGACGCTTCCCTAAAGAAAATAATGCAAAACTTATGACTTCAATCTCAAACGTTCTTCTCAAAGTCATACGGAAACCTCCGGGGAGAAGTTTGCACTCCGTTGTCAGTCAGTTTCATGCGAACTTCTTTGGTGACATAAAATCAATGCACCCTGAATCGTTTGGTAAACTTATACGCAAAAAAATAAGAATTTGCGGCAGATGGTTGGCAAGACATGCGCTTTTGGCTTCTACAACAATCACATTTGATTCGCAGTCGATCAGATGGCAAAATGGCAGCGGAAAAAAAAAACGAATTCTCAGCGAAGGATTTACAATCGACAACCAAAATTCGCGAGGGTTACGTTCCTAGAGCACCTGTGAACTGTTAAAAACCGCGAATTTTGGACGTGGCCACTGCAGTACTAAAAAATTATATTTTATAAGGAAATTTAGCTGGATTTACGTTAACACTTATGCCACAAAATTGGCAAATTAGATTGTACTTAATCATTAAGCGATAAACGCAATTATATACTGCCAGGAAAAAAGCCATAAAAAATTGCCGAGGATATTTGCGGTTTCCGGAAAATTGTGGGAGTTTCCGTGAGCAATTGTTGGTAAGGTATTGAGGAAGAACCCGCGGACGACTGAGACAGCGTACTCTAAATCACGACTTCGCGAAAGTCGGCTGTATGTTGCCCGTTGGTTAGGTGAAACAGTAACTGTAGTATCAGCAGTATTTACTATTTGTCGATAGTTTATCGAACTGGCCGGACTTTCGAGTGAAATAGCTGAGGGGTATATCCTGTCATCTACCACTTGTTGTTTGTTCAGCGTGCCCGTAAATCAGTCTGATCGCGGTAAAATTTCTACTCTTTGCAATCACATCGAAAAGTGAAGGACGCAGAAAACTGTCTAATAATCGCGCCCATACTCTGCCTTTATGTGGAAGGCAACTGAACAGTCTAATCGGATGGCGCAATAACCTGGAAGATTGGAAATACATGCAAGTAAAGCATTCCTCATGCTACCATTTTCTAACTAACAGAATCCCATACTAGTCTCAAGCTCTTTAAGCCAGAAATAGGCAATAACAATGCTGCTGAAGTTAAACCAAACTTCCTCAGACGAGCGTTTAAGAAATGGCAGCATTCACTATCCAGCGAGTCATTGAGTGCTACCATGTTTCATCTCGAAATAGACCTAATCATTTCGGGGAATGGTTTGCGTTATGCAACGACCGTGTAGTGATGTGGAGTTGTTCAAACTTTTGCCTCATTTCCAATGCTGTTACCTTCGTCAGCGTTATCTTCTTCAAACCATTTCCGCTTTCAGGGAATTTTTAATAGCTCCCCAGAGCAAGTACGGGTATTACGGCCTCTATATTGATCGTAATGATCGTAGAGCATAATAAAATGGTGTGGAGATAGTTTGGGGCAGTAGATCACGACATCTTAACATGTGTCCGGCAGCTGAAAGCAAACGAAAGGCAAATTTGAATTTTCTGGGTTGGGAAATATCTCACAGATTTGGAGATGAAGGTTTTTGAGCGATAACAGATTGCCCATGCATACTTCCACAAATCAGACTTCCGCAGGTGAAGAATAAACGTAAACAAAAACATCGGCGAGCGGCTGAAGCGTAAAGTACACGCTTCGGAGCACTCTCTAACTTCACCGATGCATCAGATCGCAGATGTCGATAAGCAGCCGAAAGCCGTTGGAGGCGCGTGTACGACGACCTCGCTTGGGGATATTTTCAGCTCCGAATTTCGGTATAAATGTAACGGTCACTAACGGTACATAAGTTCTCCTTTGTCCAGCTGAAATATTCGACAGTTTGCTTTAATTAGGCAACACAAATCAACTACCCCGGCATACCTTATAGCGATTTCGTCGTTTCTACAGCACAAGTCATCTGCCCATCGCATACGAAATACCTGCGTCTGCAGCAATTTTCAAAGAGGCATTGCAAAACAGTGTTCACTTTATAACCCCGTAATACAGCTTTGAAGTAGCGGCTACTTGGCGGCTGCCCTGCGACGTAGCGATAATACAAACGAGCATAAAGCGAAGTTTATCGAGCTAATGGGGGAACACAAAGCCCATTATAGCTGAGGAGATATCTCAACACTATGCAGTATGGAATTTAAAGTAATGGCCAAGAAGATGGAAGACGGCCAACATAATGAGGATTTAAATAATATGCTGACAAATACAACTCATGACCCAACGAGGCGCGAAGTGTACACATGTGAAAAAAACCGCACAAATTACGCACAGAAAACGATGAGATACAGAGCGACTGCTTTCCTCAACGCATTGTTGCCTTCAAGTTGAACACTGATGCGTTGTGACGCAAAGATGTTGTGGAGTACAAAATGTACACTTAAGTGGTCGATCGTTTTGATTTAATGATGTGCAAATCGGGAAGTGAATAATCTTCTTTGTATTATCCTTTTGATATATTTGTATCATCTTTGCACTGTCGTAAAGGTAGTCTTTGCCTGCCGACTAAATAAAAGGTTCGATTCGATTCGATTCGATTCGATTCGATTCGATTCGATTCGATTCGATTCGATTCGATTCGATTCGATTCGATTCGATTCGATTCGATTCGATTCGATTCGATTCGATTCGATTCGATTCGATTCGATTCGATTCGATTCGATTCGATTCGATTCGATTCGATTCGATTCGATTCGATTCGATTCGATTCGATTCGATTCGATTCGATTCGATTCGATTCGATTCGATTCGATTCGATTCGATTCGATTCGATTCGCTGGAATAAATCGGTATACGAGGGCATGCAGTTTGTGCTTGTTCACATGAGAATGCAATCAACGCACTGTTGCAAAGACGCATTTTGAAATGCTCTGTTTTTGATTGCCGATCACGTCAACGTAAAAATTAAGCAATAATAACTTTTCACCAATATTCCTCTATCCACATTTAAACACGTCCGCTTTGTTGCAGTCAGGAAACAAGAACACGGTCACAGAAGAATTTCTTTTCCCAATATCGTCACATTTTAGATGCTCAAAAAAATATACGAGCATACATGAACGGAATGCAAGGAATGGGAGCAGAGGCTGTTATCTATGTAATCCAATAATGTGTGCCAGTGAGTGAGGATAATGAAGATTAATCACAAACGACACGGTCCGCTGTGGATGTTCGATCGCTAATGGTGCTTTACAGACGTTCAACGCAGATTAATACCATATATGGACTGTTCAGTTTTTTGGGATTCACAGGCCCAATATGTAAATGATCAATTGAAAACTGAAAATATTCTATCTAATACTGACGAACAACGGTGGGATGTGAAGGTTTGGAAAAATGAGAAATGATTGAGGGTAGGGATGAGTTTGGGGTAGCAGGTTTGAGGTGTTGATAGGTGAAGGAAACTCGTTGCGACTGGAGCGCGATGAATATAGCGGGAAGGAGTGAGTGACCTTACCATAAGGAGTGAAAACAGAATGAGTTGGACCAGAACTATGAAAATCGATACAAGCACGCTTGAGATGTTTTCTGCTAGTGGAGTGATACTTATGCAATGTTTTTCGTCAATCATGAATAGCTGAGGGGTTCCGATGGACTGATGGAAAGAGAATATCCTGATTGCAAAGGAGTCATGCCAGTAATTTTCGAATGTTTTACTGATTAAATTTGCTTGCCATCGACACATTCGATTCACTTGCTGTCCGACCAAATCGAATAGCGGAGAGAAGTTACCAGCATCACAAAAGACTTAGACATTCAAAAAGTTCTCTGCAAACGAAGGAGATGAGAATCATCTACAAAATTAAAAAAAGCGTATGATTGCAAAGAAAACATTATAGAGGACGACTAGATTAATCTTTGCGCAATGAATGCGGCTAATGCAGCGGGTGAATTCGAATGCAGAGAATGAATGGCATGACTGAGTCCGTAAGAAAAAAAAAACGAATAAAGTAATTCAATTTGCCTCTGCGTTGAAGTAAGTGTAGATTATGCGTGCTAATCATGAACTTCACAAAATTCCTTTGCCGCATCCAGACGCAGAGAATGAATGGCATGACTGAGTCCGTAAGAAAAAAAAACGAATAAAGTAATTCAGTTTGCCTCTGCGTTGAAGTAAGTGTAGATTATGCGTGCTAATCATGAACTTCACAAAATTCCTTTGCCGCATCCAGATTACAATATAGCCTAAGAACTCGCTAATCACCAAATGCTCGTTATTTTACGCCTTTTGAATACCTTCGAAAACACGGTTAAAAGCACTTGCTCCCAGTAATATTTAAAATGGCCATATCCTATCTGACATCTCCTATTTGTCGTTAGCGCGTTAAAATGAGCAAGCATTTACGCAGATAAAGGATCCTCCGCTAGTTCCCTTTCCTTCGGGTAACATTTGGGCGATTTAGTTGCACGACCACTCAGATGGTCGTATGGAAACAATGCCTAGCAGATGGTGGAGACTGACCAAGTCGTGCAAAACTGGAGAAGCATCACAATCTTGCGGCGCGCGTTTAGAAAATCGGTTAACCGTGAAAAGAGTTAAACTGTTCACCGGTAAACTCGAACCACAAATACGCTTAGCCTAGCAATTTTGGCTGGTTTCCATCATATGCCTCATATCTGAAATTATCCTTCGATCACAAAATGACAGCATTCATTATGGCAAACAATAATGCAAGTCTTTAAATTCATTTACACTAATAAAAATCGAAATTGCAGAGTCTAAAATAGAATTTGTCGGTTCATGCGCAACGACCGCCTTGCTGAACATATTTAAATTAATGCAAATAAACTTCGACTGTTGGGCTAGTTAAACGGTTGCTGAGCGGTCGTGTCTACTTTCGCTCGGCTCATTGGGTTGATGGGTTATGGAACGGCCGTCGGATATGACGGCTACCTGCGAATATGTTGAATTAGCAGGCGCAAACCAACCAACGGCGAATTCCACTAGGGTATAATTGGGGTTGGCGGTGGCACGCCAGCACTTAAACAATGGTCACAATACCCAATGACCATTTGGTGTCACGGCGAGTACGGTCTGCTGAAAAAGATCGCAACCCCTACTGCCTTGTAGGTACTTCGTAGAAGAAGAAAGGTTAGCAGAAGGAAGCTCCGAATAACCGAAACCTGCGTCACCAGCAGGCCGGTCACCAGGCGAGGTACTACCGGCCACAGCAATATGGAAAGCAAGATGGGATGATCAGCTGCGACGTCTATATGAGGTTGCTCGGATGCAGCGAGCTCAGGATCGCGACAGATGGAGAAATTTCCAGCTGCATCGGTGGAGGGAACGATGCTATCGATGAAGTCACAGCTGTTCAAGGTATTCAAGGTAAGGTAAACTTTGACAGGAGCAGATATAGAAAATGATGGCAACAGCTTTTGACATGAGCAGCGCGATACATATTAAATCCTATTCCCGTATGGCTAACGATGAAGCGATTTTTGCTGCTCATGAGAAGCTGCTAATACAGTACTCTAAACACGATTTTTAGTTATGCCTTATCGAGCGAAGTGAACGCAAAAAATTTGATAATCAAGAAGTGAAGAGAAATTTCGACTTTAAGACTTGTGATAGGAAATTTTCAAAACGAGGCAAACGAGAAATTTTTGAAGCGAGTGAGCCGGAACGCAAAGACTTCACCTTCATCAGTTGATCTGGTTCCTCCCAGTGTTTCTCTGTTGCATATGTTACTTAACAAACACATATGTGTGCGTCTGTACTGTAGTTATGTATTGGTTTTTCTAAAGGCAGCAGCGGTCGTGTCAACGAGGATTGCCAAGCCACCCAAATGAGACAGTTGGCTCATGGTCATGGTCGCGAATCACTCAACTAAAAGCCCATCGCAATGATTTTTTGTGAAACCGTAACGACTTTTGGTAGCCAGTATGGACTAACGCTGCTCTTCGTCACTATGAGCTCGTTCTGCGCATTCACTTACCGTTGTCGCCATATCCTTTTCAACTCACGATACTGCAACCATTGAATTAAAATGCGCCACAAAATTTCCGTTCAGGCTCACCAATCATTGGATGCGCACCATGGCTATTACCAAAAAACACAGAAATGTGCTACGGCCACAATTTTCTTTGCTATTAGCAAAAAAGCGTCTTATTATGAGGCGGTTCTGTTACGATTAACATTGGTTACGTCCTGATGGATGTGAGAACATTATGCAACGCCTTAAGAATAGCTAGATTCTTCATTCCGAGAAATTTTTTCGAGAATCCTAGATAGCCATACTTCACAAACAACTGCAGCTACAGGTGCGCCCATCATATATACTCGTAAGATTCAAACGTTTGCCTTCAGCTATACGTCCAGCGGCGGTTGTGTTACCGGGAACTAGCAAAAAAGGAACGAAAAGCAATAAATGACAGCTTCGTTCTTGAAAAACTTATTATTCGTTTGGAATACAGCGCAGTACGAATATAACGAAGAAAGCCTAATGCAGATTCTTGCGCCTGAGTGAAAAAAGTTGCTGAGGCTAATAAACGATTTGCACGCAAGTAGAATTGGGGATGTCCACAGAGACGAACGTCCCAGATTAACGAATCAAGTCAAAAGTCTGCCTGAAAAGCTAAAGGCCGCTGATTCGAATCTCATCAACTGATTACGCATCGATTCTCCCCTGAAATAACTACCACAATGCCTGATGCAGGTCAGGGTAAGCTTTAATAAAACCGTCTCTGTACATGTTAGAAACAAAGGCGAGAGAACTATGCTGAGAACATAACCGAAGGATAGCAGATCAAAAAGCATAACGCTTTAAAACCTATTTATGACACCAAAAAAAACTTTTGAATTTATTAAGATGGCAGACAAGGTTAATAGTGTAATGCAAAGCTTCCTATGCCATATGCGATGGCGAGCAGATCAACAGTGAAAGGCGAAGCAGCTAAGAATCAGCTTGTGCAAATCGGAATGCAAACCGCAGAAGTGTCAAGCTATCCCATGCAAAAGCATTTTTACTGAAAATGCATGTGCGTCAAGTCGTTTCAATCTCAATAGGCCAAATGTCACCGCACAACATTTCTGATGAATAGCAAATATGCATTCATTTCACAAAAATACTTTGTTTTCTTTTTTTGAGATAAAAAAATGAAAAACGCAATACGTTGCGAAATTAGCTCTAACACTGCAACAAATGCAACAAATAATGAGTAGATCTTCCGTATAATCGAATCGAAATAAACTTGTCAAGAGGGCTAATATGAATCCTTTTATTTTTCGATCGCATTGATCGAAGAGCATTTCTCAGCTTTAGAAAATGTAGTATTTCCCAACGCATTTTTTTCAAGGAGATGGAAACTGCAATCATTCAACTGGATAGATATGATACAAAAAAATTCTGAACAAATGGAGTTAATGAAAAAAACCTCATTTTCCATCTATCATCCATCGAATGTTTACCGTATTTACAACATAACTAAGTGCGTATTTCGATTTTACCGCTACACATAAACGTTTATTTACTCATTTAACGAATTGAAAAAAACTGAAGTAACATACGTTCATGTCTATTGCGGCTTTTCAGCCCAAGCGATTACTTGATGGAGTTTAAAATATCGACAAATGTAGGTCTTTATTAAGTAAGGACGGGTGGAAGTTGATTAAACGAAAACGTATAACTGTTGAAACAATGCGAACGAATAACATATGCAGACTTCTGGTGCACATACCTGCATTGACGTCTGGTATGGAAAATGGTTTAAATTTTAAAAGATTTCAAATGAACGATGCAAGCGGTGAGCTGAATGCGCACGGAATCACTCTAAGCCATGCATTTTACGGCTTAGAAAGTTCTAAGCCATAAAATCGGTGAACGATGAACCGATTCCGAATGAATTAGGAAATCAGATAAACAACGCATTCATGGAAAAGCAAACGGTCATCAAGGTCTTACTTAGGCCTATTGCTGAGAAAGTACATTGACTGAATGTGCATATGTATAATTGCTGCCTTGTTTAAGCCTTTTATTGCGGGTACTTTGGCAGCAATAAGCGTAATGATGCAACACAAAATACCGTTGAATGTACCTAAATGAGTGTTTGTCTAAGCGTCTATTCGTCTTCCACATAGTTTCCATGGAGGCTCCCATCAGTGGTGCAATGCTTAGATGGATTGTAAGTTTCGCAGCTAAACCAGTTCCATCCAAAAAGTCTCGACAACTCTCATCTAAGCATCGCTAGCCACCTCCTCTCCCACTATTTCGTGATCAATCGGACTTGGGTTCTATACTATCCCCCTCATTCATACGCCAATGAGGCCATGTCGCCAAGTGCAGTATTTCGCACCTCCCAATACTGTTCGCTTAACCGGGTTCCTTAGCCTCATCATCACCCCTGCCTCTCCTCCCCACTCCTACGGTGAAATGGGACTGTAGCCTCGGAAAAAGGTAGCTCTTTGATAAACCAAAACGTTGTCCTCCGATGTGCATTACAAGCGAGCTGGTTTCTATTCACGATTGGTTAAATGTGTTTTTACTGAACCACGGGACAGAATCAGCATGTCCATTGTACCTTCGAGTGTTCCTTCAAATTGAGACTGGTTCAAATCACATATGAGCATCGCGCGCCCTCCTCCTCCTCTTCACTCTCCTTCTCACTCCTCCGCCCCCTCCCCTACCGTTTTCCCAATTGTTACGGTTACAAACTTTCGAACGAGATCCCATGAGTTGCAAATTTAAAGACAAATTTTTCACGCCATGATTTCTGGGCCAAAAAAGTTAGGAATCTGTAAGAAAGCTTTAATAATGTACGATTGATAAAAGCGCCAAAAGCGCACTAAATTCCGTACTTTTAAAGGATTCTTTTTCTAAAAACCGTTCCATGTTTTCAATTAGTCTTCAGTTACCGAAATTTTGGAACTTTTAAACTACAAAAAATACTGAAATTCGTTGGCGATTTTTTAAATTCCTGGGATGTGCAGCTGATCCCCTGCTCCCGCTTGGAGAGGATATGAGGACTGCGTAGTTGCGATTAAACTGAGAAATGCTAATGGAACTAAACGCTAACAACAAGGCGCCATTATTATAATTGTTAATACCGTAGAGTTCTTGAGCGTAAAAAACAAACCATGGTGCACAAATCGGTTCGTAAAATGTTAATAACGGTGGGCGGGGCTTGTTCGGCGGAAGGCCTGTGAACATTCTGAGCTGACATTCGTCTTGTCCACTACTCAAACTGTGATGGCAGTCGATCGAGCAATTCGGTTGAGCTCCTTTACCCCTTAAGGGTCCCGGAGTGATCGCTGCATCAAAATCTCCTTACCCGTCGCTTTTCTTGTGTTTAATGCAAAACACAGACGTTTTACCTTAATATTCGACCAGACCAGTTCAAAATAAATGTCTTACGTGTATAAGCAGTCTGAGATGGAAAATAACCCTTACACCAAATAGCACGTGCACTCTAGCAAACTATTAAATTCGTTATCGTTCACAACGATGAGTATTTCATGAAATTAGTTCCACTCGAAAACACTTTAGTAAGAAACTTCTAAGTCAAAATATTCTATTTCCGATTTAGAAGTTCCTTACAAAAGTGTTTTCCAGCTTGGGAATCGTAAACTTTCTGAGCCACGGACAGCATATAAGGTTGAAAGAAGTGGCGTTTTGCCGGACAAATTCAAGAATTGGTTTTTCAAAATTAAGTTTTTAATAGCCGATAGAACAAAGACTGAAGAGTTCCTACGATTACACGCTCAAACTTCTTGATGACCACATATGTGCACAGAACTCAAATAGTGAAACACATTTTCAAAACGCAACCCTTTTAGACAGACGTAGACGAAGATGTGCTTTCGCAATTTTGGGCGATTCGGATGATTTAGGGGGTAGAAAGAGAGGATGAGGGAGGGGAAAAGAAAGAGAGAAAAAGTGGGCGCACGACGCTTTTGGAACAGTTTCATATGAACCCAACGAATGGGAATAATCAGCATTAGGTTTTTCCACATGCACATACATAAAATTTTAAAAAACATCGACGCCTATGCAAAACGTTCATATCAAAAACTTCTACACGTGAAGTGCGGTATGAATCGCAAACAAACATCACATCTCTTCCGCTAAAGTTAGCAAGTTCGCCGCGACAAGAGACCCTCAAAACATCAACAGCAAAATTGTGCAGTTGCGCAAAGCGTTTGCACATCTTACACCGCTTACACCGTCTGCACCTGTTTTGCCTTACAATTTTTCGAAGAGTTCGGAAATCAGAGAGTAACGTTAATAGTGATTAATGCGAAGGATATCAAGTTGAGCGTCGAGTCTCATAACATTTTTTTTTTCATAACATTAAGCGGTCGGGACCGTATTTGACAAAGCCAAACATAACAAATGGAAATCGGTGTAAGGGGTTGACATGATATGCGATTTACCAACTTCCCAACAAATCCATTCGCGAAATGATTACGAATGACGAAAGTTCATATTTTATCCGGTCCGATCGGCTGCAGAAATCGAATCTCTAGTAGGAAATTTGCACTAGTGATATATATATATATATATATATATATATATATATACGCGCAGGTACCATGGCACCGTGATGTGCTTCGCGAGCAGCAAAGAAACCGCTACTTTCCCTGTCTGAGCGCAGTTTACCATAGATCGAGAAAACGACCACAGCAAACAGTAAAACACAGCGCGACCCTAATCGATGATTACTTGTAAATATAAAGTTCCAGTGTAAAGTAATGGCTTTCAGAACTGTTTCAGAAGTAGCAAACCACTTTGGTTCCCATAAAATTGGGTGATTCGTTTTGTGGCGGCGATTGACCACATATGTTTTTCTGCCAGGCAATTCGCTAACTGCTAAACTTTAATTATGGTTTGGATTTGGCGAACTCGGTACACTTGCCGAAATTTACTTACATTATTTACATTCTTGTATGATTCGATCAAAGCAGTTACTCTTTAGCACGAAGGCGTCCTGATCAGCAGAAATGAGTAGAGATATGCGTCAGATGCGAGAACTGCAAGGATATGCATTTTGCACATACCCATTATCAAAAAAGCAAAGAGATTTTAGAAAGAACCAGCATGTTATGAAACGCCCTTAAGTATTTTAGCTCACCCAAACGATCGTGTCCATTGTTAACAAATCACTTTTCGGCGTGTTTTGTAAGCTGACGGTTGCAAAGTGATCACTGAGTGCATAGAAGCTAGGCAGTTTAAAGTGCCTGCAACCCTCGTAGACGCGATAAATCTCAATGTGAATTCAAGTACACGACGTGGTCTTATTAAATTCCATAAACTTTATCTTCTATGGTTTTCAAATTGAAATGAATTGAAATTATCACTCGGATACAAGTGGCACAAGTCGGCATAGGTGCACACACAATGACTACCTCATAATAAAACTTGCTTTGAATTAAATATAGAAATGCTTCTCATTATCAGCGAAGATGTTGGGAAAGTGGAAAGGATTTATCATGACTGATACCAAATAACGAGCTTATATTTCATAGCTGAATTTCATTCTCTTATTTTAAAAAAAAGCAAGGCGACAGGCGTATTCAGTTATTGCCGTGATATGTGCTTTTCTTTGCCCCCCCCTCCCCCCCGCTAACTGTGATGCAAATGCTATAGAAAACGCAAACGGTTGGCAGAAGATGTGCGTGTGAATCGACAACTAAGCGAAGATGAATAGTCAGTATAAAGAGGAATGGATAGGTAACTTGCGAAGATAAAAGCTGAAAAAAAAGGTAAACCTTACCGAGCGGAAAGCGATAAGCAACGAAAAAACAACGCAACGATTCCTATTCAGGTATTCGATATCCTATCCAACTTGGTGCGCATCCTGATGCAAACATCAAACGCTTTCTTAAGCTTGCAAGAACAGCCTGTTAAGCAGGCAACAGCAAAATGAGGCAAAGCCGCATTTTTCCCAAAAATCAAGGACAATGGATCTTGTTAAGTTTGTCGTTGGGAAAGGAAAGCTTGGCTAAGTCTGGAAGGAAGTTCAATCCAGAAACTATCATTGACTAACTACGAAAACGATTGGCTCGACAGATTGTCTAAAGCTTTATAAAACGCAAATGAAAAGTTTTGCTTTGCAAGGAAGACGCTCGTCTTCCCTATATGCAACCGCATGCCGGCCATAAAGAGCTGCTACGACTACAAGAAGCTCTGAGATTTCTTCTGAGATCTTCAACTACTCGCAAAATTTTTCAATTCGCCACGAGAATTTTGAAACTTTTGAATCCTTCGTCGACAGCGACCCATCTAAAAAATTTTAGCCGAAGCCACTGACCGACTTGATGACTTCATGTGAATCTCAATTTGCGTTTACCAAAGTGGTTCACCGCTACTTTCGTTTGCGTAACTTAGCACAACGTACATAAAAGCGCACCCAAATTTTGAATTGACTTGATTCTTCTTCCGACTATTCGAAGGCAAAAGATGTGAAAGAACTTCTGAAATCGAGAGTTTCGAATTGCATTTTTAAAAAAAAGTTTGTACGATGCTATTCCGCGCTTTGAAAATTCAATTGGAAGAAAATCCATTTTGCAAGCTGATTCCGTCGTTTAGCATGCAACAAATGATGTAACTCTGCATGGAAATTGGCTCAGCTGGCGTCAGGAAATGGTCAAATGGCAAAAGAACGAAAACGGGAAGACGCTAACGGTAATGGAAAGTTTAATTTCGGCTATGAAGTGACGAAGGGAAATGATTTTGCTGAATGATGACTTTTTGGCTTGTCATGAAACGGATTCTTTCTTCTGGTAGTTAGCTATTTTGATTTCCGAAAATCTGGACGATTTGAAGTTCGAACAAGCACTGGAAGAGTAAGTTGCTAATTGGAGCCAAGCAAAATTCCGGCTTGCTAAATTTCTCAGTTTTTTGAGTTATGAAAGGTGCAGCCAATATCTATGTTTACAGCCAAAAGCAACACCTCTTATTGGCAATAAATGATGCACACCCGAGCAACTACCAACTCCACCTCCCATTTGAACGAGCAGCCGCAAAAACTAATGAAATCATGCGTGCTTGGAGGAGTATATCGCTCACCAGTTGGATACAACAATTCTTCTAAGAAATTCAATTGCTCTACCATGCTTTTTTGTGATAATTTTTATGGCAACGATTCAAAAGATGTATATTCAAAGAAGACGGTGAAATCATTGAGCGTTTTTCTAATAGATGTTTGAACGTTTCCACTGAAAATATGACCGTAACATTAATAAGCCTTTGAGCAAATTCATCATCAGTCTTAAGACCGTACAAATAAAATTAAAGGCAACTATTTAAGGGAATACACGCGCAGATCCAATTATGTCGTTGGGACCATCTCAATTGGAAGATAATTGAGGTAAAACTGTTCACTTTAATAACTAATATATGTGTTAATTTCTAAATGAAAAAACACTGTTTCCCTGTTCATCCACTAATCGGTCAACAAATTATTTGCAGTATTTCCTTCTCAGGGCTGTACTGAAACCACTATTTTCATTACAACACTTCTCACTAAACAACATCTTATTGTGCGAAGTTTTATGTCACCGGTGACCGATATTGCTTTCGCGAAAAGTTTACCATCAGTTTTTTGTTATATGAAGAACGCAAAATTGGAATTTCTGGAACTTTCTTGACAAATCGTGCAATTGGGGGCAATATTGCTGCTGCGATACCCAAAATTTTAGCCAAAAGTATGGCATTCTGTAAAACTTGATCAGCTCATCCGGATGATTATCCATTCAACTTTAACTAAACATTTCTTCACATGAAGGAAAGAAAGGATTTTGGTCAGTTACCATTCCTAGTACTGAAACCGTATGTCAGAGAGCATCTTGGCTCGTAGAAATGTCGAATGCAACAGTAGGTCAACCGCAGAGGCATCGAGAATCGCTTCGGCCCTAATATGTCACTGATTTCCGTATAGTTTTCAGTCCTTGAAATCCGACATCACTGCACTTTTGGCTCGAGACGGCGAATCTCGCAAAATATTATAAACAGACAAGAAGTGCAAACCAGGGAAAGCGATTAGTGCTCAAAGGCAATTGCACGCCTCTGTTTAAAGCTCTTCACAAAATATTATGAAGGACAGAAACTGTGCTTACTCTTTTGGGTTTTCGAAGCGAAGAAGGAGTCAGTGTAATCACATCTCGGCAACAAAACAATTCTTTCAGAACGTTAGAAAATGAGACCCTCTGCGATTATCGTCTCTCATAGAAAATTAAAAAGTCACTAAATCTTTTGTTTTCTGAAAAAATACACAGGTTATAATGCCTAAAAATAAACGAAAACTTTATACGTGGAACGAGAAGTGACAGCATTTTGGCAATAGGCTTTTACATTTTTGAAGCAGAACTTCAATCCATCTAAATCTGCAGGGAACTTGCATGATTACTTTTTTTGGCAAAATCTATACTCATTTCAGAATATTCTTTAATTCAACTTTGAGAGCACATGATAGACAAGCGCTAGTACTACAACCGCTTGGCTAGTTCGCCTTCTTTAAGGCTCGATTTTTATCAAATGAAAATGAAAAACTATTGCAGTTGGATGACATAAAAATTATCTATTTATAATTTGACCTTCTGAAGAGAAAACCAGTTGGACACTCAGTGAAAGAAATCCCATTCGATCGAATTAACCTTACGCCAGCAGTCTATGACAAGCGTAAAAGTTAGTTTGCGTATATTCCTCGTTTGGTCACTTATCATGCAGGTCATATATCGAACCTGATCTCTTTCACTGTGCCAAAATGAAAGTCCCTTGCATCGAAGGAAATTGAAAAGAGGTCCCTTGCACCGTTTAAAATAACATTTAAATAAAAACGAACAAGATAACGACTGATTTTGTTTGAGGACCAGCTGGTTGTTCCGATAAAGAAGGAGAGATCTGTACTCGGAGGACGACCGCCTGGACAACATCCATAAACATAATCGTACCAGTCTATGTTAGGCTCAAAAAGTATTCGCTGTTTCCTCATAATAAATCATCAATCGACCATTTAGTATATGATTTTTCAAAATACTACTAGCACAATACCGCTGTTGAATGCCAGGGAAAAGCAGCCTTTTCGATATGTCATTCAGTGAACGCAATTTGACTTGCCGCATTTATTAGATATAACCCACCAAGGAACGGCCGATCTGTATGACTCCGAACTTTGCTTACATGAATTTAGAACAAATTGTGAACTTTAGGTGGCTGAATTCAGTTACTTGTAACAATTTACTTCAGAGATCCAATGCAATACCTTTCATTTCATTCACTGTTCCGAGCATCCATCATTCCGAATGGTGGGATTTAATCGACTGGAGCCCATAAGGTACCCGAAATTTAAGCATGAAAATAATGCGTGAAAGAAAAACAAGATCAATGCGCATTATTTTGTTTTCTTAACGCGGCCAAAACAGCGTTCATCTGGACTGATCCCAAGCCGATCGTTTTCGCTTGAACTAGGTGTGTCGATCAAAATAAGTTCGCTTATACTGCTAGCAGAGCTCTCACTTCCCTAAACTTACGGGTCGTCTCGCAATTCTAAAAAGAGTGAGCAGGAATGGTCTCCTGAAAACCGCATGAACATAGCAAGAATATTCGGTATGGGGAGAAGGAAGAACCCATATGCATGGACAGAAATGTCGGCAAACACGCAAGCAAGCATGCAGATATTTATGCGGAAGCCTCTCTTCCTTTTGCCCTTTCGTTTCAGTTCCTGTTTTCACACTCATGATG
Source organism: Toxocara canis (assembly GCA_000803305.1). Lineage (NCBI taxonomy): Eukaryota > Metazoa > Nematoda > Chromadorea > Rhabditida > Toxocaridae > Toxocara > Toxocara canis. The sequence continues at coordinate 1,241,932 of JPKZ01003185.1, forward strand.
CCTCCATACTGGTGCGACGTGGAATTCAGTTAATTTTATGAGGTACTCCACTAGTGACAAAGCAGAATCACTTGATTAAGAATCATGTGAGGAAATAAATCGACAATGCAAAACAGATAAGCGGGTTTCTAAAGGAGATAATTCAAATGCAAGAATAAATAGCATTCAACCTGATTAATTTATTAGGCAAAATATCTTAAACAAAACCGATAAGCCAGCGGTAAAATGGCAAATTCTTACTAAGCGAAATTGCTAATCAGAAAAAGCCGAGCACTGTTTGCGATTGCCATATAAATAGAAATTTTAAAATTGAATCTGACGCAACAAAAGTGGTCGCACTAAAATAGTATTCGTATATGGAGTCACCATATTTTCAAAAAATTTCTCAGAAATTTTTTTCTTTTGAATTAACGGATTACACGCTGCCCTTTTGAGCTATTTTGAATAAAACTGAAAAATTCCTTACAAAAGTTTCTGTTTTTTACTGAAATAGAAGGATAACGCTGAAGACTGGATTGCTCAGAGCAGCTTTGGACTTTCATTCTCACGTTTTTAATCAAACACAACTTTGACGGTTTTTGAGAATGGCTTTTTTTATGGCTTGTCACATAATGCGAGTGTGAATGAAGGCAAATTGGATGCGAAACGGAACAAGAGAAACTATGGCGTGCAATACATAGAGAACAGAGGGACGTAATATAATAGCATAGTTCTTATTGAAAATCAAATTCCGTCTTTTGCGAGGAAAATGAATCACTGCGACCCTAATAGAGCGTTCCTCATTGATACTCTAACGGTACGTGGTCGTCATGGAAATGACCTCTAACATAACCATTCCCGTGGCCTCCAAGTAGCTGATGAACTTCAAAGCGACAATTACTGCTGATGGCGACGTCAGCAATGGTGCAAATAAATAAATTAAATTAAATTAATTAATTAACCAATTAACAAGCAATTAAATAAACAAATAAATTAAAAATAAACAAATAAATAAATAAGTGAATAAATGAATGAATGAGTAAATAAACAAATAAATAAATAAAACAAATAAATAGATAAAATAAATGATTAAATAAATAAAAGAATAAATTGGTAAAATAAGTAACAAAATAAATAAATGAATAAATAAATAAATAAATAAATAAATATGCATATATGTGCATATATATATGTATGTATATATATATCATTTATTTTCGCATTCATTTTATTATAAAAAGTTAATTTATCACAACTGCAGTAATGCAAGCACTATATAATACTAGGAGGCATATGCCTTCTGAGCACTGCGTAGAATAAATGTTGCAGGATGCGCAAAATTATTTGCTAATAATATATGCCAGAAACAACCGTTAGAAGTCTTAAATGACCTCCTGAAACTGTCAATGAACTGAGGGGTCAGTTGAATCATAAAACTAATTGTTTCGCCAGCCACTTCGAGATTTTTGACTCAGTGCGTCGGAAAGAAAAATAAAATTGACTTCGGACATACTGATTGCATCTTTTGAATAAATGCACGTCGCAATCGTATTAGTGCATACTGCTTACAATTAAAAAATTCCCGCTGAGCTGAAAAGTTGACGTACTCGTTCCCACGTCCTTTCGCATGCTGATGCTTAAGGGTTTCCTAGTTCTTTTAATAACGAGCCATCAAAGGCTAACATATAAAATGGGAATTTCCAGACTGCCAAAGGCGTTCCATTTATTGGAACAGAAATAGTGCAGCGTATCCGCCGACAGGTGCGCTGTGGCCTCTACGTTGCGATGCTCACCGCATTTCCAAAAGTATCTGCCGTCGACAATTATGTCTATCATTGTCATCCGTCATCATTCTGTTATCATCGCATCTCCATCGATCTTCCATTTATGGCGATTACTAACAGAAACACGCGTAAAGGTACATAAGTAATGTGTGAATGAGCAGGAAAGGGAAAATACGAGGAGTTCTAGGATTCCGTACCCAATCCCCATCCAGTACAATCTTTCCCTCCAATTCACTCCCATCTACTCTAGGTCCAGATCGTTTTGATTTCGATCCGCATCTCAAATTTGTAATAGATAGGCTAGTTCACGCAAAATCTTCTTAAATTCGACCCTTCCTCGGTATGCGAACCCCTCTCCGCTCAGACGAGTTTTAGCACAACGAGTTCTCCAACCCTTCTCTTAATTCAGTTTCCCTCTCAAATGCGTCATTTCTCTTGTGCAGTCCGTGACTCTTAAATCCGAGTGTTTGCCGATATTTCTCGCACTCTCGACGTTGTGGTCATATACATCTCGAAGTTGTGGTCAAGCTGCAGATGGAGCAAACCGATCTTATGAAGTTCTGCGAGTGAATTCCATTCGATAATGCAAGTTTTCAAAGTTGCCAAACTTCACAAGACCGAATTCACTCGTTACCAGCTAGTTAAGCTGCAAGTTTCTGTGGGATTCATTTGTGCCGCCTCTGTATCTTTTACGCTACAACTACGCTCGCCTCGAAGTTGTGGTCAAGCTGCAGATGGAGCAAACCGATCTTATGAAGTTCTGCGAGTGAATTCCATTCGATAATGCAAGTTTTCAAAGTTGCCAAACTTCACAAGACCGAATTCACTCGTTACCAGCTAGTTAAGCTGCAAGTTTCTGTGGGATTCATTTGTGCCGCCTCTGTATCTTTTACGCTACAACTACGCTCGCCTCGAAGTTGTGGTCAAGCTGCAGATGGAGCAAACCGATCTTATGAAGTTCTGCGAGTGAATTCCATTCGATAATGCAAGTTTTCAAAGTTGCCAAACTTCACAAGACCGAATTCACTCGTTACCAGCTAGTTAAGCTGCAAGTTTCTGTGGGATTCATTTGTGCCGCCTCTGTATCTTTTACGCTACAACTACGCTCGCCTCGAAGTTGTGGTCAAGCTGCAGATGGAGCAAACCGATCTTATGAAGTTCTGCGAGTGAATTCCATTCGATAATGCAAGTTTTCAAAGTTGCCAAACTTCACAAGACCGAATTCACTCGTTACCAGCTAGTTAAGCTGCAAGTTTCTGTGGGATTCATTTGTGCCGCCTCTGTATCTTTTACGCTACAACTACGCTCGCCATAATATAGGGCCACTTTTAACTGAGTCACCCGCATGATGTATTCGAGCACTAGTGCGCACTAAATAACTGACACCCGTCCTGTCAGTAATTACGCAATCGATGACGAAAGCACTCTGGCAGAAGATTCTTACATACAGCCGAGGGCTGAGAAGTGTAGAAGGGAAAAGTTCGACCGTGCAGACAAATGCGGACAAAGGCAACCTGTGGCTCGACTAGGGTGCAAGTGACACAACGCAGCATAACAAGGCACTACATTATTCTAAGTTCATAACTGAAGACAACGATGACAAGAATCTCACTGGAACTGATAATCAGCGATACGAATCTCGTGCAAGATCCACATAATAAATGGCTTAGAAATTATCTCAGAGCATCGTAGGTTTTGCACATGAATTCACTCGCAGGGAAATCATACCGATTTTCATTACATTTTTGAATACAGGCCACGAATTTCTTGTATCACCATTGTAGACAAATACCTCCACTTGATCTGTTAAGGCAATTTAGAACGTTGCACGTTTCCGTACTTATGAACAGTTTTTTTTCTCACTGCCTGGCCCAGAATCTCTACTTTCTCAGTATGAATCATTGCTTTTCATCATTTTATGATCGATCACTCTAATTTGTTTGGCAAATTGTTTACTGAATAAAACAAGAAGTGAATTTGCGTTAAGCATGTCTCACCTTCTTCGACAACTTTAAGTTTCCGCCCATTTCATTTGCTCCCCTGAGGCATTTGTTAAGAGAGTAAAGAAACTGCGGAAAAATGGCATTTATAATCATTCGTGTTCAATGCAGTGCTTGCTTTCTTAGACTAAACCGAATCGGGAACGAACGTCAAAGAAATCGCACAAAGATAATTAAGTGGTTATGTAGATTTCTGAAATGCAACGACCCACTAGAGGTCAGCAAATGATGCTTGTTCCTTCGTATCGCTCATACTAGGCAAATAAGTGCACTGTTTTGATGAGGATAAGGGGAAGAGATGGAGTGAAGAGTGGAATAGAAGCGGAAGGAAAGGTCATAAGAATGTTAGTCTTGCAGCAGCCAATAGCAGAGTCCTCCCGGGAATTTGCATGATACGCCTATTGAAGGGAAAATACAAGCAAACAATGCACTCAGCGTGAATCAACGTTTTCCATCGCTGAGGAATTGTTTTTGGTGTTACGTTGCGAAACATTTCAACGCGTATCGGACGCTGGAGGGCTGGCTGCCCATACGCGTGTGCGATGCTTCCTATCTGCGGTCCACTCAATCGAGCGTCGCTCCTAGCTACAATGTCAACAACATGTGACATGAAGTGGCTGTCGTTCATTCGATGGCCATTTAGTCAGTCGAGTCGTTGCTGTGACCCGTGCCCAAATATAGGCCGTGTCTTAGGAGCTCGTTGATGTACGGTGATGACAAATCGTTACATATCAAGTTCCTATGGTTCCTCGTAAAACGCGTAATGACCGTACGTTTTAAAGTACTAGACGAGTCGCTTCGCTTGTCTTTTCCCAGCACTGTTTCTTACCTTGCTCAACCCACCGATTCCGAAATTCTGATGTTCGTAAAAGCACTGTTATTCGCTCAGTTAGCGCTGAACAGTGTCACTATGTAGTATCATCTTTACCAGCCTATCTAAGCTTATCTAACCGTAGTATCACCTGTATCACCTGTACCCCAGTCGCTTTCTCGACCTCCTACGTAGTCTAGTCGGTTCCTTCCTTACCACACTTCCTAGTTCTGAACTCTGTGAGAACTTTTGCTGGAGTGTCTTCATAGTCAGTTACTTAGTGCGCACTAGTGCTGGAATACATCATGCGGGTGACTCAGTTAAAAGTGGCCCTATATTATGGCGAGCGTAGTTGTAGCGTAAAAGATACAGAGGCGGCACAAATGAATCCCACTGAAATTTGCAGCTTAACTAGCTGGTAACGAGTGAATTCGGTCTTGCGAAGTTTGGCAACTTTGAAAACTTGCGTTATCGAATGGAATTCACTCGCAGAACTTCATAAGATCGGTTTGCTCCATCTCCAGCTTGTCCACAACTTCGAGATGTACATGACCACGTCGAGATGTACGAAAGTTGCGAGAACTACCTGTAAACACTCGAATTTAAAAGTCGGGGACCACGAAAAAATTTTCCCTGAGGAGGGGAGAAGGATAGGAAAGACTGAATTTAAGATCTTGCGTGAACTAGCCTATCCTAATACCTTAAATTCGCTCACATGTTGCCATAAATTCGTTCAACGTTGCACTTACTGGCATGTTACCTTATACTCACTTATTTTTTTCTTATACTCACTTATACCTTATATACACTTATACCTTATACTCACTCACTTATTTTCTTATACTCACTCGCGAGTAAGCTTATCCTGGCTCACGTATTACCTTATATTCGGTAACAAACGGAACGGGATGGAACAGACAGGACGGCAAGAAAAAGAGCAGAGCGGGAAAGAAAGAAAAAAACAACGGAAGGGAACGGAAAACAGCAAAGCACAAAGAAGGGAAACGGAACAAAACAAAGCGCAGCACGACAGAACACAACAGGGCGCAACATAATATGATATAACATAACATCATAACATGAGATGTTATCAGATAAATAACATCGCATAACCCAAGAACAATGCTAATAAGCTAGCAGCAAAACAAAACATGAGAATCCCTTGGGAGCTCATTATCTCACTTTCGACTAATGAAGCTCGAATGATAAAGCTATATTTGATAAGAAACTCGAACAAACTACTCGCAGCTATAAAGTCATAAGCTTTCTGAAGTGCAGTTTAATGGACGTCGTTGTCATTCGAAGAGTTTTGTCATACATATTCCGACCTGCGCTTCTAATATACTCTACATAGTATAGTGTGATATATTCGAGATTGGGTTGGGGAGGGGTGCAGCTATGTCAAAGTAGGAGAGCCTTATCGCCGCACTGTGATGAGGTTGTTCATTCGAGGTCGGGTCCATCTATGTTCGCTTTTCGTCCTAAGCAAAACTATCGAGTCAATGCGTTTCTTATGGCCGTCTGCAATTTTTACTCTGCAAAAGTCGTAGTTTTGTCGAAGCAATTTCATTAAGCGGTTTCCTTCCAGTTTTCGGAAACATCCCTTTATGGATATCTGCAGCTTCTTAGCAAGCGCAAAAAAACGAATGGCTGAACTTTCATTTTTGAATTGTTCATCAAATAACCACCATTGATGCACTGTTTTGGAACTCACTGACGAATGCTGAATGGAAAAAGAGAGTGTTTTAAAATGTGTCATAAATCGGAAGCTTAGTTAATATAGTGAAAAAAAAAACGCCCGGAATTGCCCATATAATTATGAGATAACAAAAGATGGTAATTTCTCAAAACTGGGGAATTTCAAGAACAAGAATGCACACAAGCTACCTGAAGCGAACACTGCACAAACGATTCAGAGACTAACGTAAATCTACAGCTGAGAATCACTTGCCTAGTTGGCTTCAATAGTTTAAATTCTGTAAGGTTGTGGTCTCAAAATGATTTGTTATTTATAGTTAATTATATATTTCTCATTTTTCTTTGGTGAATAACTCAAATATGCCAAGGCCAATCAGGTTTCAAAAGCAGTGAATGGTCATAAATCGGCTAATGTCATCATGAAATGTACAGTATACAGGCCATTATGCCAAATTCCCTGCTACTTTTTCCTGGCCAGTTTGAACGCGATTAAAAGCAAAAGGCGATTTTTATTATTGAAAACAGTAGGGAACTTCGGGAGTGATTTACTGTTTTCTGTCCATGCACAGATGTGCCCCAAACAACGTCCCCATGATTTCCTTAACGGAGCATTTTGAAAAATTTCAAGAATACAGAGTAGGACGTCTTTGTTTTCTGATAACATGTCGCTGCGATCGTCCTCCAAGGCTATATGAGCTGGAGATGGAGATGAGAGGAGGGGAGGGGGCGCAAAGAAGGGAATTGCCCCCATGATTTCTAAATTAGGGGAGGGGGGGGGAGAATATTTGCATCGCATTAGGAGCGGGCGAAAACTTCATTTAGTTAAAATTTTACTGGTTGCTTCTGTATATGATAACTATATATGGCGTTCGGTAAGCTCGTCCCATTCACTAGGAAGTGGCGTTTATCTAAATTTGATCTCTAAAAAGAATATTTAGAAGACGTTTGACATACCGTTTCGAATGAACGCAAAGTTGACAGACACATCGCCCGGCAACAACGGATTGATTGCCCGGTAAAGCTGCATTATAAATTGGCAGCGTAATGAAACACAAAGCATTAGCATTTTACGCACAGCACTTTGTTATAGAATAAAGTGCAATGACATCCCAATGTGAAGCATGAATTGAAAAAATAAAAATGTGGGTTTCAAATTTTTTGGCGGTTCCTAAAAAAGAAAAAGCTCTCTTCATAGATTAATTACTTTTTAAGCATTTCTTTTAAAAGTGGCACATATGAAAAGCTTCTAGAAGAAGCGTTAGCTTCGAATTTATGCGCGCACGAACAGCAATGAACATGTACTACGCTTTAATAAATATTAGCTTCAAAAATTTTCTTTTAAAAAAGCACCAGAGAATCCTTAAACTTTTCCGTTTTCGTGCAAAACTTAAATATTACAAATAAGAATGCTCAAGTGGCAATCATCCTGACTGTATACGTGAACTTATTTGTTAATTAATGCATGAGTTTGAAACATTGATGAATAAAACCAAAGCTGAAACATTTCAAAACATAGAAGAAGCGACAAAACTTCGAGTCTAAACTACTTAGCGCCTATCACGAACAATAGAGAATCATGTAAGAACTATCCGACTCCTTAAGCATACAAAACTGATAGCTTATGTTGCCAATCAGAAATTGTTCGAACGCTAGAACATTCTATGCCATTTTGTATTGTGAAACTCACTGTTTGCTTATATTAGCAGCTGATGCTGAATTGATATTTAAACATCTGGATTGTGCCAGCTGAGCTCGTGTGGGTTTTTTTTTTGCGAAATTGTTTCATCACTTATCTATGCGTCAGTCTACTATACAAATGGGAGTGCACAATCGGTGACAGCCAAAATCTGCCCGTTCATATGTGCATTTGGAAAACTTTACGTTGTAAATTCAAATAAACAAATGATGCTGGTCTTCGATTAACTAGACGTAAAAATATTAAAGCATATAATATTTCCTGAATAAATTTCGACAAATGGCACACAGAGTACATTTTACAAGCATACCAATCAGTACAACAGTCAATATTAGCGAACGAAAAAAGAAATATCTTTTCGTAGTAATTGTTGCGATAAACGATAAATGTATGGAACTATGAAGGCGTAATGTTGAGGCGAACTTATTTGTAATCGAAGTGTTTTGATCGCTTCTTAAGGTATTTCCAAAATGCGACTATTCTGCAAAACTGCGAAATATTGACGGTGAAGTGAACTGCTCACAGCTATGCATCTATCCCTCTCTTTTCTTCCGATAATTCGCGTTTTTCGTACAGAGGAAATTCACATTTCTATTTGTTTAACAAATGCTGTAGTTAACGACATTGCGTGTCGTGCATGCCCGGATATTGGCAGTACGAGATGGAACTAAGAATAATTAATAACTATTACTTTCCACAATTTGCAGGATTTGCTTGGGTATTTCGCAAATTTTTTTCTTCTTTTGCTTCGCTCGCTAAAAATATTATGAATCGTATTCACCTTTTACGCGAATCACAAGAATCTGTTCTAGAACATCTAATGTTGCCAAATTGTTTTTGCGTATAAAGGACGTGGCAGCTTTCCACCATACTTCCGGATGATATCGCATTATCAATGGTCACCTTTGACATGGCAAATTTCCTACATGCTCGTACTCAAACTCCTGTATTTTCTTGAAAAACTATTCTTGATGAAAAATACTCTCTTAAATATTCAACTATACCTATTCATCCAAAATTGGGGTCAAAATAGACAACAGCTACAAGAATATTCCTAATGCTCATCCAAAACAAAGTCACAGTTCACTTGTGGGTCTGGCTGGGAACATTATATGAGTAATGTCTACTACAAAATTCGTAAATGTAAACCCTGCTGTCGTTGTTTTGCCGTCAGCGAGCAATCAAAGATTATGTACTGTTTTCTTCAGTCAGTGAAGTAACGTGCTGAACGATACGCGTCGAAAGAAGCGTTCAAGTTTTATTTCAACAGCAATGCCTGGCACTCTTATCAGCTGCTCATGTACAAGCTCGTCTGGAAACTTTGACGTCTATCAAATTACGTAAATATCACTTCTGCTCTTCCTTTCAAGCCAATCCCCGATCCGTTTTTTAACATAATCGAGTACAACATTACAGAATTAGTAATCTTTTTAATGTTTGATTAGTGACTAAAATCATTAGCAATCAATTAAAATTAGCTATCTTTAATTAGTAATTAAAGGGTTAGTAATCTTTTTAAAGTTTTACTTTACCCGATGGATCGAATTCCTATTGAACAAATTGTGGCACCCTCTTGGTGTGATTCACATTTGTTATTGAACCTATTTCCCGAACACTGTTTAAGCCTGCCTCACGTACGAAGGATGAGGTTCTATAAATTCGGTATCGGTAAAAATATGCCATTGTGTACGGTGACAACTTACAAGTATTGCAAGTGTTTTATTGAAGAAGAACAACTATACAAAGCTGAAGTACGCGAAAACTCATTCCAATAAAATCGTTAACCTAAGTGCTACATTCGCCAAACACATTTTCACCTGTAACTGCTGAGTAAACAATCATCCAGAACAAACAACCAACAAATAAAAACACGTATATAAGATTCAGACGCGTCTTCCTGTGCTTGTCGCAACTATCTATTTCAATTTTTATACAAATCCGTACGCCTTCCTTTAACTTCCAGAAAAAAACGAAAAAACAGGAAACAAGAAGACCCACAAAAAAAAGACAAGTAACTACGCAACGGTGGTGAAAATCTAATGCCAGCTTCTACATAAAAAAAGAACACTCACACGGATGTATGTATAAAAGCTGAAAAAAACAACAAAGATACAAAAAAACGAGAAAAAAATCATGGAATCAACAAGAGAAAATATGTAATCTACGAGAGAAAATATGGAATCAACGAGAGAATATCGAATCAACAAGACGAAACCAAAAAACTGTCAAGAAACTCGTGCGATATGCTTAGTACATGTAGTAATACAACTGGAATTTTTCACTTTAAAAAGCTTCATAAGAAATTTTAAAAAAACCCGCAAATAAACAACACTGTACAGCAATTGTTAATACTCCTACCTTTCCACGCATCTATTACATCATAATACAGGCAAATATTAGTACATCAAAGAACAACTGGCTTAGGGTGACTGTAGAAGTGAATAAAGTAAAGGCTATCATAGAAATGGAATCATACCGCGGACGGTCCGTAAGAATGTTAGTTACATCGTCATTTATGGTACGGTCGGACTGAAGTTTTTCTTTTGAGGCAAATCGACCAAGTGGAAAGAGCATTTATGCGAAACCCGCTGCAGTAGCTAATCTTGGATTCTTTAAAGCGTCTGTGCGCTATATTCAGCCCTAGCTCATCTTTAATCTTCACAATGTTTTCACAGCTGCTTGGTGCGTACGAAATGCCACATTTTGGACCATCGGCGCGCTCATATTGCTGTGCATATGTCCTATTAGAGTACACACTTTCTAGTCAAGCGATTTTTAAATAAATAAAAAGCCATTAAAGACCACTTGCTATCTTGAAGTGGTGCTCAGAATTCCCAATAGGCTATTCCTACGTCTTTTTATTAGATCTGAAGTGTCTCTGCGAGTCTCGAATCAGCTAGACCAAATTTCCGCATGACGTAAGTTAAAATGTGAGCTATTCTTGTATTTTAAGCTGAACTGTTTCGCTCGGTAAGGCTTTTACGATAGCCAACCCTGGCACAAATTTGCAACCACTTCCTGTTTTAAAATGATTCATCACAGTCTCAACAGTTAACACCATCATGCAAACCTTAGATCAGTGAAATGCAAAACTCGATACTACATCTCAAAACTGCATGCAACTGAGTCTGCCAAATGTCCATAGGGCTTGATCCAGAGTCGGAAAAACATTACCGTAAAAGAATCGATTACGAGTTGCCAACGATGAGCAAAATTCAAGAATTTGTTCCTCAATAGTTAAAGTCACCATTCAACAATAGAAAACTTCAACATACATAAATGAACGATTTGCAAACAACGAAAAAAAAAAACGTTAAGTGAAATGCAGTACTGGTCAGTCGTTATGGAGGCAGAAAGACATACTAAATATTTGGATGCTACTTTATGAAAAAGTGAGACACAGATATCAACGTTTACAAAGTCAAAGTCACAGCCAACGATAATAAATAAATAGTAAAGAATAAAACATTGACAATAAAACTATCGAATCTCGGCAAAACCCATATCAAAAGCCTTTCGCTGAGAAAGACCCATTTCGAATGCAACACTGCATACTCTTGCTATCAATCGCCATAAACAGAAAATTTCAAGATCGCTCGTCTCCCCTGACGCACAACTTTAGCTCCTCTAGATTGGAGTTCCCATTCTCTTTCAAAAACTGCGCATTGCACCATCCATGTCAGTGACGAAAGTGAACGCTGCAGATGAATAAAACAAATTTAACCTTCTCTTCTAAAGGAAAGCCTACTGCTTCTTAATTACTATTGCGCCCATAGAAAACCAGAATCCGAAAATTCCGAAACATCGTGTCCATGTCATGAACATACGGCGGCATAAACATGCATGAACGGAAACTTTTGATTTAAACTGGCAAGCAGGAATTTACTCATATTCCAATGATAAATCCCCTACAACTCGTTGTCTAAACTCCTCATAAAAAGTGATAAAGGTATAAAACACCCTGCACATCATATAATTCAGTACGTCCAGAAGCATAAAAATGTGCGGCGAACAGTTCCCACATCTATAAATAAGTATGCTTAAAAATATGCGCCCCATTTTGTATCAAAAAAAGCAAAAGCATTTACCGCTTGTTTCAGATGTAATCATATCACAAGGGAAACAGCGATCCACCCCTACAAATTAATGAAATAAATAAATAGCAACATCACATACGAGCTTAATCTTCCGCACCTCCCTCTTCTATTCCCACTCCCCGAATGCGAACAGGCAAACGCAGTCTGCATCGCAATTTTGGACTGCGATCGCAACTGGTTCAAAAAAAAAAGAAAACAAGACGTGGAAGCGTGAAAGACGATGCAAAAAGTTCAAGGAAAAGAAAAAGTAAGGTCGGAAAGTTAATGATTCAAAAAAGGCAAAGCCATAGTAAGTTCACAGATTGAAGGATGGTAAGCATTTGTATGCAGATGTTAAATGCAAAGCGCACTTACCCTTACAAATACAAAAACTACATGGTTTTCACCGAACGAGATAGCAAAAGAACCTCATAGAAGCTCAGCGACGCTCAAAAATAATACACCTGCAAGAATACTAATAATAATATCAATATAATAATTTTAAAAAATTCTCACGCAAACTGTAGCGACGTTTTGTAGCAAAGCCTACCATTTTCTGGGAACAATATATGTGTATACATTTATACATGTATATATATATATATATACTGTTGTATATATATTATACCATTACACTACAATCTTCACCAGATGCAATGGCAAGAAACAACAACAAAGGAAGACATCTCATTAGCGTTCCCTCATTTCGTAACGATTCAAATAACAAAAAATTAAGCGAAAAACCTGGCCCATTCGCATGCTACCTTCACATATACGTAGGTCTCTGCGAACTATTCGCTCAGTGACTACGAAGCAGTGCAACCATTAGCGAATGCTCTTTCGGAAATGCACGAACAAACTACAGCTCGCGCTTAGTTGCAACTAAAACACGCGATTGAGAAGGTAGGTAAGGTGAAGAGGGTGTATGGGGTAAAAAACAGCAATGCCTAGGCGACCGCTCAATGTACATTGTTACCTAATTAATCCATTTGAAAAGCAACTCTCCTCCAAAAGTGCCATGTTTCAAACCGTTAGGTCATCTAGAAAAATTGGGTGCTTCTCAATGCACAAATAAAAACTTACTGTAAACTGCTTATCTCATGGCAACACAAACAAAAAATTTCCTCGTTATTAGAAATAATGAAAACACTTTTTGGCAAAGCTGTTGAGTAGACTTTCAGCAAACGTGTGAAGAAAAAAAGATTAATAAGGAAGGAAAAAATCTAAAGAAAAATAAGGAAGGCACAGAATGAACAAGCCGTGTATACAATGAAGGGCATATAAAGAACGTAAAGTGGTACAGCTGCTGAAGTCACTGCTGTTGACATTATTTCCAACACCACTTTTGATATCCACCATGGACTGCCTGCCTTTTCGCCTCGGTTCCGCTTTTAGTTATATCCTTAAACAATACTGATCGAACACTGCAAGGAAGAAAAGCAAACCTGGTAGTACTTTCAAATCAAAAAATAGTAAAATTAAGAATGACAAGTTCAAAACGTTTTGAAATATGGTATAACCATGATACTATCTCGTTGGCCATACCAATCACAAGCAGCTGAACATTCTCATGCGCCTATGTAACCTGGCAGTTAATAATTAAATCACAATCCTATAGACAAAATAAACAGACGATGAACCAGGTTAAGGAAGAAATTCTTTTGAAAATTCCTGTCACAGTTTCTATCAAAGAAAAATATATGACTAGCTTGTTTAGCCGAAAATAACGAAATTATTTCTTTTAAAATCTTCAACATAACTCCTTCAAATAAGTTATATACGCCAAACTGAGTCATCATTCCTATCCAAGAAAGTTGTGTGCACTATGCGACCAAACCTAGCATAATCAAGCTTTTCGCTTACCACGACCGAACAACACGCACGATTAACAAAACAAGGAATGAGATCCTTTGCCGATTTTCATCGCAGGCACAAACTCGTATTTTCAAACAATAAAAAGAAGCGCCCGCAAAAGTACCTCCTTGGTGTTTACCCATGCAAATATATAATATTCGAGTCCACGTCCTAGCAAGCATGAGATTTCATTACTTACGCTGACAGTACAGTTTGACAAGCTGGTCGAAGCAGATTCTGTATCTGAACATTGTTCCTTCTGTTCCAATTTCGAAGCCTTTTTATGCGGTCTATGACGATGCCTTCTTCTCCCCTTCTTCATCTTTTCCATTTCGTTCTCGTTACCTCCCAATTCACTCGTCACACTTCTACTATGCTCATTCAATACAACACGCTGACCACCATCCTCTCTCTGCAAAAAAAGCTTACTACGGTACCTAAAAACTTACGCAAAATTTAAATAACTACACTGCATCACAGTTCTCTGAGTTCTACCAAACGCTGATTAGAGAAATACTCAAAAGATGCAGAGATGCCATAGAGAAAATTTGGTTCTAATCAATGTACTGTCTAGAAGGCGGTCATTATTGTTCGTAGGAAATCTTCAAATATTATTAAAAGTTGGCACGCTGATACACTGGGTTACATTTGTGGAACACGAGTGACGCATTTTCCACAACAAAAACAGCACAGTTCGACCCCTCTCAGTTAATTCACACAAGCTTTCTACTGAACGCCACAACTATCAATGTGCAGGAGAAAAAATTCCGTATTCCCTCACGCATCACCTCGGGATTCCTATTTTTCGCCACGATGGAGGAATAGATTCTTACCATAGAAGGGTTCCTATCAGAATTTGCCTATTTTCAGAATAGTTTCAAATCTAGTGGGTACGATGGGTTGGACTTCAAGTAAGTGCGAGCTCAGCTATAATAAAGCTCTGAAATGCCAAACAAACAAAATTTACAAAAAAAAAGTCGCAAATAACTGAAACGATGAAGATCTATTCGTTCCTTAATCTAACCTTCCTTCAACTCATTAGTCTTAAAGTGAATTACACGCGTCCAGTTTAGCGTGCGTACCCAACAGAATTAATATTCAACTAACCTTAACATTCGGCAGTGAGGCGAACGCTCCAGTGCTGTATTCCGAAATTTCTTTCAAAAGCACATCGCCGGTTAAAGCAACTGGTGTATTTATGGGTGCTTGTGTTTCCTCCTAAAAATATATCGCTAAACAGTCGCATAACAAAGAATATACCACAACTGTTATATAACAGACTGTTACAAGCAACAACTACTTTGCCACACATTTAATTAAATCACACAGCTGATGAGTTCATGCAATCTCTCCAGCAATGACAAGTGCGAAAATATTTGGGAAAGAAGGTAACAAGCAGGAAAATGAAGATAAGCGGGAGGGTGGAGGGGGAAAGGATAACAAGAGATTCAAGAAGCCTTTCAACGAAGCCAATAAGTGCCTAAGACGCCGAAAACGTTGCGCTCGTTGACTTCTTTGAAACTTCAGGAATTTCAACCATGAAAATTTAGTTATGATGTTGGGAGCCTCATCGAGGACCAAAACCGCGTCTCTCAGCCACTATCACGCCGTCCCATATCTCTATCATCACGGTAGACTGGTAATACTTGAAATCGTCATTGCCGCATAATTCTCTATCTTCGACTAGTGCTGACACTGATCGCAAAGGAAAGCGGAGAGCCAGCGAGAGAAAGGAGGTGGAATCACTCCCCTCGCGCAGCGCAGCTGGGACGTAAGTGATTCTGGTTAAAAGAATGCTGACACCAGCATTTCCAAATTTCTATCATGATTTCAGTGGAGTAAACGACGAATGACCAGTTCAAAAAGAAACAATATGACGTAGTATATCATAGTACTATGCAATCACCATAAAGATATTGTTCACACTGGCTTTGTCTGCTAAAAAGCAATAAAATTAATCGGAGAAGTTCTCACAACGTCAGTGCTCAGTGTTTCACGCCTGAATGACGAGGAGAATTTGCGTCTTGGAAGAATTATCGGGATAGGTCTACGCCGACCTCTAGCCATCGTGCCACTCAACTTCCTTGATGCCATCTGCAAGCACCTCCTGATAATCAACAACATACACCAACTCAGCAAAATCCGCCTTTGCATTGCATTCTAGGCCTCTCCTCGGCTCTTTGTCTATGATCCCGTTTACTTCTATTTCCGATTTTTCTTAATCATAATTGTTTCAATTTTCTTAGAATTCGTTTTGTTTTCCCTATGGAATGCTACGAAGTACTGGTGCATCAATTTCAACTGCACTCCTAAAATTATGTAATTTGCATGAAAATATTAATAAGCGGAATTATATCCTCTCTCTCGCCCTCTTCACCTCCTTCATAGCAAACTACGGTGACTAGGAGCTTCTCCAGATAAGTAACAGAGACAATCACCTTCTTCATAGCAAACTACGGTGACTAGGAGCTTCTCCAGATAAGTAACAGAGACAATCACCTTCTTCATAGCAAACTACGGTGACTAGGAGCTTCTCCAGATAAGTAACAGAGACAATCACCTTCTTCATAGCAAACTACGGTGACTAGGAGCTTCTCCAGATAAGTAACAGAGACAATCACCTTCTTCATAGCAAACTACGGTGACTAGGAGCTTCTCCAGATAAGTAACAGAGACAATCACCTTCTTCATAGCAAACTACGGTGACTAGGAGCTTCTCCAGATAAGTAACAGAGACAATCACCTTCTTCATAGCAAACTACGGTGACTAGGAGCTTCTCCAGATAAGTAACAGAGACAATCACCTTCTTCATAGCAAACTACGGTGACTAGGAGCTTCTCCAGATAAGTAACAGAGACAATCACCTTCTTCATAGCAAACTACGGTGACTAGGAGCTTCTCCAGATAAGTAACAGAGACAATCACCTTCTTCATAGCAAACTACGGTGACTAGGAGCTTCTCCAGATAAGTAACAGAGACAATCACCTTCTTCATAGCAAACTACGGTGACTAGGAGCTTCTCCAGATAAGTAACAGAGACAATCACCTTCTTCATAGCAAACTACGGTGACTAGGAGCTTCTCCAGATAAGTAACAGAGACAATCACCTTCTTCATAGCAAACTACGGTGACTAGGAGCTTCTCCAGATAAGTAACAGAGACAATCACCTTCTTCATAGCAAACTACGGTGACTAGGAGCTTCTCCAGATAAGTAACAGAGACAATCACCTTCTTCATAGCAAACTACGGTGACTAGGAGCTTCTCCAGATAAGTAACAGAGACAATCACCTTCTTCATAGCAAACTACGGTGACTAGGAGCTTCTCCAGATAAGTAACAGAGACAATCACCTTCTTCATAGCAAACTACGGTGACTAGGAGCTTCTCCAGATAAGTAACAGAGACAACGAACGCGATACGATTGCTGTGGTGCTAAAACAATATCTGAAAGGACACTCAGAAACGTGTCTTCTTTGGGACGATACCCACATGGAATCATTATCTAACGATTTAAGCCAGTGCTCCTGCACTCGTGGACTATTAGAGTGACTGAACATTCCTTTCTTATGTCATGAAAACGTTGCTTTCTAAAAGAAAAAGCGTGCCAAAAATATCGACTTTATGCGTCAGCAACTAAATAACTACCACGCCGAATATTCGCAATAAAGAAACATACATAAGCAAGCATTAAAATGAATTCTATATAAAAATCAAGACTCGCCTGTTGGCTGGATTGTGTTCTGCACAGTCTTTGTTGCAAGCCATCTCTTGACAGTTTCGGTAATGGAGTAACGAAGAGAGAATCACGAACAAGATCTTCGGTATGCAACAACCCATCCCCATCACCCGTTGATTTCGGCCATCGGAGTGGTGACTGCTGTTGGGCCACATCGATCCCCTTCTTGCCAGGCAGGCTCGCACTCACATACGGCGACAAAGTAGCATCGTTCGGATATGCCGGCGACAGTGACTGGCTATTCAATATGCCAGCAGCAATATCAGACCACAGAGGCGACTCTTAAACAAATGTACATTAAATGCAAAACACAAAAAAAGCATTTACATGAAATAAAAATCAATACATCATATTTTCTCTGTTCGTACGTATCGCTATCAATATGCCTACAAATTCTGATGCAAAATTGATGTATAACAATATAAACAGTTTCCTTCATGCATGGCAAGAAATACCTCAGGTACGCAAAGTACAGTATTAGTATTGTACTTTTTGGGCCAAAATACTTGGTACAGTATCGTACCATATTTCGGCCGTCAAGTACAGTATAGGTATGGTACGATCCGTTTTTTCAGGGGGTGGTATTTGTACAGTATAATACCATTTTTCGAAGGGAAGTACAAGTACAGTATCCTACCGAAAAATCTGGTACGATGGCATCACTAGTCGGAACTACTTGTCGCTTGCTCCCGGCTTCACAATGGCTCCGTTTCAAAGCTATTCCGAACCGGAGATAAGCCACTACTCCGAAATCAGATAATCTTGAAGGTCACGAGCGCGGTATTACTTTCCAAGGCAGCCCCCCAAAAAAATTCCGCTCTCGTGAGAGGAGGGGGAGATGCTTATGTTGAATGGAATACGGTGGTTTAGTAAAAGCATTCTAAAACAAACAGCAGCACAAACCTCCCGTGATATTATCTCCCAAAGAACAACCGCATAGCTCCAAACATCAGTCGCCGTTGTGATTCCCTCCTTCTGATTTATTATCTCCGGGCTGAAAGGATTTTTAAAGAAATCGCTAAATTAAGATAATCAAGTTTGACGTGAAAAGTGCTGAACGCATTTCGCAATCGGCTGAGTTTTGCATGAGAAGAGAAAGCAAAACGACGGGAAAAAAAGTGAACTAAAAGAGAAGTTGCAGTCGTCAGCCATATTCACAAATGATTTCGAGAACTGGAGGTCGTGTGCGGGGAGAGGGGGGAAGG
>JPKZ01003185.1:1261042-1272656 GCA_000803305.1 Toxocara canis
GGGGGAGGCAAAAGGGAGGTAATTTAAGGTGATCTATGAAGCCAGCACATACAAACGCATGTGAAGCCTGCACAGGGTTATTTCAACTCACGCTGTTGCGAGAAGGAAATACAGGCGTTATGGGCTACATGGGAACATCAATTACCGAGTTATACCATCGCGAAAAACACCAATTATGAGAGAGTGCTATCGCCGCATACTGCACTGACCATCACTCATTTGCATGAATGAGTGATGCAAATACACTGAATCGCTAAGAGAAACGAGACTCGCCTCATCCATGCCGCAGTGCCTCCCCAACTTGGCGCAGTCCACGAGTGTGTCAAATTCTTTGACGTTCCAAAATCGCACAATTTGCATATCAGCTCTCCGGTCAACACAACATTCTTTGATTTCAGGTCACGGTGTATTATCGTTTCGGGAGCCTCATAATGAAGGTAGGCCACTCCGGATGCTATCTGAACACGATTGCTCTTACTCAATCGTTGCAGTCATTATCTGCGGTCAAACTTTTTCCGTAGAAACTTTTCAAATCAGGCGGTCTTTGAGAAGCAATCAAAGAGCCAAAATACGCTAAAAATTAATAAGTGGAAACGCGTGCCAGGCAAACGGTGCGTTATGCGGTATTCGCAATCACGTTTAAAACAATGTAAAAAAACATTCAAAATTATTCAACTATTCAAATCGAATAAATTAGAAATGTGTGGCTACGCCTAAACTCTTACAAAATTCGCTTATAAATTTTCGGTATCATATGGGCTTAGTCTCGTCCATCACCACATCAATTTTCAAACACTAAGATAATGGGGCACTATAGACTCCTCCCCCCTATGCAAATTCTCTTTCGTGTACTCAGCAACCCCCTTCTCATTGAAACTGATATAAAAGAGTTACGAAACGAAACAAACCTGCAGAGCCCAGCTAATGATTTGATTAAAGTCGATTTCGGTATCGACGGCCCTATGAACGTAATCATACAATGACCCTCCATCCGCAAATTCTGCAAACACAATTTCTCTTATCCTTAACAAAGGGATACGGCGTTTCTTAGAAATATGACAAAACCCTTTAAGAAAAGCTAACAACGCTATCAACCACTCATAAATAAGATCTCAACATAACAAAGAATTATTAGCCGAAGGTCATTTGGTAATGAAAAATGATAGACAAGACAAAAAAAAGATTTTATAACGTTCTGTGTAATTTAAAACTTAAATTCCCGTCGCATAAAATGAAATAGTCGCTATGGACAAGCAGAATGAACGTCTTAAATTGCAAAGAATGATGAAAAAAACGCAACTGCTCATCAGTGTGCAAAGAACTTCCGTTTGGAACGTCTTGTAATGACAAGCCTAAGCCTTAAATTCTCACAAACGGTTGATCGTGCTATTTCCATTGACATCCTCATCAGTAAGATAGCAATGACTGCAACAAACTAGTGAATATTCCCACTAAAACGCTTCACTCAATTTTTTAAATAAAAGACTGCTTGAGCTATCTTTCTTCACTGGGCGCAAAATCCCTGGCACCCCCCAAAACCCAGTTAAAAACAATTTTGAATTTTATGTTTCACATTTAAGAAAAGTTTCCGGGAAAGTTTTCTGCTTCCGGAAAATCGTGCGAAAACGAAATTCGATTTCATGTCAAAATACAGTGTAAAACGCGAAAAAAAAAATATTAAGTAGAAAAAAGTTACGAGCACTTGTTCTTAAGTATTGAAGGCATTTTACCCGGCTAAATTTCCAGGAAAAAACTTACCCGATTATATTGCCCAGCAAACAGCCTGAACAATCCGACAAAGAATCTATATTCAAAAAACAATAAAACATTCATAGATCAGCGAACCTGTAACAATGAAAAAATCCGGATTTGTTTGCGAGACACCAAAGAATTGTATTATATTGCGATGGCGAATTTTTGATAAAATATCTGCCTGAAAAAAAAAAGTTTGACAACAGAACTTTGAGCTGAAAGCCATCAATAGCCACATTCAATACATGCAACCATCGCCTCGCAGCCACATCTAATCTCGTGCACTTATAAAAAAGCGGAGGGAAGAGGGAGGGGAGAGCGAGGTAAATTACGCAAAAAAACAAGATGAAATATAACCTTGTTTTCTCAAGGGAAGTTCAATGGTGTCTTAAAGGCGCTTCGTCGTAAACCGTTAATGATGGAGCTAGCAAAGATAGTTCTACAACGTCGAAGAAAATGCAAATGATTCTCTTTCGTAATTTTTCTTTCCGAAGAACCGTGCTTGTGATATTCACTGATAGGAGACGAGCTCACCAAATATCAAAGCACGACAACCACGCCAATGATGCCACCTGTTGCATATAACAAGTAATTTTTTTCTTTCAAAAAAAATTAAGAGCACTGACAGAAAAAGAAAACCTCTTTTTCCAGCATGAAGACCTTTTTCAAGGCGACAGTAATTTCTTTGCCTTTCGTTTTCCATTTGCCACGGTAAACTGAGCCATAAGCGCCAGCACCAAGCTGATCACCAAGCTCAAGTTCATCGCGAGCGATGATCGGGTAGTTCGCTACTGGACATCGATCTTCGTCACCTACACTCGTACCTCCTTGCGAACTGCTCCCTTCACGTGACTCGGAAGACATCCTCCTAACCCGTCCCCACACTAAAACAACTCCACAGATGAATGACAATCCATGCTGTCGTCGAAAAAGCTAGCCGATGGAATGGACTTCCGTTTAGAACACTTAGCCATTAAAGATCACCGTGTAACTGACGGATTCCCAGGAAAAAAGAGAAAGAAAGAAACGAAACTTTTCAAATATAAGGAACGCATGTTATTCACTTGAAAACTACTCGACATTTGCCTATAAATCACAACCACCTACCAACGGACACCCTTTCCGCAACACCGCGCTATCAAACAAAAACGATATTATTCGAAGCTGACCTCCTCTGGTCGCCCAGCCGCCCGTAATGTGTCGGTGTTTTGTTATAGAACCACCGTGAGGAACCAAAGGAAAAATCTGGTGTTTGAGCCTTGTTTCGGACCTTAAATTCAACATGATTTCGAATTGCCACGCCTTACTGGGCAACTTAAGGCATTCGTGTTATGCTGCGTGGTCGCTTGTAACCTTCAGCACTCCACCGGACTAACGTGTTCACAATGCACTTCGTTTGGGGAACGTCCATGAATGGTTACAACATTTTCGTGTCGTTACCGCACGCCGTAGATATGAGCATCCACCAACCCTCGAATTCATACCCTTGGAACTATGGTATTAAGTCTGCCGGAAAAAGACTCACTCGGACAGCGACTTGAATCTGGAAGGAGCGAAGTGTGCGAAATGGGTTGAGGAGAGGAAGGAAGGAGGGAGTCAGACCGAGGGAGTCCTGAGGGAAGAATTTAAAGAGACCGAGTATCAGAACGCGTATCAGAATGAAAAGTAGATCTAGGACAGACTGGAACAAAGATGAAGCTTACATTTTTCAATTCCTGCCACCCATATTCAACACTGATGCTAAAGCGAAAGCTGCAGGTTCAAAGTCAACAAATTAAAAAACCGCGAATCCTTGGTTTGCGAATGCATAGTACACAGCCAATATCAGCAAGCTACTGAAATCGATATTACCATTCAAGACGAATGCCAAATGTTGCAGCACAAATACGCTTTTTACATCAACTAAAAACTTTGTTCACTAATGGAAGTCGTTTTTTTTTCAAATGCTAAACTTTTCTTCTGCAGCTAAATGAACGTTTAACTGAAATCCTTTTCCAGTGGATACAGCTTTTCGTATCACTCTATTTGGTCGTCATCGATGAAGTATTTTTTGTAGCAAATATATTCTTTTCTACCGTTGATACGTTTTGGCATAAATTTTGGTTAAATTGTGTGGATGAGAAATGCGATTTAATTGTTAAACTTTGCTTCTCAATAGTTATTACTTTTTTTAGGCAAAAAATAATAATAATTATTTCAACGAGATTTTCAACGAAACGACGTGAAATTTTATCGGTTAGATTTGATAAAGCTGACGGGAAGTGAAGTGTGTGACATGGTTTTTTTGTAATCGAAAATATAATTTAAGCGAAAAAAAAGAGTGTATTTCAGCCACCTAAAGTGTTTTGAGTGGAATATAGTTTAACTACACCAAAAAAAGTTAAGGCCTAAATCAATTTTGGTTATATGGCAAAAGCAAAATACGTTTCAGCTCTCAAAACTAGCTCGAATCTAATATTGCTCCAAAAAAAAAAAATCGAGAAACTACTTCTGGTTACGGCGATAAATAATCGCTAAACTACGAAAACTAGTCTCTTAATATGTGATTAGAAAAGAGCAAATTGAATATGTGTGCTCATTCAGCTTTTCAATAACAACTGTGTGCCGTACGTGCTTCATATGCTATATTAGAATGCATGCAAACACCTCCTGAAACATTTGAAGGGAATTTTACTGCTAATTATTTTCACATGAAATTTATTTATGTTGTTGATAGCTTGTGAGACATTGTCTAGAAGATGAAAGGTGGGAGGTTTAATGGAACAGTGTGAAGAAACGATTCTAGAACTGCCAAAGAGTGACTTCACTTATGGTAGGATAGGGCGGTCTTAGAATGATGAAAGTATGCTTGCATTTATGCTAGGATGATTTGATCATCAGAATCCGCAAAGGAGCAGAATTTATATTTGCTATGAGGAAGGCAGATCCTTCTTGAAATCTTGAAAATCATTGCCATCCACGTCTCACTGCCGTCTCATAGGCGACTGAAATTTTTTGCATGAATCTCGTAAATTTTGTCACTTTTCCAGAATGACACTTATGCGTTGTGGCCAATAGCGCAGCAGAATCTGGCGCGAATGACAGAGTGTCGTCTGACTATTGCATGCTGATGAGTAGTGCTATCCAAATTTTTCGTCGAACTCCTTTGAACAACTGAGCGTTGAAGCATAAATCGGTTATGTCGAGTTTATATAGTGGGATAGGCTAGGGGAGGAAGGGGGGAGGGGGGGTAGTGGGGGTGGAGTATTTTTTTAAGCTTCAGGAAAATTAGTCAACTAACCTCGAGCAATTTTCCTTGCTGGACAACGACACCCACCCCAATCCAGCCCTCACTTGCTTCCATTCATTTCACTTGCTACTTCATTGGGCCAATTTGTGAGCCATCTTCTGTTGGAATACATTTTCGCTCGCATTTTAGTGCTTAGCAAAATTCAAATTCATGCGTCCTTCGCCCGAAAGGTGTAGCTGTTGGTTTTATGAGCCGGTGCTATCTCATACTCGTGCTTCACTCAGCGTCATTCGTAGTAAACAATGAACTCTCGATTACAGTTCCCTCGCAGTACAGTTCTTTCCTTTCAGATTCAGTACTGCTTCTGGTGCTGGAGATTTGCCCAAGCCTTACCGATCCGATTTCGTCACCTTCTGAACATGTCACTTATACAAATTCTCCAAGAAATCGGTCATCGAATGAACTGAGAGCTTCCATCCCCCCCCCCCCCCCCCCCCCCACCCGCCCTCCAACTCGCCTCCATAAATTTGTCGCATAAATCACGCTACTTCGCATAAACCTGTCCTCCTACTCCCACCCTCCCCCCTCCCACCCTGAAATCCACTCTCATCTCAAATAAATCGATGAAATTTTAGTTGCGGTTTTCGAACCATAAATTCGTTGGTTCAGAGTACATTCTCTGAGTGCGTATCCTTCCTATTAGTGATGTTTCTAAGCGTGCAATGATGTGTTGATTGATGCGCAGCCTTTGAGATTATCGGAAGCGATAAGGGTGACCATTCGATGTTCGTATTTGGGTGGTTGCTAGGCGACACGCTCACAAAGCAGCAGCAATATCGTTGGTGCATGCAATCAATGTGCATGGCGCACATCTATTTCGATTCGTTCAAATGATTAAAATTATTATGACGTCCCATTTACCGCCTTGGCTCCTAAGTGTTAAATAAAATGAACAAATCAAGTGTTTCATTGTAATGTGCACTATTTGCTATAAAGCATATGTGCACTTTGCTCGTGTACGAATGTATATGACACGTTTCGCTTTAATGCATGCTAGTTTGCGCACCTTCACCATATCGGATGCTGCTGCTTTGTGAATTTGTGATTAGTCGGCTGGTTGAAGCCTTCAGCGTCCTCGTACCACAAGAGGGCAATTACACAGCTCCTCCTCTTATTCAAACGCGCTAGCTGAGAGATACTGCTGCTTCAGCAGTATCTCTCAGCTAGCTCATGACCCATCTCCCTCATCCAAAACCGATAAGTTAGGTGCACATCCATCGACGCGGCCTATATCTGTTCACTCGTTCACCGCGAAAATAGTATCAAGGCGCTTTTCTGAGTGGTATACACGGCATGTCAGGTGATGCATCGTTGCCAGCAGTTGGCCTCAGAGGCGAGCTCGTCTTTTGCATATTTACTCTACGTTTACACATCTATCTGAATATTCTTTTGTTGGCTAAATTTCCTCAAACAGAAAAAACATGAGTGCATCTTCACTCCACTGTATCGTGTGTTGCCCTCAACCCCTCCTCCTCCCCCACATGACCCATCTCCCTCATCCAAAAAATCTCATTAGTTGAGAGTGCGGAGGACAACATGACAACAAAAACCGTCTAATTCCCTTCTGAAAACTGTCGAAGTGCTTCTTTTAAGTTGGGGGTTAATTATGAGGACTGGTGCAAAAAATTTTTAAAAAAAAACTTGTTGAAGTGTTGAGCAACGATGAAATTTGTCAACGTAATACGTAAGCGCCCTCTTACTCCAAAAAAGTTATGGTAAGGGTTAACGGTAACGTTTTGCGAATTTCGGCAGAACGATCTCATCAAAGGACGATTCGGTGAGTGATGGGTCTGAACAAAACAGTCGCAACATTGGGTTCCGGGCAATACAAAAAATCAATTTTCGACCATGGTTGAATACAGTTCTCTACAACAACATGTGCCGATTGACGAAATAATTCGATCGGGAGGCGAACGAGAGAATCCTGGCAGAAACATTAGAAAGCGAAAAGCTGACCTATTATTCACCTTTGCGAAACAGGTTGCCCATAGCACTTCAGCACCACGAGAATTATATTGAAAAATTTGCTAACAAAAACCATAGAAAGAAAAAAATCAATAGCTCTGAGGTCTAATAATTAGGGCAAGTTTGCATGCTCTTTCGAAGACAAATCTTTTGTTGAGGAGCGACTCAGTCTGCAACAAATAATGAAACGCCTCGATCTGCAATAAAGCTCATGAAAAAACGATGTGCTAAATACTGTGCGCTAAAGCAATTTGCACGGCTAGCATTTAATGATTTATTCTAGGTGTAATGGACATAACGTTAACAAGGGTCGATTACGCACAAATCGGTACAGCAAGCAAAGGATGTATGCGTGTAATTGCGGCCGACAAGGACGAGAAAAAAAAGAAGACACGAAGTCTTGATAAGGTAAACCGCGCTGATTCGTCGGCCGATGTGGTTGTCGTCCCGACTAAGTGAAATCTACTACATATGAAATTAATTAATGTGAACATGATTCCGGTTAGCTAATTATGCTAAGGTGGAAAATATAGTTGATCACTTTTCTTTCCAGTCAAAGTAATTTGTAAAACAACGAAAATCGTTTTCAAGTGCCTCGTCGAAACAATTACCGCATTTCACCGTGGTACGATGTCTATCGCCTACACTCACACCCCCTTCACCCAATTCGTAATGGCTGAAATATAGACATTTAAAGGTGAATGTGAAATAATGAAATTTTGCTCCATAATTTATTTAAATTTCTTCGGAAAGTTTGATAATTCATGTTTTTCCTGTTCCTAGTGTATCCTCAATATTCATCTAAATTCTCGCAACATTGCTTTTTTGCATCTCAGTTTTTAGATTGTTCTGGTCGATCAGAGCTTACCAATAACAATATAGACTGATCAAACTTTAACAACAGCAATGCATTTAACTAAACAAAAATGTCTTCACTGCTTCGAATTTTTGTTTAGTGAATTATAAATGTAGAAGTCATTTTAAATGTAAACTATCGAAAACGTAGTTGTTCAAATGTTATTCGATAAAGTCACTTTACAGCGATGAGAGTTAAAAAATCTTCCAATAATTTCTTCATATGTAATATTGATGTACATCTAGTTTTTCCTTTTTTTTTCAATCGCTTATCATTTTCGGCGACTGTTATATATAGGTGATTGCATTGCAATCGGTGATCGCGCTCACCCTAATAAATATGGTTTTTTCGTAGTACTTTGTTAGCGCTTCAATGAATTTTTACTATTTAAAAGAATCCTTTTATAATTTTTATCGCTAGTATACCTGCAGTCTGCTAGGTGTGTTGCGTATATTTCAGAATATTTATGATTATTTTCTTATAGAAGTTAAATGTTTTTATATTTAATTTAAATGTTTTTATTTTTCCTTTAAATGTTTTTATATTTCCTTTAAACGTTTTTATATTTCCTATTTGGTTTTAAATTATATTTCCTAACTTTTTTTGTATTGTCTGCAATATAATACGGAGCTAAGTTGAGAGAAAGGGACTGAAAAGAAAACTGCAAGCTATTTTATTTTCAATTGAAGTTTTGAAAGCCATAAACGAAAATCACTTCTTGCGAGGATTGCTGCGTTTGTAATTAGCGATGATTTTTTCGTATGGGAAATTTCTTATATATGAGGAAAAAAAGAACGTGCTGCAACGCACTACAAAATAAAGATATTTCCTGCCATCTACTTCTGATTTTTTCGCGATTGATTAAAGCAGTGTAGTTTTTGCTTCGAAGCATGCTTTCAGATCAGTTGTCGAGTTATAACGAATTTGTTGCGGTAGAGGGAAGAAGTTATGAAGCTAAATATCTTTTTAACGACTTTTTATTACAATTACCGAGCATGTATTATCAAGGTCATATTTCCCAGCTAACGCCACAATATGATCGTATAGATGAAAATGGAATTCTTTGGAAGTGAGAGTTAAAAAATTAGCGTCAACGATCTAATTTTTTCTGCCCGTCGTTTTTTTTTTTTTAAATTCCCTAACACACGCTTTCGCTTCTTAAGCAATACGAAATTATATTCACTTCTGTTTAAAATTTATGCTAAACATTCGGAAAAAAGAGATGAAAAATGTCTTTTGCGTTATGGTTATCACATTGGGAGCGTTGCAGCTGCTGTCGTCGCTGTTGACAAATTGCTAGCCGAAGATGATTAAAAATGACCGATTACAAGTATTAATGCTTGCGAAGGGCTTACGGTATATATATTATATATATATATACATATATATATATATGCATTCTGCGTTCGAGTGAGGACGAAGACGCACCTTTGGTTACTTATAACTGCTTATCGCCATTTATAGGTGGTATGCGGTGGTCATAATGGTGTTGTACTGTGTATCACAAGGAGGAACGCAGAAACTCAGGTTAGACAATATTTTAATTTTAGTTTTGCAGAATTATTTTATCGGGATAAAATTTCCATCCTGTGAAATGTGTTTTCTAGAATAGCAGTGCACGACACACGTGCACATGCACAGTTTTTGTTTTTTTGAAGTATGAGTATAACAAAGCTCTAAAAAGGCAATTACGCGAGCAGCACAGCATGTTGAGAGGCAATAGTTGTTGGCCAATGAACGTCACGATTATTTGATCACGTCTGAGCGATTTATCTCAGCTTAATTACGAAATTTTCTCGCACCAGATGGGTTGAAAATTGGAGAATTTTTTTTTTGAAAAGTAACTTGAAAGTATACCGAGAGGGTTCCGATTATTTCAGTCAGAGGATTATAAGAACGTTACAGAAAAAGACAACTGTAGATATGAGTAATGCAGAGGTTGCCTCCGAGTTAGACTACGCGCTTTAAAAATGGGGTATTGGTTGCTTTGTCACTTTTTAAATTTGCATCTTTCTTCCACATATAGTTCGCTGATAGCGAAAAGTATTTTGTTTTCCAAGCACATTAGATGTATTTCCGTAATGTGCGAAGAATGAAGATGATAGGAGTGAGGAAGTCACGGTATATGAAACGAAATGAAAAAATAAGAAAAAAAATCGAATTCTCCATGCTAATAGATTAAAGAAAGCGAATGATAATATCGGTTAAGGTATTTCTATTTATGAATATTCAAAAAGTCAAAAGCATTTTCGTCATTAAATTTCAGCAATTTTTTGTCCTCAAAAAGAATAAAATATTTCTTAATGACCTGTCTGCTTTGCTCTAGTCAGCTCCATTTCAAGTGACATTGAAGTACGCAACGTGAAATTTATTCAGGTATTATTTAAAACAATGCCTGGTCCGCGAATCGATTGCGTTCGACTTGGTGGCGCGCTTGGCACGGTTCAGGATAAAATTTTTGTGGCTAGCGACAACTGTGTTAAAGGATACTCAAAGAAAGGGAAGCAGTTTTTTGCCTTCGAAACAAATATGGCCGAACCTATATCCTCGATGTCAGTTGCTACTTTAGTTTTCAAACTTTTTTATTTTTTCTACCCCTAGAATGTTTTTATGTGCAAACGAAGAGATTAATATCGTTGTTCACTTATGAATATCTTTCTGTAAGTATTATAAAAAACAGTTGTTGTTGTGATTTTATCAGCTTTTCCCTTTCGTTGCGAATTTTTCAATTTTTTAAAATAATTCCTCCATAATCTATCTAACAGTCAATTTGCTATGACGCATGCCAGTCACGCAAGAATATTTTAGTTGTTTGTTTTGTTTCTGTTTACACCGTTGAAATCTTTAATACTCAATTTCCATTAGTATAGCAGAAAATGATTTGAACAATTGTTTCGCTTATTCTAACTAGTGGACCGACCATCTTCGACCGTCGTGCTGAATTACGAAGATCGATTAGTGTGCGAATATATTTATTTTAATTGTTCGTTGCGCCACTATTTAATATGTGATCCCTTTGTTTTTCTCTATCTGTTCATATTTGAAGCTGGAAGAAGGTGCTACTATCTTAGACATGTCATTTGATTCTATGATAGGAAAGGGAAGCAAACCTCATTCATTGTGCAAAAGTGCCATTTGCTTTTAATTAATGATAAATAAACAACTACTGTTTGAAATTCGTAGTATTGCCGAATATGTGAGCAATTGCAGGTATATTTATGGAGTAGATATGTTTATTTGTGGGCGCCTTTCATTCAATCATTATCACGACTGTGTGGACGCAAATGTGAGATTTTTTCAATTTTTAATTTATCTATTAGTGGCGCTCTTATCAAGAATGAGGATAAGGGTCCATTAATGTACACTATTCGCATTGCTGTTGCTTGAAAAGTGCTTTAGAGTCCTTAAATTACGGTTTGAAATTTCCGCTGCTGAGCGATGTTACCCTTAATTGAGCTTGTAAGTCGAATCGGACCTTTTACATCCATTTCATTATTGGATGAATGAGTGATATTTTTGGCTATAAAGAGTCAACATTCCATCCAATCTGACAAAAATTTGGAGGAAAATATCGTCATCATCACTGCATATATATATATATATATATATATATATATATATATATATATATATATTATATATATATATTATATATATATATATATATATATATATATATATATATATATATATATATATATATATATATATATATATATATATATATATATATATATATATATATATATATA
>JPKZ01003185.1:1272754-1291310 GCA_000803305.1 Toxocara canis
ACATTATATATATACATTATACATATATATATACATATATGTATATATATATATCGCTAGGGTAGGTTTCAGAACAAATGACCATAATACAGTGGTCGTATTAGCAAAGAAATTGTTCAGTAAAACCAGCGGAATAAAGTATGCGAATCGTGCGTCAAAAAAATTTGGTCTTCGTTTGTTTTGCGATACACAGCTAAATTGTCACTGAAGAAAAAGCAGCTTTTCATTGCGGTTTTCTGTGAGTAAAATAACGGTAAGAAACCATTAACTAATTCACTTTTTTCGGTCACTAACAATAATTGTTGATGCTTTCGTATCGACGTCCAGTGCAACGATGATTTTCTTTTTTTTTGTTTACAGTATTATTTGTGCAGTGAGCGAATCAACGACGTGCTTTGCCTTCCAGTTGTTGAGGGATCGTGGGTCGGCAGAGGCATCACTCCTGTCCTCGCTTGTGATGATAAAACCATTAAGGTACCTTATTTACAATGTACTATAATTCCACCACACCCTTTTTAATGCTGTTTATTTCATCCAAAATATTTCAGTTGTATGCTACAAGGTAAAATATACATTTCCTTGCATATAATTTTATAATGCAAGGTAAATTTCAGCAAACTTTAGAATGTGTAGAATGCTCAATTATTTAACAATTATCGGAAGGGTGCCTTACTTTAAAGTCTCAGAAGGCCAGTCCGTGATCTCCACGTAAATACCGCGCAATACCTTTTGTATGTTTAAGATTTTTACGATCTTGTTTATAGATGCAGCAATAATTTCTGAAATTTTTCGAAAGAGCTTATCGATTTAAGGTGTTGGAAGGAAGTGCGTTGAACTACGAAGTGCAACTCGGAGATGTGCCCAGCATATTACATTTATTCATGAATGATGGAGGCATGTTTTCCTTCAGATGGTTTCTTAACGGAGTCATATTTGTTTAAATTTTGTCAGCTTAGAGTTCACCAACTGAAAGAAGTTCCTCCCTCCCTTACAAGTCAGTCATCGATATATGCATGACTGTTAAGCCTAGCTGTACTTCCGATCAAACATTGGCCTTAAGAGGGCATGAATGAATTTTTCACATAAATATTTGTACAGTATTATGGTAAATTAACCCTTCGTAAGTGCATAACCTCTCCTTAGAATACTTTCCGTATTGAGCATTGCGAATAAAAATAGCTTCTGGTTTGGGTGTGCCTGCCGACTTTTTGTGTAAAATGTATCTATCACTCAGCAAGAGCCAAAAAAATGGCAATGCTTAATGATAGTTCCTTTGTCGAATACTTCATTCCATCCAGGCAGCTGCGCAATCTCTTAGCGCTTTGTTCGAGATATAAGTCTTCTGCCACGATCAGAAACCTTACTGCTTTTATCTTCTCAGACATTTCCTTTCTGAACTAGATGACATCGCTAGCTTGGACTGGCAAACGCTATGGCGGCTACTTCCGATTTCTTCTTGTTTGTGAATGCAGATTTTTTTTTTCATATCACTTCTCAGTTCGTTTAGGAACACTGCTTAATTTTGCGGCAAAGAGATATCCTATCTTAAAAAAGAAGCGTCCCATGAGCTGATTCGGACATTTTCAATCTAACCCTCAGCTGAACATTTTAAATTCAGTGTTATTCTTTCATCAGTTTTCCATAATTTTAGGATTCAGTAAGCAGCGAGTACTGTATGGCACGAAGGATGGTCGCATAGGACTCGTTGACTTGCCTCCGAAGGATGGCACACTCATCTGGGAGATTCCAACGCAGAGCACAAGCGGTGCTTATTTTTCTTTATGAAATTTTCGAAATGCAGTTATGGTTTTTTAAAAATATTTCCACCGAGTGGGACGACCCATACAGAATTTGCATATTTCGATGATGCTGTTTGCTGTTCCATTTTGTGAGTGATTCGCTTTGCGAGTTGCCAATTCTTCATTCAATAACTTTTTTTTTAAAGATTGTAGACAGAACGTTTGGAGGTATAAGTTTCTCAAGTTTTATGGGAATATTTTAATCGAGAAAGAGATTCTGGCCACTGCATTTCTGTGTGTTTCACGATATTCTGCTCAGTTGTCGCTGAAAAAAAAGTAGTGTAATGAGAAAGTTACTATTGCAGTGTATAAAATAATAAATCGATGTGTAACGCAACCCCGTATAAATACTATGTTGACATTATTTTGGAGGGAATTCCCGTACGCAATCCTCGAAAAAGGATTAGGAAAAAGGAATAAGTTCAAATAAGTTCACGAAAGCTTCATACTGTATCATTGACTATTGCAATAAGGTTTTGTGCTGCAAAGATATGCGATTCCTTTTGGTGTTCCTCATAATTGCGCTCTCTTACAAAATTAGTTTCGACTTTCTTCGTCAAGTTGTTGGGTTATAGCAGTGACGAGCATATATTGTTATTCGATCACGGGAAGTGGATGCCCTGATATAATAATCGGTAAAGAGGACGGTCTGATCGAAATTTACGTCGTCGACTTCTCTGATCAAGCTAGCTTCAAGAAAAGCTTCGTAAGCAGTTCGCATAATTGGCCATTGATTCGCCTAGAGATAGTCATCACATGTGCTTAGATCCTTTTGATCGTTTCCAATAATGACAAGAAATAAAGCTAAATAACAGTTTTACATATAGCCATCCACCGATGTAATTGTGATCTTTATGCTTTGTGCTTTGTACAGGACTTATCTTTCGCGGGAATTCTCAGGTTCTCAGGTACAACTAACCGTTTTTGGTGTACAGTTCTTGCGTTATTCACCGATTACAGAATACTGTTTTTGCTGTTATGATTACCACAAAACGAAAAAGAGAGGTTAATATGAGATCAAAGTCGAGGTATTCCTGTAGAGATTGTGGACGAATCTGGTAATGGGGGCGGGGGAGGAAGGTTGAGTTGGGGAAGGGGTTTTTTTAGCTACGTCTGCAGCTGGGAAGTGCGATTTATTTTTTAAAACTCTCTCCTGCAAAATATTTCTAACAACCATGAACCATTTATATATGTTAATGTCATATAAATTCTTCTCTCCCGCAAACGGCTGAAACATTTGTATGGTGCTGATACATCTGTAATTTAAGCAATGCGAAGAGAGCGTTGTGAGCCTTCAGTGTGGGCGAGTTTCGTCGGAAAGCTTCGACGAGATTGTCGTATGCACTTACACTGGTTGGGTGTTCGCACTTTCAACTGAGCCTGTGGTCAAGCCCCGCAAAGATGCTCTCACAACACTCGCACCTCACATGGAGGTCAAAGTTCAGCAGCTCAGGTGAAGCCTCGACAATGCATGCGTAACAAATGACTCTAGCTGTCCATAGAATAAGATAGAAATAAGAAATACGCTCGATGATATTAAGCAACATAAAACTAAGTAGCAGAAATTTTGTTTCCTTTTAATTGAGCAAGTAGTTAATTAATTACTTCTGCTGAATACCGAGGAATTTCAACCTCAAGATAGAGAGTCGCGTTGTCACCTTCTATTTTAAATGCTCAACCTATGAAGTATACTTCTGTTGTTTGCTAAACATCCATAGTTTAGCAACACTGATTTCATCATCGTTCAACATGCACGAAAAAGAGACCCAATTACGGAATTTCATGCTAGAACTAAGCACAGCCAAAGGTTTTCATACTGAAATCAGAACAAAATTTTGTGTTAGGAATAGTTTTATGGCTGAACTGCAAGATCTTCTTTCGAAAATTGAGCACCGTAATTTTTCTTAAGATGTTTGCCATCGTTAAAGATGAATGTTTGATGGCATTTATCCATATAATTATTTCATTCTGCTTTCAAAACCCGCGAGCGTTTTCTTAATCATTGACCTTCAAAGGATAGCTGTGATTGTTGCATTCTTTTTTCTTTCTTTGCAAACAAATAGTTTTTTTTTTCTCTCAAATATCGTTCCAATTGAAAAGCGATATATATACAGTATTTATCTAGATAATATATATCTTTATAGAATTTAAAAAGAACAAAACTTTTGTTGTTTACTTTGTCGAACTAAATTATGTGGTGCGATTGATAAAATATTACTGAACACATTGTTGAAAGGCATTTTATAGAAATGAACTGGAAGAACTTGAGCAAAAGGTTAGCGAGGAACGGCAACGTTATCATGAGCTCACACTCCAAGAGGACAATACGGTAGCTATAATGCCTCGGTTTGCAATACAGGATCACTTCACACTGGACAAGATACTCGCCTGCTATACACTATCTATTGAACTCATCATTCCAATCGATTATATTCTACTTCAGGTTCATATGCTTGAATAATCAGTAGTGCGAGGCGGTGCAAAAAAAAGCACACTAGAAGGGCGTACCAAAAACAAACCCTTGTTCCTTCATTTTCAAGCTGCGCTATGGTTTCATGGCCCTTACGTTTTTGTCAATAGCAGCAGTGCATGAAACTTAAGAGCGAAAACATTTTTTCGACTTTCTTCAACGCGGAACTGTATTACTGAAGACGAAAAGTACAAGGCACACTTCCTATCAGTAAGGATCGCATGACTAGCTCCCTTTTCCTTCACATGGATAAGATTCTTTCGCATCGCAGTACTTCATAAATATGTGATTTACTCTTCTATATGGGTCCCGTGGTTTTTACAAAAAGTTTCGCAGATGCCTGTGCGAGAAGCTGTAAACATCGCAACAAAGGTTACATGTATCTCTGAAGATATTCACCTCCAAATAGGAGAGTAGGGGGTTGACCTTGATTACTCCGAGTACTGCGTTCATTTGTCAATTTATCTGTTGCAATCGGTCTGTGAATTGCAGAGTGACGTCGGTGTGGAATTACTCGATGTTGAAAAAAATTCGGCGGTTGTTTCGATCACCACACCCGATGAGAAGGTAAAAGTTTGGCAAGATTTCTTATGATATCTTCGAACTCTCCTACTCGCGCTATTCTGAAAGTGAAACAATTTCTGATTATTCCTGGAAATATCTTTTTCATTTGTCATTATAGCTGTTTTTGAAGCGCACTATGGGCGTGTAAATTGTCTTCTAAAGAGAGATATGGCGATTTTTTCCCAACGTTGTGCTTTGCAAAGCCCGAAGATTTGCATGTTTCGAACGAATTTAAATTTCAGTCAGTAGTTATCTATTGACTAAATAGATAACTACTGACTGAAATTATCTATTGTCAGTAGTTATCTATTGACCATGTAATAACGACGCTTCTACATAATAAGCTCAGTCAGGAAACGCTTTGTTGGCGACGTATCGTTGTCAGGCGAATACGACACGGATAGAAATGCGGATTCGTTCTATCGAAGGTCAATACGGCACCGTTCAAGCGTATATCTGCCCTAAAGTTCATCCAAAGATGTGTCAGGTGAGTTCTCTTTTGTGTTAACGGAATTTTCATGCGGTAAAGTTGTGAATGGGACTATCGGTTGATTAATTCCGGAAGTGGTGATTTACAAATATGTGGATGGTGATTCGTGAACGAAAAGGAGAGTGATGAAGAAAAACTTGTTTGTTTAGTAGGCTCCATTTGAAAGGAAGCTAACCGGACTTTGAAGCGTTAACTGAAGATGCTGCAAACGAAATGCTCTATTTGACGAAGTTGTGAGACACTTTTCTTTTTTCATTGCTGCTGAATGCAATATCAAATGTACGACGGATAATAACAGATCATTGTTACATGCCTTTGGCTGTTATTCCGTTATTACGTTGTCTTCATACAGCAAAGCAGTCTGTGGGTTGGATGACGTGCCGAGACTTCCAACCAGAAGCTTCTTCTACAAAACTCCTAGGATCGTAGCAATTCGAA
Organism: Toxocara canis; assembly: GCA_000803305.1. Classification (NCBI taxonomy): domain Eukaryota; kingdom Metazoa; phylum Nematoda; class Chromadorea; order Rhabditida; family Toxocaridae; genus Toxocara; species Toxocara canis. Next base: position 1,278,516 of record JPKZ01003185.1, read on the forward strand.
AACGTATGACATACGCATATGCGTAAAGCGTGCGCAGCTGCTTCGTACCATTTTTTGCGCACAGAGAAATTCTTCGCGTCTCAGCGGCTTCATATACTGTTTCGTTCCAATTTGAAATCCATTTTAGCATGAAAATAAGCGTTTATATAAACTGATGGCATTTTTGAATAATATGCTGAAATAGACAGTTTTCGATTTGTTCCGCATTAGCTTTCGATTTGTTCCGCATTAGTTTTCGATTTGTTCCGCATTAGTTTTCGATTTGTTCCGCATTAGTTTTCGATTTGTTCCGCATTAGTTTTCGATTTGTTCCGCATTAGTTTTCGATTTGTTCCGCATTAGTTTTCGATTTGTTCCGCATTAGTTTTCGATTTGTTCCGCATTAGTTTTCGATTTGTTCCGCATTAGTTTTCGATTTGTTCCGCATTAGTTTTCGATTTGTTCCGCATTAGTTTTCGATTTGTTCCGCATTAGTTTTCGATTTGTTCCGCATTAGTTTTCGATTTGTTCCGCATTAGTTTTCGATTTGTTCCGCATTAGTTTTCGATTTGTTCCGCATTAGTTTTCGATTTGTTCCGCATTAGTTTTCGATTTGTTCCGCATTAGTTTTCGATTTGTTCCGCATTAGTTTTCGATTTGTTCCGCATTAGTTTTCGATTTGTTCCGCATTAGTTTTCGATTTGTTCCGCATTAGTTTTCGATTTGTTCCGCATTAGTTTTCGATTTGTTCCGCATTAGTTTTCGATTTGTTCCGCATTAGTTTTCGATTTGTTCCGCATTAGTTTTCGATTTGTTCCGCATTAGTTTTCGATTTGTTCCGCATTAGTTTTCGATTTGTTCCGCATTAGTTTTCGATTTGTTCCGCATTAGTTTTCGATTTGTTCCGCATTAGTTTTCGATTTGTTCCGCATTAGTTTTCGATTTGTTCCGCATTAGTTTTCGATTTGTTCCGCATTAGTTTTCGATTTGTTCCGCATTAGTTTTCGATTTGTTCCGCATTAGTTTTCGATTTGTTCCGCATTAGTTTTCGATTTGTTCCGCATTAGTTTTCGATTTGTTCCGTGAGTTTCAAAGAAAAGGATGAACGAATCAAACGAACATCTCAGGAAATCCTTTTTTCTTTGTGCTCTTTCTGTGTCGATTCTGGGATCAGCCAAAAAAAAGTGAGGGAAAAGTGGACATTGCATTTAGTTAAAATGTACGTAAGGCATCAAGAAGCGCTACTGATAAGGATGGAGATGGCGCTATTTGTTTTTTTTAAACTTTCGTATTGTTTTGCCAGCAGTTATTTTTGAAAGCTTGATGTAAATGCCAATTTTAATTATTGAGACTGAATCGTCATTATTTTATTATTTTAAAATATTTTTCACGATCTTTGAAAGACGCTCACCACATATCGCTAGCGGAGGAGGGCTTAATTGTGAAGAATCAGGGAAAGAAAAAAACTGGGGAGGTGGGTCACCGATCTCGCAGTCTGAAGGCTAAATTGAAGAGAGGATGACGACGCCTCATACTTTCACTTGTTACATTACAATTTAGAAAATGCGTCTATTACCTCACGTTTTCGTTCGGTTTCCGCATAGTTGCGAATTGTTTTCTAAATTTAGCGCCGCTTCGAACCGTTTTCGATTGCAAGCTTCAATTCTTCTTATTAGTATGACTCTTTATGGACCTAGTATTTTGAATGTTCCTGATTACTGATGAGTACAGAGCCATTTTCATATTAGTAATGGAAAAGGGGGGGGGTTGACAGCGGGAATATCAGGCGGATAGCATGTCGACATAATTAGCTAGAAAAACGATAGACTGTTTCCGGAGGATTCCCAAATGACAAACTCCTCTGGCTACTACTTCCCACCGTGCATTAATTCTTGATTATACAACCAGCGATGTATGTAGAAACTCCTGGCTGCACCTACTATCACGAACTTCACTTACATGTGACATCAAGGGATCCTTACTGTATTTGAAGTAGCATAAGTTGCTCCTCTTCTCTATAAATATATAACTGTCATGTTCTTTGCTGCAGGGCTGTGCAAAACAACGACAATAAGCTGTTTAAGGGCATAAAATGATAGCATTATACTAGGATTATTGATCACTTCACAAGAATACAAATTTGAGACCAACTAAGAATTATTTATTAATCACCAATTGTTCGAGATCAACCAAGCGCTTTTTCATCTGTCATCGTCGTTCTTCACCGCCATCAGTGTCAAGATATTATCAGAAGACTGGTTACATTTGCACTTATTGTATGTGGAAACTGCGATCAGAGACCTAAAGAGCAGCAAGCAGCACATCCGCGTGCCGACGAATAAAAGCAGCCGAGTCCGCATCCACATTCACCACGCTTGAAGAGTCCTCCATAGGGTGACCGTTTGCTAATGTCGAATAGTGCACTCTCCTGAAAATGGCAAAATTAATCATAGAGATGATCATAGAATAAGAAGAAAAATTCTAAATAAGTGTTTAGTCAAACACGATATACAAGGTGCCCAAAATGCTGCAGTCTTATTGGCTTGAAACACGGAGTAGGCGATCAAATATAGAATCGCTTCGATGGCGCACTAGTGGGCTCTATTATTCCGATGAATCGACTATGTACATTTTTGGTTTGTCCATAACCCGAACAAACCTAACGTCTGTGCCTAGTTCAAGTTTCTAAAACATATTTCTGATCGATTTGTAGATTAGAGATCATTTCTGCGTTGATGCGATTAACTCAGTAACACCCACCGGCAGCGACTTTGGCTGCTTTAGAGCAGCAGTCGAAATGATTTTTTGATCAAGACGATTCTTTACTTTTCATATCAATTCAACATTCGTTGCATACGGATCATCGATTAATTTTGTGCTGCAAGCAGCCTTCAGAAGGTTCAGCGAAGGTAACAGATCGAAGCTGTAAGACGTGCGCACATGTTTGCGTACACCCCCTAACGCGATCATTAATACTCACGTGAGTAGCGTATAAGCGCGTGCCAGATGCGTAAACATAAGCCACACGCCTTACGTTTTTGATGTTTCACTGCCCAAGTCGTTAACCATTTCGCTATGTGAATTCTTGCAAAGACATCGGTGAAAAATCGAAATTCGGCGAATAATGAGCGTTAAATTGAGGGCAATTTTGGTGCGATGAGCAACGATGTGATCACTTTTTTCACACGGCTCCTTCATTTGCATACGACGTCTTTTACCGACTCAATATGCAAGCTATTCTCTCTTCTACAATTGTCTTTTAATGCACTTTTCTGTACACTAAATTCTTTTTCTTGGCATGTCTAATCGTGACCAAACTATATGCGTATCTCATTTTACTAATCTGACGGAAGTGGCGCAACGAAAGCAATTTCAGCTATGTTTACGCGCTTTTTGATTCTGAGCGTTAAGAGCAAAGGCAGTAAGTCTTATCTTGTTTTATCAGCAATGTATCGTGAGCCCTTCAGTGAAAACAGTTGTCCAGAGGGTTTTCAGAGATGACTAAATTTGAAGCAAAGCCTGAATTGGAGAGGGATATTCATATTCCAACTCCCATCCATAAGGAAGGATGTATGCGATTTAAAAAATTCAAGGATTCTGACTTCTGAAAATGCTAGCCCTAAAATTTTCGAAGACAGGATTGCATAGAGATTCATTTGTGCGAAAGCCATAAACACGTAAGGAACAAACCCTTGGATCGAGGAACGACCCATCATACAATGTGAATGCGTTGCTTGGCTTCACAGCGACCACAGCCAGCAAGGTTAACGTCACAATGAGAATAAGCGAGAAGAGTTTTGAAAGCGCCGATAATATTTTCATTCTGCAAAAGAGCGGTTAGTCGAAAAATGTGGGACAAAATAATACTGAAAAAAATCGTTGGAAGTATCGCCCATGAAATTAGCAAGACCGTTTAAAAATAATTTCTAAAAAAGCATTCCATCTTCCTCGATGCAACAGTGACATACCGACGTTTTTCAACCTCAACGTTTCCACTTCTGACATTTTTTTTAAAAACAAAGAGCTGTGAACGGTTAGAATAGAACGAAGTTCAACGTTAAAGTCTCCTCACAGTCGTTGCTTTATGCGTATATATTTTTCGCTGTGGGAATCCGCGATGGAATGATGCCGTTTAAAAATAATTTTTAAAAAAGCATTCCATCTTCCTCGATGCAACAGTGACATACCGACGTTTTTCAACCTCAACGTTTCCACTTCTGACATTTTTTTTAAAAACAAAGAGCTGTGAACGGTTAGAATAGAACGAAGTTCAACGTTAAAGTCTCCTCACAGTCGTTGCTTTATGCGTATATATTTTTCGCTGTGGGAATCCGCGATGGAATGATGCTTTCCCAACGTTTCTGAGCACCTTCCCGTTTAAGGCAGCAAAAGTCAACTTCTCTCAGTTCCCTGAGAATACCCAGCATACGAATGGGTCCCTTGATAACCGCCCACCATTGTCATCATGGAGCATTTTGGCTGACTGATGAAAGCTTTTCAAATACCGGCTGAACCACTGAACGTAGTATTTTGTTACTAAGTACTACCTGAAGCAGTATTGTATGGCTGCATCTCGGTAGAGGTTTCACTGAATATGACTAAGAAAAACACGCATCAGTAACAATTGGCTCAGTGATTCCCAACATAAATGTACAGGACGTGGAGGAAGAGCGTAAAAATGACAAGTAAAACGAAAATTTTTCGGTCGAAGAAACAAACCAATTAGAATGCGGCCATGCACGTATGGCTACGCTCGCGTGCAGTTCATAATTGCTTGATCACACCATTACGAACCGAACACTGACATATAAACTTACGCGTTTGTGACGGAATGGAATGAACTGGGTGCATAAAATTCAACAATTTAAAAATTACCGATAAGTTGACCGATCAGTAGGTAATCGTCGAGATACTTCATCGAGAACTTTCATTTCCGTATGTAATTTAGCTAATTAAATTGGTTTCTGGCCACACGATTTCGCTGATAAATCTACGAAGCATATGAAGTAACTCATAAAGTTCTGAGCAGCGCCTATTATTATGCTAGCCGAACATTAGAATGATCACGTTCTACGCAACAACGGTTGGAAGCGCCGGGCGGATAAGCGCTCAAACTGCTAAAGGTCTTATGCGCAATCAGGGATATGATAATGAGGTTTGAAAATTATGTTATAATACATGGAAGAAGAAGCGACAAAATCACAACAGTGCCTAACATAATTTATTCGCTTTTATTAAGGCGCTTTCAATATGCAAAAATATGGCAGTACTTCCGTTGTTAGTGACTTTTCAAAGAAGCGCTTTCCTTATTGGCATTTCTGTTGCAAAATTTCAGCAAAAAAAAATCTCGCTGTTTCACCCAAAGTTGTCGGCATTCTTCGACGAATATGAGGAAAAATTGTGGAGCTCCTCGACCATTTTGAAAATGTTTTCAAAATTAATACTTCCAAAATAAGCCATTCGAAGTTCGCCCATTTTTTGAATTGTGAATTACGGTAGACTTTTCAAAATCGTTGTTACGTTCCCGTTGTTGTTGCTGTTTCTTTTTGTTTTTGCCATATTTGGCCAAAAATGCCAGCTAGCGTTTTTGCTGCAGGACTTTTGGGAATATTTAAGAAGAAAATATACGGCAAGACACTTTCATTGGCTAATGCCGGCAAAAATATTAGTGTTTTTTGTTTAGAAAGCACATCTGGAGTCCATAAAGGTGAAAGTACTCCACAAACGTGATAGTATAAGTAGTAATGGTAATCTATAAATATGAAAATCGTTCTTTTTTCTTTCAAATTGGTCAAAATGTTTCTCATTTGCAATCTTGCTATAATCAACTCGTTTTTCGCACGTATAGATTCATGGGTCAAAGCCAAACTTTTGTTAACGTTGGCTCATTCATGATGCCTATCTAGCATCTGATCATGTAATGCCATAAGTGAATATATCATAGACGTTAATTGTACATATATATAAATTTCACTTGTTTCTCTCCGTTCATTCTCTACGTATAGTTAACGCAATTATAATGTACAACTCGGCGAAGTGCGAAACCTGGAACAAAAACTTAAGTGAACTTCGCTCAAATAGCTGCTGTCTCTAGCAAAACGAAAAACTCACTAGTCCCAAAAGACCTTATCAATTGGGACGATTTATATTCCGTACCATCTACAATTATGCTCCCACAAGTGTGCTCCTCCTTGTTTCGTTAAGAGCGAAACAGGCATAAGAGTCAAAAATTGGTTCGCTATGTGCAGCACGCCGAGAAACTATGACGTAGCAAATCAGTTTGATTGAATGGCTTGCCACGATTTGGGTTGCTCTGGTATTTGGTTGTCTAGTTCTTACATGAATTTGTGTTAAAATTGCCGAAAAGTAGGACAGCCCTATATATATATATATATATATATATATATATATAGTACGTGAAGGTGTCTCATTTCAAAATTTTCACCAAATTTTTTATTCGGCCCATCTTCAATGCCGCTTTCCCTTAAATTCAGTCCTCTTCAGCCATTCCAGAGGTGGCACTGCGCAAAATTACCTCCTCGTTACTTCAATTCCATCTTCACCGCTAAATTATAAATTTCTCTAACTGGACCTTCCCGCGAGCATGGTTTTTTCTTTTTGAAGGGTGCAATACTACATGAATCCCTCCTCGAATGCTATCTTCCCTCTTCTAACAAGCAAGCATGTCACGTCTCCCAGAATAAGATTCCAAAAGATTACGGAATTTTATATGCTCAAAAAGTTTAATTCAGTTCTAGTTTTATGAAGCTTCCTTCTGCTAAATGAGTGAAAAAAATCGCATTTGCAAAGATACGGAGCTCAACACAGAAATACGAAATAGTACTTAGCTAACTTTAAAAGAGAACTAAAAATTAGACAAGCCGCAGTGTTGTTACAAAATCTTTAACAGCACGTCTTTTTAAGAGAGGGAGTTACGTTGAACAAAGGGAATCTAATTGTGCGCATTTATGGAGTGAACCCTCTTTGAATAATTCGCCGTCTACTGCATTCATGTCACGATTGTTATTTTTCGCAAAACAATGTGAACGAGGCCAACCAGTGAGCGCAAATGAAAGAAGTGCTGGTGAGCTTTTGAACATTTTTTTAATGCGGTAAGGTTTTGGTGGCAGGGTTCTGTTAGGTTACGCCAAGTATTGATCGGAGCGTGTGCATTCGGCGAGGAAAGAAACTGGCAACCCATGGAGGAAATGCAATCCATGAAGATGAGAAGCATTGGGTAAATGAAGTCCTGGCTATGTAACTGAATCGCATAGATGGGCAACTTTACTGAGCACCAGACCAAAAAATGTGGCCGGCGAGCACTTCTGCGGTCAATAAGTGGCTCGCAAGGTTTTACTAACGGCTTAAGATATAAGCGTTTTAAATTTTTCTCGTTTTGACCATATTCGTTAAACAACCGTCATTTCCGTGTGTTCGTGTAGGAGGAAATTCCGATTCTGTTCTGATGTCACCTTATCGCTCAACTGCAGACCACCTCTAAGAAACTCCGAAATCTGGCATTACAGGTGAATACGAGGGCATGACAATGCCCATAGTGATAACAAGTACCATGAGCGTCTTTTTGAAGAGTTCATGACTTATTGCGCATTCTCTTCTTTAGAGCTTTTACCATGGACCCTCTCTTAGTTTAGGACCATATTTCTACCGAATTTCTGGGCCGAAAATATTGGTCAACTTTATTCATCACCTCATTGATATAAAAGTATTGCCCGTTGCCAGTATCTGATGCAAATAATATGCGTTTCATGTGCCCAACAAATCCACACGAACTTTTGGGCAGCACTGCCTTCGAAAAGATATTTGCACAAAGTTATTCTTGCATCCGATCATACGCCACATAAACCAACCTATACGAATTTACGCTGCAGGGGCACTGAAGATGAATTTTTTCCTCAGGCTTTAGTTAGAAATTTAGTTTTTCAAGAAAAACTTAAGGGCAATTTTATCAGAGTGAGCGCAGGGCTGAAATTTCATGAATGCAATGTGGCCACTTCATCACTGCTCCAAAGTTTTTTTTTTAAATAAATGGCTTTCATTCAGGGTCAATGCTCAAAGAGCATTAACAATAGCTCCAAGAAACGTGAGCAAAGCCGAATACTTCCCGAATTTTAAATGCAGCCTCTCGGAAAACTCGGCTTCTAATTCTTTCCAGATCGGTTGTATCCTGCTACAAAATTTTCCTCTACGGATCAAAGGCCCACCAGTGGTCCGTTGATTTTCTCGGATATTTCCTGAGGCGAATAAAAGGGTTACTGTCCACTTATTGCCCAAACATTGCATGAGACTGGAACGCTCGAATTTTTGGATTTGCATTTTCCCCCGTAAAAACGCTAGTTCCCATTTACTTACAAATAAGTGACTTCATTTTTATTACAGTACCACTACTGGACTAAGTGAATTAGTGTCCAAGCTAAAAAAAGAGTTTTCATGCGGAACGGAAATGCTGTTTTGCATTTGGAAATTCCTACCCACATAAGTACCCATTTGCATATGCAAATAGAATTTTGCACGCTAAACCAATATTATAGAACAAAGAGGTTGTCTAACGTTCACTTATTTTGCGTTATCGAAATTCTTGCGTCATTTTGCGTCACTCATTCATCCGTGGTAATTTCAGAACGAATAATTTAAGACACCAATAAATGTTCTGAACCATGCTTATCTTTTCGAGTGATCAGTTTTAGTTTGGCGAACAATCATCCGGGACCAAAGTTCAAGCAGTTATAATTTTTTTTAAGCTTGCTTATCACTCAATAATTCGAGCTTAACATTTCCCAATTTAAGCCGTTCAAATTATTTCCAACACCAAAACGAAAATCGGCGATCGCCTAGAATAACAACCATATATCCAAATGGAAATGCATTAATTGGTATCCGAAAGGTGAGGCAGATCGAAATGTGTTCGATAAGGCGCGTTGTTGATTACTTTGTTGACACAACCCACTCATTCGACCTTCCCCTTTCTTTTATTAGTATTTCCGGGTTCAACAAATAAGACTTTCAAATTAATGAATTAGATTTCTTTTGTTTTTATGTGTTAAATTGTTTGATTGCCGCACTCAGTTCACTGATTGTCCTAAGCATTTTTACAAAATTATTGCTTACTTTTGCAAAAGTATGTCCTTTCATTGATCCCTTTATTTCCTATTGTACTTAATCAATAATATATTTATAACTCACAATAGGTATACAAAGCGCCTCAGGCAGCGTTTCAATGTCAAGTGGAGAGCACGTTTCCCTAATTGATCATTTGCTATGAAATATATAATTTGCTACTGCCAACATTATAGTACGATTGTATTAGAATAGCTTCTTAGAGTTTACATAAATACCAAAAAACGTGTTCGTTCATAAACTAATGCCACTATTATATTAAAAAGGACATTTAACGAAATGCGTTAAGACTAATTTTCAGCAAGACAGAGCACTAATTGAAGAGTGCTTTAACCTGATAGTCATATCAGTGGCCACAATTCAACGCTTTTATTTTATGGTTCAATCAAAAAACTTCTCATGGTTGAAGACGGCTGCCAGTATTTGTTCCTCTGTTTTCCTCCACAGTATGGAAGCGATGGCTTTTTTCCAGTTAGACACTTGTTCAGCAAAAGATTTTTGATAATGTATGCATGCACGTTTAAAGATCAAAAGTCGCTGAATTTTAATGTTTTTAATGTGAAATTTTAAAAATTTTAAAGCATGACAGAAGAAACCCTCGAGAACTAAGGGAGGCGGATTTCAGCGGGATATTGGTTATCAAGGGTCGGAACGATTTTTGTCGGGGAATCCTGTCTGTGTGTCTTTGCTTAACATTACTCATTGGAACGGGAATGCAATATACTTGGCTTGATCTGCCGAGCTAACGTTGCTGCTCAACTTTCTTCGATACTTTACCCGAAAATGAACGATATGGTGATTGTGAACATGTTTATTGAAAGAAAGGAACGACTTCGGCATTGGTACATTGCGGTTTTTGTCAACGGGGAACCGTATGCCACATTAACAAAACTATCACTTATAAGTGGCAACCCTTGTATCTCACTTTCGACGGTGTGACAATTCCATGAAAGTGAACAACTCAGCAAGTGGTCTTCTATAACTGTGGCATAGGATAATGCTGAAAATGCGTAGTGTATGTCCAATGGGAAGCTTTTTGTGGGCTAGAAGAGGGGGTTTCCAGAGAAAGGGATCGGTCAGCAAGCGAGAAAAGGGGAATGGAACAATTTCGACGATACATCGATTCACCCAGTGTATTGAATGCGTTTTTCAACCAATCAGATGGCCGACGAGAATGAACATAGGCGATCATATTGGGAAATTGTTTCTTGACTGAGTTTACGCAACAATAAAGTTGAAACTACTTGATTCATTATCTACGCAACACTTTATACTCATCTTGCACCTATATGCTTAAGAATAAAACGAAAACCTGACATGAAGCGGTTTTACTCATTAGACGGGATGCACGATGCTGGAATAGAGTGTACTATATATACATGTACATTTCTCAAAGGATGGACGCTATCGGGTGCATCACAATGTGACATCGAATATTCTCAAGTTACATGAATGTCGTTGAATGTCACAGAAGGGAATGAGTTTTTTTTCAATGCTGTCAATCCAGCTCTAATCGAAGTATCTTAAGATCAAATTGCTCTTCACGCAGTTCGCTGCACATCACAATCAGCCTGCATTAATTTCGCCCAACAAGAGAGAATTTATTTGGTCATGTGGTTTACGAATAACTTTGTTGAATAGCTGCAATAATAGTCAAGCGCATCTATTGGAATGGCCATTCGATCAACGTAATTCTTAATTTAGCAAATAATGAAAACATTTGCCATTATAACAGTGTGAGGAGAGAGAATAAGCGAAAAAAAAACTTTGAAGAGCAGCTGGGATTCGAATACTGATATGATTCGTGTTAGCATGAAGCGATAAAGGTAAGAGACAGGGATTACGGATCTAGCTCTCTACCGATAAAAGGTTTTATTCACATAGTTAAGAATCAGCATTCAAGTGCCAATTGATGGTTTCGCTTTTTCGATTCTTCTCTGTGATCCTACCAGTCACCTCTTAACACTGCTATGAGCTACCAAGTAAAAAGCGTAGTGCCTATGACTGAAAGCTATAGCACAGAAATAGTTTAGCGAAACGAGTAAACAGGAGAAAATATGAATGGGTAAATTTAGAGTGCGCCCAGTATGAAAGAAATTTATTATATTAAAGGACATAACATCCAAAATGCCGCTATTTAAGCAATGAGACATTTGTGATCGAGCGCTAGTTTTCTCGTTTAGGTGAATACTATTGAAAAATAACGAAACGAACACTCAAAATGAAAACTTTCAAAAAAAAACGAAAAGACGAAACATTTAAAAAAACGAAACAACCAAAATGCTTCGTTAACAAATTTTCTTTGACATTAAATAATGTTAGGGTGATTGGGAGTCTAGACGGCATTGTTTGGGTGGGGAGAAGGGAGGAGGGGGATATACATGGCTTTTACGGTTCCGATGCGAACCGTGAAGTGCCCGAGACAGGATGTATGGATATTACAATTTTTTTGAACCACAGTAAGATACACTGCAAAGCAACGCCATCGAATTTCATAACTGTCTGAATTTTACACCATGCCTTCCCACACTTCTGCAGCAGTTGATATCGCGATATCCGTACTGTGATTTAGGTCCGAGCATACAGCATAAAACCACTCTCGCTGCACCAACGCGTCCATGACTTCGACACGTCACGTCCTCTGAATGTGCTTCGGATAACGGGAAATTTCTCGCTCTCAGAAGCACACCAATGGCTCAACCTTCTCATCTCACAAGTGCCCGAAAGAGCACCACCGCAGGAGACGGTCACTTTTAACTTCGCATCCACTTTCAACGGAGGCACACAACTACAAGTCACTTATAGGTTTGTTGCTGTTACGTCAAAAATGCGTCCCATATTTTGAACATGCAGTTTTACTAAAAATCAGGAGAGCACTCACGAAGATGGCATGTACTTATGTAGCTATCTTCCATGGTCCAGTTAAGCTGCTTGATGTAAAAATTAAAGTGAGCAGTGCATCGTTTAAAATTTCGGAGGTAGCTTTGAAGTCTATGTACTTATGTGTTGAAGTTGCAGTTGCGTTTCATAGTTGAGTCAAAAAGCATTTCAAGATCATTAAAAATTTTGTGATATCATTGCTTTGGTTGAACTTTGTGATGTATTTCAAGCAGGCGACAATCAAGTGTCTGTAACTTATTTATCACCGAATCTAATAAGCGAACTATCGAAATGACTATTTTAAAAAATCACGGATCTTTATAAAATGGAACACTTTAAAATTCCGCGGAACATTTCTTTTGATCGGTGCGTCTTATACAGCGTTTTGCTGTTCGTTATCACATAGCTTTTATGCTTAAACGGAGCTTCTAATTGACAAAATGTGTACTGTACTTGTTCCTCAGGGCTTTGAAATCTCTCGCAGTGGAATACTTTTGTCGTTTCTCTTCCTCCCCCACACACCTTCTTTCTTTGCTACTTGCTTATTCCACTGTTTCCTGAAGCTGCAACCAATCGAAAACATTTGACATGTTCTGTATGCCCGTGTGTATAAGGTGCGCGCGCTACGTAAGCATTCATTTGCACTCGTGACTGACACAAGGCGCGCGCTACCTCTGTAAGCTTTTTTGCGTAGACGTGTTTCTTAATTTTCTTATTTGCTAGGGTTTGTGGTTATTCCAGCATTTTACATAAGCAAGAAAAGTATATTAGCTTCTAACTGAGCTTATTTACGAACGCAAG
>JPKZ01003185.1:1337496-1349409 GCA_000803305.1 Toxocara canis
GGGGAATGGAGTTGATGCGAACCAGAAACTCAGTAATTTGAAATTTTTGGAATTGATGTTTTGGCAAATGACTAAACATATGAAAAAAACGTTACATCTTTGTTTACGAAATAATTTTTTCTTGTTCCTAAGTTTGTTCTTAAGCCTCACGATTTAAGGATCTTTTCCGTGGATTTTACTCGGAAGGAGAAGGACGGTGAATGCAGCTCTCCCCCCCGCCCCCTCTTCCACATTCCTCCCTTCCCCAAAGCCCTCCAGTTCCTCCCGTCCCACCTCTTCAGTCATGTCGCTGAATGCGACAGAATTAGTTTTTCGAGGAAAAACATTCGGAAATCTGAATAAAGTTCGCTCAGTGAGACGTAGTGATAAACGATAATTGTAGGTGAATATCGGCGATGTAAATAAGTATTGAAGTGGTAGTTGTCTCGAAGGGACACTTAAAGCAAGTGTGAATGCACGTGCCGAAGAGCTAGCATGAGATGCGCTTTGGCGACTCATCCATCCAACACCGCAGCATACTTCATGAACTGCTCGCAAAAAGGCCAAAATTCGAACTTCATCAGCCCCAACCGTTTTTGCAAATTTTCTGCTAAAGATTCGTTCATCTGCATCCTGACTAGTCGAGCACGAGACTCGGATAATTTAAAAATCGCGCAAATTTTTATAACTCTAGCTGCGATCGTTTCACAGTTGAAGCTGTTGACTAGACAGACGACACCTGAGTATACATACAGGCGTAACGTAACGTTTCCACAATGTGGTATGCAAGTGCGATTTTGCCGATGTTCATGAAAGCGAGTCTTTGTAACTTTATTGTGTGCAGTGATTCACCAGAAAAGGTGTGCTACTGATAATTCTCACTTCCGACCAATTTTATTTCGCCCGAACTCTCTCTGTATTGCTTTATATATATACATACATATATATATGTATATATGTATATATATGTATTTTGTAATGCGCATATTTACACATATATGTGTAAACTTGCGGGACCGGTCCTTGGATGTAATGCGCAGATACGTATAACTGCATTTTCGACCTTCAACGTTTTTGTGACTTTTCCGTGTTTTCGAACAAAAATTATGAGACAGTCATAGAGAGCCGGACATCTGTTTATGTCTAAAAGGAGTGGGGAAAAGGCTGTGTCTGAGAGTGGTAAGAACTTTGAAGTTTTCTTGCTTTGAGGGCGGGATGAAGGTCCTTTAGATTTTACTGATCTGAAGCAGAAAGAGAATTTTTTGGGGTTAATTTGTGATTTTGAGGATGGGAGAGAATTTTTTGAACTTTTATTGGTGATTTGTCGTTTGGGTTTACGAATGCTTAGGAACCATTTTTAAATTGACCACTTCGAAAAGACGCCTGTGTGCTGTATGACAGTTTGTCAGTCCGTTGTTGCACTGTGACCCCTCCCTCGTAAGTGGTGGTAGGAATGCGCGATGAAGTTGATTGTAATCTCGGGAACAGCATTCATTTGAATGGGCGTTCACAAGGCACTCGAAGTATGTCATCGTCGTGGTGAACTATTGGGACGCGTGCATATGACCCATTAAGCAGTTTAGTAAGGTGCCATATTATTATTTATCTACCTAAAGAGTGATGCGATCGCAGACGCACATTAAAGAATGAATCGCACGAAATTCATTCTTCAACGATCGCGAATATAGACGCGTTCACTTTGATTCTTTACTCATAGAATACTTGCACTTTTGAAGTTAGTCTGATTCTTTGCTATCAAGCTGATAATAACTTCAACGACGAGCCGTTTGTTCCGGTTTTTATCAATTGTTCCAAGGAGTGCACCCGTTCAGATGCTCATCGTTATTGTCAGTTGTCTCGCAAAATTTTTTACCTAAACGCAGTTGATTAAAGTTTCGATTGTGTGGTTTGAGTCTGTAGCATGAATTGTCGCTTTAAGTGGCTAGAAATTGCTTGAGATATATTAGTCAGTTGAGAAATTTTGATCGTCCATCTATGCGCCATCTGAATTTTAAGTAAAACATGTTTGTTACAGATGTCTTATTTGCCCATTGTTTGATAAAAAGTTCGATTGTGTTTCTTGTCTAAATTTCACTTTTTTCCATCCTGTTTGATTTTCCTTCTAATTTCTTCCCATTTATTTCTTATTCGTTAAATAACTATTTTCTTCAGCGGTATTCCCGTCACATGCGCTTGTTTTTGTATTCAAAAAGAATACAATAGGAGTTGATAGTTGTTTAAATGTATAAATATTTGATGGCTACTTGTTGTCGTCAAAAATCATCATGTTTGTGGAATCGCTGAACATCCATTCCACTTCGATTTCCAGATAAACAGTAATCGTGGCACAAGCAAGAAATTCTGTGATTTAACCGCTTCATTTTTCTCCATTTTATTTAGCAATATCATATGGAACTCAATCAAGATGTGCAATTGATTTTGCATTAGTGAGCATGATGACATCTTTATAAAAAAATTATGAAAAACGATTTCATCGTTAGACCGTTCTAATCCGTTCGCCATAATAAATATTATCGGCTGAAACGGAGTGCATATGATAAGTATATGCCGTTATATTATTTCACTTCCCATGAGAGATTTGAGAACTGAAATGGAAAGGAAAGGGGTACACCGTGCAGAAGCTATTCGTTCGTTTGCTAAACATCGAAAACGAGTTTAATCGTTTTGTGTGAATATTGTATGTTGTGACATTTGCGCCACGTGTATTCGCCCCGATTCAGTACTAATTGCCTTAGTAAGTTTTTTTTCGGATGATTCTCCCTTCGAATTCCATCATCTCCTCACCTATGCGCAATTTTTCTTTTTCTAGCTAGCTAACACCACTCATTTTGGTCCAATGAATAAGGAAAGAACCACAGTGATTTTAAGGAATTTTACGATAAATTTTACAGCTCTCTATTCTTTGAACACTATCCGGTTTTAACTGCTCAGCAACTATGAATTTAGGTCAGCAGATGCGCATCACACACAAGTCGCCCATCACCGAATTCCTTGTCCATCAATGGCGTTCGAACGTTTCCATCATGAATTTACGCGGTTTTTCATACCTTTAGAAAATATAAAAATTTCGAGAACCGATACTCTGACAGTTTCGAGAACACAACGGCGTCACTACTTCGAGATAAGACAGGGGCGGAAAAGGGAGAGACGGGAGAGCTACTCATGCGCTGTTCGAGGCGATCTGAGGCTATTTTAGGGAAGCAGAGAACGGCAAGAGGAACACATGAAAGCACACATGAATTGTTTTGTGTGCTTTTAAAGAAATAAATCAAATTATTCTGCGGAAGGAAATGAATCGGAGGATCTCGAGGAAGACTCACTTAAGGGGCCATGACCTGTTCAGTCCAAAAAAACGACCAAATGTACCGTATTTCCTCGAATGAAAGAGCGGTGGGCGGTCGCTATGCGAAGCGTACTGTTTTCTAGACGGGAGAGAGAAATATTTTCAAAATGAAAGATATCGGGGCGAAGGCTTTTTTCGCTATGCTGAAGATGTGGTCGTTCTTCAGGGAGGGGGTGGGGTGTTTGTTCGATGCGAAGGCTATGTCAAGAAAGGTGGAGGGGGGGGGGGTTGTTGCACTGTGACCCCTCCCTCGTAAGTGGTGGTAGGAATGCGCGATGAAGTTGATTGTAATCTCGGGAACAGCATTCATTTGAATGGGCGTTCACAAGGCACTCGAAGTATGTCATCGTCGTGGTGAACTATTGGGACGCGTGCATATGACCCATTAAGCAGTTTAGTAAGGTGCCATATTATTATTTATCTACCTAAAGAGTGATGCGATCGCAGACGCACATTAAAGAATGAATCGCACGAAATTCATTCTTCAACGATCGCGAATATAGACGCGTTCACTTTGATTCTTTACTCATAGAATACTTGCACTTTTGAAGTTAGTCTGATTCTTTGCTATCAAGCTGATAATAACTTCAACGACGAGCCGTTTGTTCCGGTTTTTATCAATTGTTCCAAGGAGTGCACCCGTTCAGATGCTCATCGTTATTGTCAGTTGTCTCGCAAAATTTTTTACCTAAACGCAGTTGATTAAAGTTTCGATTGTGTGGTTTGAGTCTGTAGCATGAATTGTCGCTTTAAGTGGCTAGAAATTGCTTGAGATATATTAGTCAGTTGAGAAATTTTGATCGTCCATCTATGCGCCATCTGAATTTTAAGTAAAACATGTTTGTTACAGATGTCTTATTTGCCCATTGTTTGATAAAAAGTTCGATTGTGTTTCTTGTCTAAATTTCACTTTTTTCCATCCTGTTTGATTTTCCTTCTAATTTCTTCCCATTTATTTCTTATTCGTTAAATAACTATTTTCTTCAGCGGTATTCCCGTCACATGCGCTTGTTTTTGTATTCAAAAAGAATACAATAGGAGTTGATAGTTGTTTAAATGTATAAATATTTGATGGCTACTTGTTGTCGTCAAAAATCATCATGTTTGTGGAATCGCTGAACATCCATTCCACTTCGATTTCCAGATAAACAGTAATCGTGGCACAAGCAAGAAATTCTGTGATTTAACCGCTTCATTTTTCTCCATTTTATTTAGCAATATCATATGGAACTCAATCAAGATGTGCAATTGATTTTGCATTAGTGAGCATGATGACATCTTTATAAAAAAATTATGAAAAACGATTTCATCGTTAGACCGTTCTAATCCGCTCGCCATAATAAATATTATCGGCTGAAACGGAGTGCATATGATAAGTATATGCCGTTATATTATTTCACTTCCCATGAGAGATTTGAGAACTGAAATAATGGAAAGGGGGGTACACCGTGCAGAAGCTATTCGTTCGTTTGCTAAACATCGAAAACGAGTTTAATCGTTTTGTGTGAATATTGTATGTTGTGACATTTGCGCCACGTGTATTCGCCCCGATTCAGTACTAATTGCCTTAGTAAGTTTTTTTTCGGATGATTCTCCCTTCGAATTCCATCATCTCCTCACCTATGCGCAATTTTTCTTTTTCTAGCTAGCTAACACCACTCATTTTGGTCCAATGAATAAGGAAAGAACCACAGTGATTTTAAGGAATTTTACGATAAATTTTACAGCTCTCTATTCTTTGAACACTATCCGGTTTTAACTGCTCAGCAACTATGAATTTAGGTCAGCAGATGCGCATCACACACAAGTCGCCCATCACCGAATTCCTTGTCCATCAATGGCGTTCGAACGTTTCCATCATGAATTTACGCGGTTTTTCATACCTTTAGAAAATATAAAAATTTCGAGAACCGATACTCTGACAGTTTCGAGAACACAACGGCGTCACTACTTCGAGATAAGACAGGGGCGGAAAAGGGAGAGACGGGAGAGCTACTCATGCGCTGTTCGAGGCGATCTGAGGCTATTTTAGGGAAGCAGAGAACGGCAAGAGGAACACATGAAAGCACACATGAATTGTTTTGTGTGCTTTTAAAGAAATAAATCAAATTATTCTGCGGAAGGAAATGAATCGGAGGATCTCGAGGAAGACTCACTTAAGGGGCCATGACCTGTTCAGTCCAAAAAAACGACCAAATGTACCGTATTTCCTCGAATGAAAGAGCGGTGGGCGGTCGCTATGCGAAGCGTACTGTTTTCTAGACGGGAGAGAGAAATATTTTCAAAATGAAAGATATCGGGGCGAAGGCTTTTTTCGCTATGCTGAAGATGTGGTCGTTCTTCAGGGAGGGGGTGGGGTGTTTGTTCGATGCGAAGGCTATGTCAAGAAAGGTGGAGGGGGGGGGAGTGGGAAGGGGGAAGGGAAGGCTTGATTCCCGGTAATACGATATTCATGAGACTTGCCGGAACGTAAAATTAATTGTGCGAGAATTGAATGTTTGCAGAAGAAAACCTATTTGGTGAAACAGCGACATGGCCAAACGAATGATTTTTTTTTAGAAAGCTTAGATGTTGTGCATACGTTTTATCGATTTACTGCGTGCAGATTGAAAGCTGCGAGAATAGAGCGCAGCGCACTGCAGTGCAAGATTTACGCATCACTTTTATTCGCCCTTCTCTGCTTGCTTGTATGTGTTTCTTGTATATGCCATTTGTCTTGATCGCATCACTTGTGCATGAAATTCTAAAGCGATCCAAGCGACTTCAAATCATTGAGAGGCGAGGAAGTAGAAAAAAACCGACTCAAAATTGCAGTGTGAAACATTTTACGTTGTTCGTTGTAAACAGTAAAGTAACGAAAAGCGATTTCTCAGGACTGTTCCATCAGGGCAGGGATGAAGAGATATGTTTCTTCAAATTGGCTTTTCTGCTGAGGATACAGATAATGATCAGTTGGGGAAATAGCCTAGATCGATAAATAACTTTTGTCTATGTCAAATTTTCTACCGTTTTTTTAATGTGTTTTTTCTTTCACATATCAGTGATTAAAAAAAATTGTTCCCGGCAATTGATAACGTCTAAGAGAAATCCGTTTTGGAAATGTGCCCACTAGAAAAAAATAGTTCTTTGAAAGGTGTTTGTTTTGTGAACCGAAATGCGTTCGCTATACTTCATTTCATTGACTATATCACATACACCTCTATTTGCATATCGCTATGTTCGTTTTGCCTTAATTATCACAGATTCCGGTTTTGTTACTATAGTGCGTTGTGCATTGTTTCGAGAAGATCGAATTATTCCTCAGTGAGTATTCGCTAGTTGCCTCTGAGGTGCCACTTTCAAATGGCAGCAAAAAGAGAACTAAATTCCTCTTCTATCATCGAAGATATAACGATGAATTTCGACAAAGTTTCGTGTGTTGTTTTTTGTTCAGCGATCATTGCCTCTGTTCCATTCGATGGCTTCACGACAAATTCATCTCTTCATCAAACGCGGATATGTTTGTGACACGAGATGAGATAGAGTTCCGTTTAGATCATTTCAAGTGACCAATCTGCAACTCTTCTCCTTCTCTTTGCCCACTCAACATTTTTTCCGCATTGATACATTTTTGCCCATAATTCTTTCACTCAGGTTAAGGTAGTCGTGTGACCATACTTTGAGGGGGGAGGGGGTGAGCGAAAAAGTGGGGGTAGCGGGACGAGGGTGGAGGGGACGTAATACGTAAACGGCACATTATTTTGCTGCCAGTGTACAAATGATTTTGTCGAATGCTGTTTTTGGCATCACCTTGACGTTTGACTTCAAGCTTAATACCTTCTCATTTTAGCTTATGAGCACTACCGACCATAACCATGGAAATCGTTGTCAGTGGAGAGGCGTGAGCACTTTGGAAAGTTTCCAAGATGGTGATAGAAGTAAAGTAGCTTTTCACCTCCCATTGTAATAAAAACTAATAAGAGCAACAAAATATAATGACAAAGCTGCTCATGAGTCGCACTTGAGTTCTTACTTTATTTGTGCTTTTGCGTCCTCGCGTATAGATGATATTAAGCGTCAACTTCATAGCTCTGGTGAGATCTTTTTATCTTGCTTATGCCTTCCAGTAAAGACTCCTTTCTGATAGAAAGAAACTGTCAACTTCGCAATTCCTATAGCTTTTAGTGCTTCCGCACTGAAAGCTATTGTAAGCATTCCCCTGAGCAGAATCTTTTTTTGCAGTAGAGTCCTCTCTCACAATATATTTTTTTTGAGGATGCAGTTGTTAATACCTTATTACACCTCCTTTCCGCACCAATAAAGCGCAGTTTCATTCCGAAATAATAAACTTGTGTCCCGATAGCCTTCATTCCAGGGGGCGTTTCAGTTTTTGCGGAAGTTGTGGTGGGATTACATTTCAAGCTTAATTTAGTTTAACTTAATTTAGCTTGAATCTTAACTAGCATATATATTAAAATGTATGGTAAAGGCCCTTAGTTATGATGACCTCCATTCCGGGTGTCACTCTATATGGTATACATTCAGAATAAGGGTCCTAAACTTATGCAGTAAAGGGTGCTTCGGAGAGAGATCTCAAGTACTCCAATTTGGTTATCTGTTATTTGGTTATCCAATTGGTTATCTCAATTTGTTATTTTCATTTTGTATGAGTGCGTTTTTATCATAGTCGCACTAGCTATATTAGCTACACGATATGGGAAAAATAAAAGGAGAGCAAACAAGTTCTGTAAGCTTTTATGCACTTAGTTGACTTGCTTCTTTTTTTACAGCAGTACGAACGAGTGGTTGCAGGCAAGTACAAGTATATGGTCGGTTGGAAGGGCGGTGAACTTATTCGAAGTTCTTTTTTTCATCGAAGTTTGAAATGAGAACAGTCTTGAGGCGTATTGCTCTCAAAAGATGAATTCACTCTGTGATTCTGTGGCAATCCGGTTTCACAGTCCACATTCAACGAGCTTTAACACTTTCTTGTTTTACTGCTTCACTTTTACGTCCCATCCCATGCCTTTCATTCATTTCCATTTGCGCATTCCGTAGTCCATCGATATCGCGCGCTAATAACTTAATTAGCAACAATGTCTGGAATGAGATTAAGGAAAAAGACCACTAAGTTCTCTGTCATGGTTACCTGAAGTTGTCAGTCTCAGTCTATGGCATTTATCAAATCACCTTATCACTCCTTTCCTCCCATTCCAGCTTTTATCCTACTTGATTCCGCCTAAAGATCGCCCTCTCTCCGGTTTCAGTAGATGGAGTCCGTAGAAGAGAAAAATGATCGTTTCACCGTTGTCATCGTGTCACATCATCTCAGTATTGTCGCCTGAAGTATTAATCAACTTTTCTCGTTCTACCGATTTCTGGTGGCTGTCACAGAAGTTTAACACTCCGAATTCATTCGCTTGTCGATTTTTCTGTCCTCATGTATTCCTTTACCTAACTGCCCCCAACCTTTTCTGTCCTCAGCCCATCTTCTCCCTACAGACTTTCTTATCTTCGCATGGATATTCCCAGTGAAATTCGGAAATGTCTTCGGTTTAATATCACCGATGTTCTTTCTAAGATGTCGAACCCGATTAAATTCAGAAGCAAAAGGGGAAAGAAATGTTGGAAAACACTTTCTCGGATATTGAAATGGATATAAAATTTAGGCTAAAACAGTAATAAATCGGCTAAAATTCATGGAAAAATCGGCAATGTAGGCTTAGCAATTCGCTTCTCGTAATGGAGATTTGAGCGCTGGCAAGGACTACATCCCTTTCTCCCGTACACCACGCCGCTTTATTGCACGTTAACGAGTGCTAATGTGCATAATTTTACCGTTGTTGATAAGATGAACTTTAACTGTTATTGTAATGCGTACTTGAAATATCTGATTTTTGAATAGATAAAAAGGGGAAATGTGGCAATAGCATCCGTTCTCACGCATAGCATTTCAGGCGATGCTGTTTCGCTTTGGGCGCTGTACCTCAAACACATTTGCATCGCTAAAACCGTTTTAAATGGTTTTTGATGTCTTGTCGTCCTTTCGACCTTAAAAACGTTCCACTGATTTACTTTCTCCTTCGTTCGCGCACCTGTTTTCCTCGTAGTGCTCATATGAATATACCGCTAGCGTTAAACATTGACTGACTACTGTACGAATAGAAAAATTTTTACATTCACTAACACAGCAATTTTATCTGAAGAGTAGTATGTGTTGTCTTTATAGAGAGGAGGAGACAGAGGATATGAAGGAGGAGAGAGGAGGAAATGAAGGAAGGGGGAGCAGGATATACGCTAGTGAATCACGTTTATTTGCTCGAAATGTTTTGTTTTTTTTAGACCATATGGTTCTTATTGAAACAGATAAAACCGTTGCATCCGTACTCAGCGTTTTCCCAAATAATACTCTATGCAAAGATTTTCGAACGACGGGAACCGCGCCGGCCAAATCATGAACATGACGTCGTTTTTTTATTGTTGTATGGAACGCATATTTTTGAATCACTGAAGGTGAGTGCGCACAAATTTGAAACGATTTCTTTCAAAAACAGTTTTATGATGAGATATTTTATTCAAAAACTGAACACTTAAAAACACATCTTATGCGCCGAAAGTTTGATATTCCGATCGCCATTGTCGCATGTTTTGCACGTCAACCGAATGCGAAATGCATGCAGTTTCTCAGCTCGTTTAATTTAAAATGTTCCCACCCTTCCCTCATTTTCCTCTCCCACTCTTCCTCTCAGTCGGTTAATCGGTTTTGGATACGGCCATCTTATCGTACAAATCATAACTACCAATATGACAACTCATATTAAAACTACCACGTAGGCAGAAACACAAAAACGTTTGCATTAAGAGTTTATGCTGTTTGTAAATTTGAGAGAGAATAATGCTCTTTGCAAATTTGCTACGACGCATAAAACCCGTTGCCTCAAGCCAATGCTGTTGCAAGCATGTAGCGCTCTTATTTGTCTCGTTTTGCAGAGGTGTTGAGAGGATAAGTAACTCTGCCTTGCTTGCCCATCGTCTAGAGTCCTTCTACCTCACAAAGCATTTGCAAATGTTGGGTAAATTACCCATCTGCGGCAATTTGGCAGTTGTCGTTGGTATGATGAGGTCGTTGTTGGAATTGAATAACTGTGTAAAAACAGCGTCCACGCATCCACATGTGAAAACTCTGTCACATAAGAAACTGAGATTCGCAAGAAACAAGCGAACCTCTCTAAGGTTGGATGCTCATTTATTTCTATCCGAGCTGCTCGCATGAGAAAAATTTCATTCCCCTCAGCTTGAAAATTTTTCGTAGTGTAGGTCATGAAAATAAAATTTTCTAATGGTTGTTTGACTGTTGTTTTGATGTACAATTATTCGCCAAAAAGTCAAAAATCGCAGTTGGGATTTCAGTTTTTACTTGTTTATTTTCAGTTAAAAATATTTTTGATCGTCGAATTAATAATTTTTAAGCTGCTCAGATAATATTAATAACTCCTGCTGTAAGGGATAGGTTATAAACGAGTCCCATCGCTATCATTGTTAATCATCAGGATGAATATTGTACTAGCTGTTCCTTCATTCGTTCTGCTCAATAGCTCCAAGAAGCTGGGTCGCATTAAAAAATGTGAGACATTAATTACCTGCTAGAAATTAATCCAAGATTAGAATAGATGTGCTTCTGTGTGGTTCGAATTTACCAATGAGCTCTTTAAGGTTTTTGCGCATCACCAATACTCTACTGGCCAAGAACGAGATTTTGACGTTTTTTCAACCAACTTTGAGCGACAAAGACTGATTCGCTATCATCCAAAAGCGATTTTTCCACGTGTCATTCATTGTAAACGGACGCACAAACAGACCGGGGGAAATCATCTGGCAAAGTCGTAATTACTGGAGCATTCGTTACGCTTACCTATGTAGACGCATACTCATTTCCGCGATTCAATGCCACATTGAATATTGAGAAATAAGATGCGAGGAATTTTGAAAGAAGTTGAGGTTAAATGTTAAGAGGTCAAAAGATTAAAAAGACGGCAGTTATCGCTGTTGACTGCCGTCTACAAGCCCAAAATCAATGAGGCTAGTAATGGCAATGGCGAGCATGAGACATTTTTTAAACACAAAGAACAGTCGTTTTGTACAGTCATTTATTCGATCATTTGTTGCGAAGTTTTTGTGATGTACCAAATAGTCGAGCTAGTAGTAGTAAATGTGAAAGTTCAGTGTTCTTATCGGAGCCAGTTCGAGCAATGGTACACAACACTCTCGTAAACAGAACATTGCTGTAAACAAAACGGATTCGTTTCAGTAAACTTGCAGCACCCGCCAACAGCACGTGACAATTGGCTCTATTGGTCACACCAAATAAACCGTTCTCATTACGTGTGACTCACTTGCAACTGTACCCTAAGTGGAAATAAATTTTTTTAACAGCACTATATTATTATATCTCAGAAATACAACAGCGCATAATTCAGCATATTTCTCATAAATAGTGCGATACATAGACTCAGCTTCCGCCTCTTCTATTCTCTCCGAACGCCGAAAATGCCCAAGCCATGTTTTCATAATGCTGGTTTCTGCTTAGAAAA
>JPKZ01003186.1:0-10312 GCA_000803305.1 Toxocara canis
GGGGTGGGGGAGGAAGGAGGGTGGGAGTACAGGAGCGGCAAATGACTTTTAATTTCCCATATTCTGTGGGTGATTACTATAAAATTTCAAAAAAAAAAGCTAGTTGGTTATCCGCTGCGCCTTGCGCATCCCCTAAACAGAGAACTTTGTCGAAAGCGTAAGTTTCAAATCGCTGTTCTCCAATTTTGAGGTCAGTGAGTGCTCTTCTTTTGTATGAGGACTGTATAAGTTGTAGTTCCATTTTAAAATCTATTCCTCTTCACTCCTATTTGCGGCGGCCTACGTGTTTCTTTCAAAATATGGCTGCATGTCGCCCACACCCTACTTCACTTTGTGGCTTCAGAAAGGGTGTTCACGGCTATGGCTGAGACCATAACAACAACAAAAAAAGAAAACAATACAGACCAAAAAAGCTGACCTCCAGACCAAATTTGTAGAAACCGTAGTTGAAGAAGAATTTACACATGTCAACGAGCGTCGCATCCCAGTTGGCTGGATCGCAGTTGGTGAAAATGATGCCGCGCGGTGGGGTCGACTGATTGCGAAGCATTCGCGCATGCCGCTGCCGGTAAAATACGATCGCTTGAAGTGCTAACGCCACCATAGCTATGATTAAACCCTTCAAAAAAAAATCACTCACAGAAGCAATGAACATCAAAAAAGAATATAGCTCTATTCTCAGTATCACCAAGAAACGTGAGCGGTCGGTCATAAGCCGTCGTTTCTACCCTCGCCGAACGTGGATGTGAGGTTAATTCTGAGATCACAGATTGCCGTGAAGAAATCTGCTTCAATCAGTGAACACCTCAATCCTAAAAAAAGAAAGGGAAAAAAGCTTTTGGTCATAAAATTCCAAAGACGTGTCGATTTTCATAGGAAAGAAAGCCTCTTCACCATTTCATCATATGCTCAGCGATCATCTGAATTAGGCGTTTCAAATGTGAACTGCAGTTGGCTCAATTTAACACTATAAACCCAAGGCAGTGCAAAACTCTGATAGCAACCTCAGCATGTTAGACTATAATACAGTGATGTCGAGAACGCAAATAACTTATGACAACAACTCTCTCAGCTTAAATTTAGCTAAAAACAATATAAGAGATGAACTTGATGAATAACTACCGCAATGTAGCTGCCGATATCGAGAACTTTGTGGAATCCAAGCCATTCTGTTGTCGGCATCATCCGTATGCCAGAAAGATTACAACTTTCACGGTCATGTAGGTATTCGGTAGCGTTCTCCGTGATGAAATGCATCTGAACAAAAAAAAATCATAACAACGAAAAACAATTATACCCCATATTCTCCCATGCACTAACCATATGAAATGAGAAAAGTATAAAGATTCGCAAGGTTTCCAAAACGGCTA
Organism: Toxocara canis; assembly: GCA_000803305.1. Taxonomy (NCBI): domain Eukaryota; kingdom Metazoa; phylum Nematoda; class Chromadorea; order Rhabditida; family Toxocaridae; genus Toxocara; species Toxocara canis. The sequence goes on from JPKZ01003186.1 coordinate 1,371, forward strand.
AATTTGGTGCGCAAAGAACGCAATAAGCAACCAATTATGTAGCAAAGCCAATCGACCTACTTAACTTCGTAGTACTTAATAAGTCTATTCAAAAGTTCCATTCACTATAGCTCGGGTATGAAAAGATTCTCTGAAAACCTTTAATATGACAAGAAAAAACCAACTTGGTAGAGCATTCGTGCAATCGCAAATAACGACAAATAGATGCAGAGAAGCGCCGAAAAGAGACGCGAGATCGAAGGCAGACATACCGCAATGCTGATGAATACAAGAATCACCACGTTCATCTCGCAAATCTGAAAACGATCAAATCAAACACAAATTAAAGTTGCGGATACTGTAAAAGAAACATAACATTGCCACTTTCAAATTCTCAAAGCACACTCCGTTCTCTCAGCTATGTAGTACTATCCTGTCTATATATACTATTCTGCCCGTCTAATTGGAACAAAAAGAAACAACCAAAAAAAAACTTTCTACAACTAATACTACTGGATAATAAGAGCAACTCCACTGTATGTGTGAGCAAAATTACAAAATTATAATTTAATTCACTAACAAAAATTTATCCTCAATCTGCAAACTAACACGGACGCAATGTATGCGGAAAAGACAAGTTTATGCATCAGTAAGCTGGACCAATCCACGTACACCGTAAGAATGTTAATCGGAAATAGAACAAAGAATATCTAATCGTAAAATAACTATTCGAAATTCCCGAAATGTTTCACAACATTAGTCTAAATATCGAAAATCTCAGATATCAGAAAACTGAACGACAACTAAAACGAGCAGCTCAAATGTATGTCATTTAAGAGTTATAACATAAATAATGAATATTATCCCTCCCGCTACACTCGTACTCTTTTTTCTCTTCCCCCCCCCTCCCCCTTTTCCTTAAAAAAAAAGAATACATCGTTAACAGCAACGATGACGAGGATGAACAACACCAGCTTCGTGATATGCACTTCAGCAAATCGCCACAACATCTCGACAACGGCTTCCAGTAATGCTTTTCCTCTTGCATAACAACTCGTCGGCTCTGTAAAATAACCAAGACATGATTAGCGACTTCGAAAGAAATTCATTGATGACTCAGGAAAACGAAGTAAGGAAAAGCAGGATTCATCAGGTCACCAGCCCCATCGTTCTCGACCTTCTCTGTCCCACAACTAGCTATCGTATCGGCAGACTTGGTGATCGCTAACATATAACTACAGTGAAAACCCCCGGTTACCATAATCGAAGGTCAGTCCTCCCCCTTTTCCTTAAAAAAAAAGAATACATCGTTAACAGCAACGATGACGAGGATGAACAACACCAGCTTCGTGATATGCACTTCAGCAAATCGCCACAACATCTCGACAACGGCTTCCAGTAATGCTTTTCCTCTTGCATAACAACTCGTCGGCTCTGTAAAATAACCAAGACATGATTAGCGACTTCGAAAGAAATTCATTGATGACTCAGGAAAACGAAGTAAGGAAAAGCAGGATTCATCAGGTCACCAGCCCCATCGTTCTCGACCTTCTCTGTCCCACAACTAGCTATCGTATCGGCAGACTTGGTGATCGCTAACATATAACTACAGTGAAAACCCCCGGTTACCATAATCGAAGGTCAGTCCAAACTCGATTAATATACTTACGCCTTCTATGAACAAACCAGTGCTGCTATGTATGCGCGCATACGCATAGCTGCTGAATCCGAAACACGCGAAATATGAAGGATGAAACTTGGCTGGCTTGATAACTTGCTGCACGATGATTTCATGGACGCAACCAATGGGAACCGCACAACTAGCAACGCTATTGCAGCTAGATAAACATCACTGTAAAGCCGACCATGCGCGCGATGTGTAAGTTTACGCCCACTGCACTCAACGTGGCCGAGCTTTGGCACCCTTCACAAGCAAACACCGTCAGGCAACAGCACAAATTGTCCATTTCTTAAGCTAAATTAAAAACAAAATACAAAACTGCTTACAAATACTAAACGTAAATAACCTAAAAACAACATCTCTGAAGTTATTCTCACTCACAACGCTTTTCGACACTCACGCAACTCATTAACAAAAATGTTACGCAGCATTCACTAAAACCGAATCGAACGAATCAGTTCAACTTTCTTACAGCTTTAATCTATTCAATATAGTGGAGCGCTTAAACAATGCAGTACCGTTATTACTCGACTGTCAACGAACGACCATTGATCATTTCTCCACTGCTCCCACTCATTCCCCCTAACAACCTGTGACTAGCCAGAACAAAAAGCTACCTCTAATTCGAAAATTTCTACCACCACAACGCCGGAAGAACTGATCGAAATACATCTTCGTAGCAAATTTCCTCTCCTATTATCCTTAACTCAATGCACTTTAACTCTTCAGATTTTTCAAAACAATTATTCAAGTGTCTCTTCGTACCTATAATCAGATTCACAGCTAATATCTTTAAAAAATACAAATGCTCTCGCATCCATTTTCTTTTAAAATTCCTGGAATTCACCAGAAGGACAACTTTTAATTTACCGTAGCCCACATAATTATCAGCTGCATTTCAAAGGCTTGACCACCCACGAAGATGATGAAAACAATGCCGCTTACTCTCTCATCTGTTATCTTTTTACCAGTTGTCCACAACTCTGCACTGTTCTGAATGCGCGCGTGTCAGCGTCTTGAAATTAAAAAAAAAAAATTCAGTTTCAACATAGTCAGTGGGAAAAAACACGACTTTCTGAAAAAGCCTAGGTCTCAACCGGTCATTTCGAGAAACCGGGATTCCGGCCCCGGTTTGATCGCTTGTCTCGCTCGCTAACTGCTGCTACTCAGCTGGTATCTAAAGTTTTGTTTTACAAGGCAATGCATAAAAGCTGATAGCAACTGGCGACAAGGCATGTTCAGCATAGCGCTAATGCGAAACCCATTTTCGGTCCGCATGGCGACGGCGGGGAGGAGGGGGAGGGAAGAAAGGATGCTCAGCACGACCAGAAGATAGCTGAGTGAAGTGAGAACCCGATGAAAAATTCAGACGATTATCCTGAGATTCCACCCCTCCCACTGAAAATAAACGAAAACGGACCCTGCGGGTTGATGACCGCATCTCCCACCACAGCAGCTCCTCTTGGAGGCGAAACCATTCGACTCCACGGATCGTGGAAGAACTTTAGCTGCAACATCGCCACCATGAAGAATGATATCGGCGCTATTAGCCGGACGAGCAGTGTACTGAAACAAATATTCTTAGTAATGATTTGAATGAAGGTTCACATTTTGATGTCTGCAAATTTAATGCTGATTTTGATGTTGATGTCAGCTTGTCATATTAGTACTATTATTATGGTGCATCCTTTAATCACTAATAATGTTGGCAAACATTAACCAGCAATAAGGCGGGAAGAGAAACGAGGAAACGAGCAGAAGGCGAAGATAAAAGTGCAAATTACCAGGAGTTTAGAGAACAACCGTGAAAAAAGTCATTACTGTATACCATTTCAGGTGTTTCATACCCGCTTCATGATGACCCTCAGAACACAACAAAATGCGTTGCCCACTACTTTTTTGGTTCATTCATTACTGCTACCAAGCGTCCACTACATACTCGATCGCTGTTTCCGACGTACAGGTATTTGCGATCGCTTGACAGCAGCTACGCATGTCAGCTATGCGTAGCACATGGCTCAAGGGTACGTAAAACGAATAATCGTTCCGTTACAGAAGCAACACATTAACCGTTCTTCCTATCGTAATTCGGCCGAAACACGCAACATTATAAAAGCCAATAGTCAATTGACGGATACACAATTTCCAAACCTTTATGCTTTACGCATTTCTTAGGAAACTTTTATGCTCGTATCACATCCTTAAGACAAGTGAAGAGGCAATGAAAAAAAAAAACAAATATAGAGTTTAAAAAAAGCACATACGACGTTTCGCCTTCTTCTTTGTAGTTGATGAGGCCAATATCGCGCGTCCACTGCTTGTCAAGTCCAGTTATGTCGTGCCAGTGTTTCGGGACACCCGGAAACTGGAAGCAATAAACAGCGAGAAGCACGAGAGACGAGTAGATCACAATCAACGTCCAGTACAGATAAAGCGTCCTAGCGAAACAACCAAGCGAGACCTGAAAAGTGAATGATTCTTTCGGCTGGCGTTACTATTATCCGTTAACCCAAGCATATAGACCACATAATTTTTGAGATCCGCATTTTTCGTTTTCTCTTTAACGATTTTTTTTGAGTCAAGAAGCACAAAAGAGCATGTACGCCAGTGAAGACTTAGCAGAACAATGAACAGGTCGGCCGATAAGCGCGGGAAACTCGAAGGGACGCGCAGGAGTGAGGAAGGGGAGGTGGAGGGGAAGAAAAGAAAAAAAAGCATTTTTTGAGGAGTTATCGCCAACAAGTTGGAGTTCCCTCATTGCACTGTTGATTTAGGAATCACTCCCAACCACCCAAAAGCTAGAAAAAAAAACGACTATTGAATAGCAAACTATAGCAAAGGGCGCCTACGTTAACTACATAGATTATGTGCCATATCAGTCATGCTTTAAATCAAAAAATAAGCGCAACAAAGAACGCACATAATATCTTCTTGCGGAATTCTTCTTCATACCTTCCCCCCTCCCTTCTTCCCCCTCTCGGAGGATCTCCTTAATCGGCGAGCAAACATTTAACTAAATTTTCGTAAACAAGCCCATTTAACGTCTCTGTGCATGCAATGGAATGCAGTGATCACGTGTGTACTGCTTTCTTTCGTTGAAATCATAACAGTTGTTGGTGCTCTTAGTAACCATCTGTAAATCGATATGAGGCAAGCATCTCATAACACATTGGGTACAATCAAGCACATTCATCGAACCGCTTCGATTGTCACTGTTGACAAACGCCACACAAGGAATGATCTGAGACTGCGTGAATAGCAATGAAAACATGTACCGCACAGTCGAATCGTAACGCTCATCAGAAAGCATTTGTTTTGGATGTTAGAGGCAACGACGCATAACACTGCCACTTTAAGAAACTCACAAGTACGCCCGTATGTATATGAAAGGGGTGTCACCGAGTCGCTTCATTGCTGTGAACGTTTTACTCCACAAAAGGCAAATACTTTTGGCATCACTGTAGCTGACGACAGTGACGAAACGCGAACTGTCACGTACCAATAAAAATACATTAAACTCAGCAGCAAAAATAGAGGTTTCCGCCTCATCCCCAAGCTATACATTGGTTTCTTTCTAAAAGTTAGAAATCAGATTCACGCCCGTAAATTTATTTAAATTTTATCCCTAAATTTCAGTGAAGAAAAAATAAATGAAGAGGAAACAAAACCATAAGTACCTGAAGAGCTGTGAGAAGGACGGCAAAGAAAACGAAGTAGCCAACTGTATAGAAGACCGGAGGCGACTGTATCGAGACAAGTAGAAGCACTAGCGAAACAACAAAAATCCAATACTTGCTGAGTGCGGTGCTCACGCAGGATACCGCTTGCGCACCTCTGGACTGCTCCTGAATGCAAGTAAGAACTATGTTCTGCTCTGAGCTATTCGTGTGCCAAATTTGGTGCAGCAGAATCTGTTTCAACCTTACATAACAACCTGCTTATCGCTTACAATTTTTGAGGATGCGAGGAAGTTTAGTGGGTACCTGTGTAGAAAGTTGGAACAATACGGTAATCAATGAATTAAAAAAGAAGAAAGCCTTAGCGAACCGCGAAATGTTGTGGTAAACAAGCACACATTTACGATATCCATGTCCGAACTTGCCGAGGTTTGCAGATGTGGTAACCACTGCGAGATGGGAAAACACGAATTTTGGAAATTCTTACCGCCATACGCGCGCGAAACTGCTACTCGAGCCGGAAGTAATTGTTTTCCAGTCAAAAGCAGCAAAATTCAGGTCCTCCCTCCCACGATCCCTCAAAAATTGACGTAAACCGGCACGTTTGAAAAAATAGTTTTGCACCTAATATCGTGCAGTACGATGCTAAATGAAAGAGAAGCAAGGAGATCACTATAAAGAGAGCTCGAGCGCTCGAGACTGCATTCAGTGGCAACAAAGTTTGACACGAATTCGGTAAAATTTAATGATACAACTTATATAACCACTGATTTAACTTATCACTGCAATAAATTAATTTTCATAACTTTATTTTAACTTATTAAAATATAATTTATATAACTGCAATCGCATATTTCTGGCATCACCCTCGTCGACTCGATAAGCTCCTTTGTTTTATAATATTATACTTGATGAAATTGATGAAATTAAGATTTCTAAAGAATATCAGGCCAGATAAACTTCTGCGGGGCTGCAAGGAAAGCCTAGCTGAAAAGCTGAAGCTGAAAAAGTTGCTGAATCTTAGCTGAAATTTTAGCTGAAAAAATCTGAGACATTTTCTGTTCCCCTCCCCCCCGGTCCAGTGCCAACTGTAGTAGTTTCAAAAAAACACGACGTTACAAACTATGAAGAACCAAGCCCAAATTATGCCCCGTAATAACCGCGACGACGTATTGCCAATAAAAAAACAGTCCGGATTGCAACCGTCCATTTTTCGTGGGACTTTAACCTATAAAGCTGAACATAGAGGCAAAGCATTCAGTTAAAGTGAACGAATGAAAACTTCTTTAAATTTTTAAACCAAAGCTCCAACCCATTGAATTTTTATAGGTGTGTGTGTGTTTGTAAAGGAAATAAACGCCGAACGGAAATCATTCAAATGAGAACAAAGAGAGTTTTTAGTGACATTACTAATCACCGACTTCTATAAAACAAAGAATGGCTTTTTGATACACAAAAAAAACTCTAACATCTACTCCGAAGAGTAACCGAAGACGAGATAGCAATCTGTACCCGCAGAGAATTTTGGTCACAAATCGGATTGGGAATATAGCGTGCAACAGAGGAACTTCCGCTGTCGTTAGCAGAACAGATGAAGCACCAAATTCGCCTCAACAACATAGTTTTTTTTCAGAAAAAATTGAGTGGTGTCAAAGCCACCATTCTCGTTATTACAGTCCTAACAAAAACGGAGGTGGGGAATGGAGAGGATGGAGGTGAGGACAGAAAGAGAGAACAAGAGAAAGAGAGAAAGGACGAGAAAGGAGAACCATAACCTGGTACAATAATATCAGAAGCATTTTATTACAAATATTAATTACGAGTTTTAAAAAAAAGCATAGCCAACATACGATGGTATATAGTCTAGCATGACCGGACGTGTTTTAAACAAAAAAATTAAATGCTATCGGCTGACCGCTGAGACACAAAAGAAAAGCAGAAAACAAGTTGAGTGCCCTATATCAGAATTCCTTTCATTATATGCAATTCGCGTCAACTCTCCATTCCGCTAACAAAACCATTCCGAATTTAAAACTCAAACGAACTCACTAGTGTAACGTTTGGATCTCCTCGATCGACGCTGCAGCTGCTGGTTGCCTGTTGAGATGAGGCGTTGAACGTGCCATAGCTGAGGCGCTTCTGCCGATCTCTATCGCTCAGCGAATTGTAGAACTTCTCACGCAGATGCAAACGAAGTAGCACGAACAACGGTAGGCATAGAATACCCTCAAAAATTTGTTTCATTAAAATTTTATAAGAAAAGAGGCGTTCCCTCAACACAAACATCCATTAAAATAAGTAATGCTGAAAATCCACTTTCGGACGATCTATCTCGAAAAAAAATCTCTTGACAAATTGGAAAAACAAAAGGTTATGCAAATAGTAAATGTCGAAAAAAACAACACACATAAAGCCCTATTTGCAAACGAACATTACTCACTTATACATTCACATAATACAGTCCGCGATTCCGCATCGAACACTTACCATGAAAGCGAACGACAACGAAACTGCGTTTTTTTTTTTTTTTTCAAGCAGGTATAAGATTCTATCAAAACTAACGACACGCTACAGAGAGAAAAAGAGAGAAAAATACTCAGCCAACAAATCGGAGTCAAACTAAATTTTTTAAGTTTGAGCGATTTTCTGTAAACGATTACAAATGGACCCGAGAAACGCAAACGGCGAACAATGAAATCGTTGAAACTCTTTTCAACAGTAGCCTTGCAGTACAACGCCAAGCGTATTTATTGAAGAAGCAGCCGTACGCTACGACAGTGAGTCAACACACATGACTCACCCATTTGCACAATGCTTATCTGCCTACAATTCCACGAAAAAGGCTAACTTATGCTTAGTTACTTGATTCGAGGTATGTTCATTTCAAAACTAGACGAAGTACATCGATTCTGATATACCAAATCCATCTCCACCAGTAAGCTAAGCCCGTATCGAGAGACTTGTTTACTATCCTACTTTCTTTTTTGTTCGGTTTTTCTATTTTTATTCTCATCCTCTTCTTTCAGGTAAGTTTTCTAATATTTTAAGACAATTTCGATCTTAATCCCAAATCGAGCACCGCCTTGTGATGATCCCAACCTTCCCTATACAACCTGGAGGTGATGGAAGGAATTAAGCCCATTTATGCCATAAAGAATGAAATAACTGAACAAACAATGCTAATTCCTGAAGAATTTTTGTTGATTTCGAACGGCATTTTCTGTAAGATTCCAAAAAAAGCCATAAAGACAAGCAAGTTACCTCGCGTCATGAATGAACTTCTGTTTTGCGTTTATCAACCGACTGCAAATTGTTCATGCATAGCGCAAGTGCTGTTGATTTCGAACGGCATTTTCTGTAAGATTCCAAAAAAAGCCATAAAGACAAGCAAGTTACCTCGCGTCATGAATGAACTTCTGTTTTGCGTTTATCAACCGACTGCAAATTGTTCATGCATAGCGCAAGTGCTATAGATAAAAAGTAAATCAAGAACGACAATGAACACAGCCGATACGGACGCACGCTTACAAATTGTCGCGCATTCACTCCCACATTTGTGACTCTCATCATCACGATTACTCACCCCCCCCCCCCCCCCCCCAGCC
>JPKZ01003186.1:54234-85151 GCA_000803305.1 Toxocara canis
CCATCCCTCTCAACCTCGGCCTCATAATCGGAATGCTAGTAAGCACGAAAATGATGTTGTCATGATGCGTTCTGCAAATGCAAATTTTCCAGAGCACGCAGAAAGGTTGCCGTTTCGAGCGGACATGGACGCACGCACTTATGAGGCTTTACCTTCCGTGTTTTGTAACTTCTTCTCCATTCCCTTCGTGGCTTGTTTCGTCCAAACCTCAAATTCCGGTCCGTAATATGTTGATGCAGGAACAGAGCGACTCGTAAAATTTTGTCCAAAAATGATACCCCGACATCCTCTTCGGGGAGTCGAGCGATGGAGAGAGATGTTGGCGAGAATTCGCGTCTGATAAAAATCACTTGTGAGAAGAATTGTAAACGATCGTGTGTCGTTTTTTTTTGCGTCATTTTCGAATTGCCGCTTTGAAAGAACTCAGCGAACTTTACGGTGACGAACTTTTATCATGCCATCATTTCTGCGAAAAGTTGCGTCAGCCGTCGTTTCGCTTTTCGTTGCAGGTGGGGGTGCGCGGGGGTGTGTCTCCGTTGAAGCTCGTGAAGATATGCATAAGTTAGCCTAAAATTTAGGAAATGCGCTTAAGAATTTGGAGTGTTTGAGAAGCTGAAGAAATTCGTGGAGGGCTGATAAATTTCGACGTGCTCGAAAAAGAAAAAAGAAATTGGCATATCTTCGACATATCACATTTCCTGATAGCGGATTTGTGTATGTAGCGTTTGATGTAAAATCTGTAGACTTGTTCAATTCCCCAAGATTAACGTTCGTTTGCTGGTTATCTGCCCGTTAAGGGTGTTTGCGACTGCAGATCGGCTGTTTTGATCGTTCAACTTGTTGAGCATGTGAAAAAAAAGAAGGAGAGAGAAGTGACAAAAGATTTTAGAAATACAAGGGGGATGGATGATGTAAATGCCTCGTAGAGGTTTAGCTGAATTGTACTTGTAGAGGGGAACTGAGGTTGTTAATATAGTTTTTGCGGTGCAAGGCCGGCTCATTTGCGACAGTAATCAAGTATTTAGGAGAACATCACGGTCCAGAAACCGGAAGCACACGGCTTGTTTAACGTTTAGAAAATAACGCAAAGAAACTTCATCACGTTGGGTTTGTGTACCCAGAAAACAATTACTGTTTGTTGTTGCATGGGTTGTAGAGCGCAACAATTGTTATTCAGGCCATCGTTTTCTTCATATCGTTGAAATAATTGCAAATCAGAATATTCATGCGCATACTTCCGGTTTCAAAAATTAACTTTCCGTTGTGTGGACATCATTTCAATAGACTCATCAGTCAATTGAATGCCCGTATCAATTCATAAACTAACACCATCCTACTCGAAGACTGCTTTTTGAGTGAAAATGTGGGAGGAGAGGCATCCGCGATCTTTGCGAACAATTGGATGAATCATCCACCATTATTGTTGTATTGTCTTTAACAGACAGTTTCCTAGCCGATTGCTAGTGTGTAGACGTTTTCTTGTGGATTGATGCCATTTAGTTTGGAAGATGAGCTCGAAACGTATCACTTTTTTGGAAGCGTAAACAAATGAGCACTTTCGAGCAGTGATGCCAACGATATGTTGAAAACAAGCGTATTACATATATATATATGTATATATATATATACATATATATGTATGTATACATATATGTACATATATATATGCATATGTATATATATGTATATACATGTATACATATATATACATATATGTTATACATACATGTATGTATACATACACGTATATGTATATGTATACATACATGTATACATGCACATATATGTACATATATACATACACATATATATACATAAATATACATATATATTGCAAACTGAACCGCTCATATGGTCGCCGATTGCATTACCGTATTGTTCAAGGAACCACTGCGTCAGCGTCAGATATATTTCTTAAAGTTTTTCAACGAGATTTTAATTCACCAACGGGCCAACAACACTGCTCACATAGTCTCCTTAGATGATGGGAGCGTTATAATTAATTTATTGGATAAATGTTGGAGTGACAAAGCAAGTGTTTGTTTTATTTTACGCGGTTACGTATGAGTCGCACAAAAGCGACGATGCCTCAATATATTTCACTCTTTCAATAGTCTAAATTCATCTGTGCTTTTGTAGTTTTACTTATTTGGACACATTCATGTTTTACTGTGCACTTTACACTGAACGTGTTCGCATGTATCCCTGTTTCAACGCCAACATATCGATTGCGCACCTCGTTTGTACTCGATTCCGTACAGCTGCTTTTGCAAATTATTTCTAATCAAATATAGTTTTATTGTCAATGTTAGTGTAACATTTGACGCCAATGCTGTTTTATTGCTGAGATTAGATGGGACAATTTCGTAATCGCTGCACATACTTGTTTGCATCTGTTGTTTGCCGAGACCACTGTTGTTGATGTCAAGCTGAGAGTCGAGTCTTAGGAGACGGAGACGTAGCTTTGTGAAAGATACTACCACACAGAATGTCGCAGGAACAACAACAACCCAAGCACTCCTTATATGGGTGGATACAGAGATTCAAGGAGGTGAAGAGGGAAGAGGATGCTAGAGAAAAACTTGAGCCCGCCTTGTTATGATGAAACATTGTGAAATACAGACGGTTTTCGTTGCCATTAGCCGCTATATTTTTTCCATTTCGTAGCATTCCGTGCACGAGTGAGTTTAGTTTGCTTGTATATTACTTTGTCCCGCTATCAACAACATACTGTCGAGACGAGTGAAGTCGTCCAACTTTCCGTTTCCATCTCTTTCTGTTCGCGGTAAGCCACTGCCACAGAAGTCCTTCCATCTTCCGTATCTCGTCAGCCCATTGGAGGTCGTCCTGGTGGTCGCTTGATATCACGCGGATACCATTGGTATATTTTCTTTGTCCATCTGTTGTCGCGTATGCTATGCTTGCGTATTTTATCGTTGCTTATGTGGTCCTTTAGTGAGATACGCAACATCCTTCTTTCCATGGCTCTTTCCGCCACTGCTAAACGTTCCTTTTCGCTTTTTATAAGAGACCACGTTTCACTTCCGTATGTCATTGTTTTGACCAACCATATATACATATATATATGTATATACATGTATATATACGTTCCTTGTTAAACGTTGTAGAGGCATCTAATAAGGCTAACTGAACCGTGCACTGGTTTGATTTCAGGTCACCTCAGTCGGGCTATCAATTTTTGAGCGGAATGGCGGATGAGGCAAACTTGGTGCGTTTTAGAATATCAAAAAGCAATCCAGCGTACGGAACTCTTCTGGCACTTAGTGCAAGCGGTAGCGACGTGCATGGTTCCATTGATTTAGACGATTCAGACTTCAACGAGCTTTCACTGTAGGTTCTTTCTGTTCATTGCTTTTCACTCTTTTCGTTCGCACGATTTCTCAACATGAACCGTGCAATGTGTGGACAATAAGTAGTTGTCAGCTAAGCAGAATTATGGTCAGTTTAGATTTTCTGGGTAACAAGACCAAGCGAATATTTTCTTATGTTTTCTCATTATGCATACTTCTCTGTTCTTTCGATCATATGGCGAGGATTTTGGGGTGTTTTGCTTGCATCTTCTCGCATGTTAGTGCAAGATCGCTAATGAATTTATTTCTTTTTCTTCCTCTATCGAACGATAATTAGCTGAATTCGTCTCTGGCCGGAGAGGTGCACTTCCTCAAAATAAGTAAATAAATTAATATAATTATATGGCTAATCTAAATTCAGCTAGTAGGGTACAGAGTCCTTTCTTTGCATTCATCAGGAGAAATTTTGGCTAAATATTTGTATGGCTAATAGGTGGGTGGACGAAGATATGATTAGCCGTTCTCGGCTCATTGTGATCTGGGGACCGCATTTAGCACTGACCAGGGATTTTTTTTTTGCTGTATATTGCGCCCAAATGTAAATATCACCTCTCCTTTTTCGCGAAAGAGGAAATTTTTAGAGGTGGAGGTGAGCATAAGGATTGCTCACGTATGTTGCGTAGAGATTAAGGCGTTTTTTTTTTGCAGTGATGGTGTTAAGTACAATAACGATGCTTCGATGGCTCGTTTTGTTGCAAGGGCGTGTTGTCGTGCTTCTGAGTTTTACGGAGACGATATATTGGAGCAAGCGCAAGTGAATATGCTTTTTTACCACATTGTTTGTCGCTGAACGTTTTTGCGTTCATATTTTCTGCCTTTGGGCAGCAATAGTTCAGTGGTAGAGCCCCAGCTTCGCGTGCGGGGAAACCTGGGTTCGATCTCCGGTTGCATCCCACCATACCACTGACAGCCCAGCTAGCGGGTGGTTAAAATTGGCTAAAACAGCCAAAGGGGATGACTGTGCTCGGCGTGCGATTGCCTCAGTAACATCGAGACACGGCACTGAAGGCCCGAGCGGTAACGTGCTAACGTGCTATTTTCTGCCTTTACAAAAGCCTGATTTTGATCAGAACGGATTGGAGGATGCGAGGTCCAATATGCAAATGACAGCTAGATTTCTTCTTTTTGTCGATCGTAGCCGACAAATGATGGTGCAAAAAATGAAAGGGAAATAAAGAGCATTTCGCACTAAATGATGTTGCGAATTTTCTGGTCAATAAACGATGTCTAAGCTAGACCTGGCCTCTGCCACTCATAGCGGCCTTCCGCTGCAAAATGGTTATTAGTTGCCGCTTAACCGTTTTCGATTTCTGCACAGAGGCTACTAATATTTGCCGTTTTGAACCGAAGGCAAGGAATTGATAGTGGGATGGGTATGCCATAAATTCTTTTTTCTTTGGCAAGCGGGTAAAGTCGGGAAGAGAAGAGGGAAAGAAATTCTTTCACGTAGCGAAGGGAGTAGGTCGTTTTTTTTTTTCTCTCACCGCAAAATTTGCTATCTGCATCGCAAAATAATCCAACTGCATGCAGTCCGATATTCTGTCCGCCGTTATCTCATTGGCTTCTTTTTTTTTTTCATTTTTCATGTTTCTTTAATTCTGTTTTTTAAATGTTTTTTCTGGAGACTAGTTTTTCCGAAAGATTTAGAAATTTTTCTTTATCAAGAACGTATTCCTGATGGAGGTTTGCAGGTGCTTTTTCCTCAAAAGCCAGCCCCGTTTGGCGTGTTCCCACTGTCACGTATATGTGCTCCTCCTTAGATAGTGATTTGTAAGAGAATGTTAAGGTGGATGAGTGGGTGATACTAGTGGAAGAGTTGCTAGAATACGATGGAGATGTGGACGAGATGATTAAGCCTATCATTGAAAGGCTGAACGTTTCACGTTGGCTAGCTCTCAATCGCCTCACCGTTGCCGATTTAGTCGTCTGGGCAATCATCGCGGAGCATCCGAGGGTATTTTTCTTGAACAATAATGCTTTAGCTTATTTTGAAAGTAGGGCTTGCCATTTGAAGAGTAAACCAACATGATCACAGCGAGCCAATATTCTGGAGGAAACTCTCACATTCTGACCAGGCCGTGCTCAAAATTGTTGAGTTTTGGCTCAGTTGTGGGATCTGTCGGACTGTGAACGAATTCCTGGATAACGGACAGGTTTAAATTTGGTGGGTTCAGTAGAGGAGTGGGAGGCGTCTTCAAAAAAATTTTTAACTGATGTTTATCAAATCGTGTGTTTTCTTGAATTCTGTGGGGCACTATCAAGTCGCGTTCTGATTACATCTCTGTTTTGCGTAAGGAGGCAAGCAACTGTTGCATCGATAATTTCGCAAAGATGTGGAGAAGAAAGAAGTTTAATTTGGTTTGCAAAATATAAATGTACGAATACTTGAATGCTTGAGTTATTTTGAAGGGGAGTTGGTTATGTTTATTGGTAATTAATCTGCATTGAAAATGATTGCTTTGTGACTTTAAAAAAGAATAATAATCTATCGGTTAGAGTTAGCGAATTAGCATCGTTTGTTCTGAGATATATGTGGTTGTTAAGCATAAGAAGCGACACTGTGCTTTTCACTTCGCTGAAACTTACCGCTGATATGGGAAATCGTTGCGCTTTCGTGCGCACACTTCAGAGAGCGGACATGCAAGGTAAGCACAGGTCTTCTGCATAGACGTTAACACAGAGGCCGTGCTATTACGCTGCCTTGTTCAAGTTTTTGCATCCGAACGTGTCAGACACTACCTTCACCGTGCGACACCAGCATAGGGTTGTTCCAACGGTAGGGTTGTGTTTAAAAAAAAAAAAGAAAACAGGTTAAGCATTTTAATCCTTCAAAAACACTTCTTTATTGTTACGTCTTTTCGAACAGTTGCACAGTTTCGGAAAGTTTTTTAGCTGCAAGAGCAGCCACCGCTAAAGGAATTCTTCGAACGAATCCTACACGATGAGCGCTTCGCTGAGGCACATGCTATCGCTGGAAAGTTCAAGAACGTTCTTCCCACCAAGGGCACAGCAGCAAAGCAACAGAAGAAGAAGATGGAGGAGGTAAATTTGATGCATTTTTAGCACTTTTGTTCGACACCAAGTTTTAATTGATTAATAGAGAAAAGAGCGCCTCTTTTTGTGGGCCTGTTGAGTGGCATAAAGCGCTTCATTTTTCCGCTTGAGTCACACTTGGAATGCTAACAGTGCAGTTGAGCCTTCCCTAACGGTGGGTGAAGATGCAATCAGCGCTAATTGGAGAAAGAAAAGTGAATCAGTGTAGGTCAGTGTAGTTTATCTCAGCTAGTTGAGGTACGTTTTGCATAAAGAAACGGGGCGTCACCGTATCATATTTTTGGTATAAATCCTGTAACTTTTATTTCCTCAAAATAGTTTTGCTATATCGCACCCCTGCATATATCCGGCTGAGTTGTGCTGAATTTACGAATTTCATTGTTGTGATGGTGCGTTGGCAGCAAGGGAATCCAAATTCTCATGCCTGCGAAAGGTGGGCTGGTATTAAAGTTTTGAGCTAGTGATTGTTTGAGGTTTCCTTGCATATATCTCTTCCTATTTGTAAGTTATTGATTTTGACGGACCGGATGTGAGGGGTCTGTAGTTTTCCCGGAACTACACGATCGAGAGGAGGGTTATTTATTTTTGATCGTTTGGCCGCACCATAGATGTTGAAGTGTCCCGTGATGCCATCCAATACATAAACTTATTTGTGGTTGCAGACAAAATCTAAATCCAGTGCGGATGGTAATCGCAAAGAGAAGATAAAGGATGAAGGGAAGTTTGTCGAGCTGCCCGGAGCAGAGAAAGGCAAAGTGGTTGTGCGATTTCCGCCGGAAGCGAGCGGGTATTTGCTTGTTTGCAATTTTAATTCAATTGATTGTCGATCTTCGCGTTCAGCACATGATATTGCGTAAAGCGCAGCCTGGCTTGATTCTGTCTATAATGAATGCTTTGTACATGAAGAGCTTTATTTTAAATAGGGTGGTTCTTATCACTTTTGGTTGCTTTAAAGGCACCTAACAACTTTGATCCTTGAATATCATTTGCTTTCCTTAAAGGATGCTGTATAAAATGAGTATTGTTGACTGGCTTCCCGTGTTGCGTAGATGCTTAAAGATTGTTTCCTTTTGTTCAGCTGGCCATCTGACTCAGTCATTTCTTTTTTTCTTTTTTTCTTCTTGTATTTACAGCTTGAGCTTGTTTTTACGGCCAGAGTACTTTAGCAAAAAAGAACGGACTNTGAACGATGTTTAATTTTAAAAATTTGCAAAAATAACATGTGTCATCTTATTTACAGTTATTTGCACATCGGGCACGCGAAGGCTGCTCTACTTAACCAGTATTATCAACAAACATTCGAAGGTCAGCTGATTATGCGCTTCGACGACACCAACCCGGCGAAGGAGAACGCCCATTTCGAGGAGGTTCATTTTTATGTGCTTTTCGCAGCTGTCATAAGGTCGTACCATTAGGACCGTTATACCTATGCGTATGGTTGTATCGCTACGTATGCGTTGTTCCAGGACAGCAGTGAAATTTTGCGAATGTAATCTCTATCGGTTAGCAAGGTTTCCTAAACGGTACTCCAGCTTAATAAAAAAAAGTTGCGGTCATTTCATTTCTGAACTTGAGAACCTTGAAAGTCTTGGAAAAATCTCCTTTAGCTTATTTGACGGTGTCGCACAGTGCGCCGAGCATGGTCACTCAATCTTCAAGGGTCGTCAAGAATGCTCGCAGGAACTTCGAATAACACTTTGAAGCAAAACTTTCTGCATTGAAATCGCATCCTCTATTAATCCGTTTGTATCGCGTCTCATTTATTTGACTTTGCGTAAACGTTAGGCTGCGAATGTGTATAATGAAGAGGCAAAAATGTTTTCAGGGGTAATGTTGCACGCATACATTCGGGCAGTTTAGCAGAAACCAATTACGCATAAACGGATATTTCGCACGTTATCTTAGTATTTTGTGTAATCTCATTAGACGTTGATAGGTTAATAAGAAACATCGTTTATGTTACTCTCAGCGTTATAATTTTTTCAGTTGATAATAACCCTCAAAAAAGAATGAGGGGTTGGTGAGGGAAGAGGGTGGGGGGAGGGGAGGGTGCGCTGGGAGGGCATGAGTATCGTTTGGATTGGCGTGTGCTTTAGTTCTGTATCATTTTCGCGTTGGATTGATTGGTGTAGGTTTGAGGTGATAAAGGAGGACCTGAAATTGCTGGAAGTGATGCCGGATCGTTGGTCGCATACCTCAGATCATTTCGACACTATTCTGGAGCTATGCGAACGCCTACTGAAGGAGGGCAAAGCATTCGTCGATGACACCGACACGGAAACGATGAGGAAGGAGAGGGAGGAGCGCCAGGAGAGTAGAAACAGGAATAATCGTGAGTTTTTCAATTTTTCCCCAGGAAAAGTAATAAAAAATCTTACTGTTTTACTCGTTCGATCGATTGTTCACATATCGCCAAAGTGCAGTATAAGAGGTCTTATTTTTTGAGGGTTGCTTGCGTAGTAATCTAAGGATGAATAGCCATTTGGATTTTTTGCCTGTCGTAGCTCCATGTTTACAATAAGGATAAGAGAAAAAAATGATCGGTTTGGCGCTCACTTGAACCATGTTCCTTCGCCCATTGATGGCCCTGATACACTAACTTATGGACCTGAGCCCCGATTGCTTATAACGGTATAGCATCTGTGCAAACAGCGTCCAACAAACTGCTGTGTGCAAATGCTGCGTTACTTCCATGAACGTTCACTAGAATTGTTATCTGCTTTAAAAGGTTGGCTCATGTTGGAAATCATTTTACGTTCTCGGTACGGTTGGTCGTTATCATGAGTATTCTTTTATTTGCGTTCAATGTTTACTGTTGATGTGCTTGTTACTGGTCAGTAAGGGAACATTGGGTAGGAGCGAATAATATTTTTCGTTTGCAGCGGTAGCTACGAACCTGGCACTGTGGGATGAGATGAAACGGGGCACCGAGAAGGGGCAGCGTTGTTGCGTACGTATTAAGATTGATATGAATAGCAACAATGGTGCGATGCGTGATCCGACCATTTACCGATGTAAGAACGAGCCACACGTCCGCACTGGCGACAAGTACAAGTATGTTCATTAGAAAAAAAAAACTGTTTTTATCACTACCACATAACTGCAGCATGTTTTGTTGGCTGGTTTGGCTTAGCTTTCGTTTTGAATTCTTTCATTTTTGAGTGAGCAGTGGCAGGCAAGAGATCGCTTTGGGTGTGAATAGCAACAAATATATTTTTTTAGAAGAGTAGGAAGCGGGAGGCGACATAATATTGTTTTGGAAAGGGTTTTCTTTTGGAAGAATTGTAGAGGGTGCATTAGTGTGCATACGTTGATTACTGGAAGAGTGCACAATTTTCAGAATGCATTGAGAGCGTGCTTGAAGGCCAGTGATAGCAGTGTGCATCTGAGAAGTAACTGAGTGGCTCCGTAAAAGCCAAATATGAGTTTAAAAGAATAAAAAGTTCACGCGGAAAAGAGCTTTTGCAGATCCCTTAAATAAAAAACCCTGGTGGTTTTTTTGTTTTTTGCGGTTGTAGGGTATATCCGACATACGACTTCGCGTGTCCCATAGTAGACAGTCTGGAAGGTGTAACGCACGCTCTACGAACCACAGAGTACACGGACCGCGACGAGCAGTACTATTTGATTTGTGACATGCTGGGACTGCGTAAGCCGCACATCTGGTCTTATGCACGCCTGAATATGACCAACACAGTGATGAGCAAGCGCAAGTTGACTTGGTTTGTTGACGAACACCACGTGGACGGTTGGTAAGCGAACTTTTAATTTTTGCCCATAGCAGTAATTATTTCGATTTTGTTCTCACGAGCGAAAAAAGGAGGACATCTATCTCAGGTTTTATGCAGCTAGTAAATCATTATTGAGGGCATTGATGGGATTCTTTTATTAAAAGAATTCTTGCTTCAAATTTTCAGATTGGTCTGCTTTCTGTGGAATTACTCAATTTTTCATTTGCTTCTTCGTTGACAAAAAACTAAAAAAGCGTCCATCCTCTTCCGCAACGAGTATTCTCAAGGACCCGATTGCGACGCGTCATTTTTTGGTGAACAGCGTTGTGTAGAAATAGGGACCTAATAGTTTGTAAAGAACGTTTAATGTATTGTGGGGGAGGAGGGGAGGTTCTTTTGAATATTATTTCGTTAAAAGTAAACCTAAATTTAGCAGTCAAGATCAGATTTGTTCACGATCAACAATGGAGGACTAGTCTTTAGGAAAGTTCGATTTAGAACAAATTGTTCGATCATGCACAATCAGGTATTAATCGCCTGCCGTTGGCGAGTCGTTTGCTTTGCAGCGCTGAGCGTTTTTTTTAGAAGACACAAGTTTCTGTTAGCCTTGGTTTATACGTCTGTTTATTTATCACTGTAGTAGTACTGGCAAGGGATACGTTCCAAGATCTGTCACAAATGTAGCGAACACCACGTGTGATGACGATATA
This sequence comes from Toxocara canis, assembly GCA_000803305.1. Taxonomy (NCBI): domain Eukaryota; kingdom Metazoa; phylum Nematoda; class Chromadorea; order Rhabditida; family Toxocaridae; genus Toxocara; species Toxocara canis. Next base: position 65,101 of record JPKZ01003186.1, read on the forward strand.
GTGTGAACTTCGTTTAGGGCATGTATTCGCGATAAACTTTAATGTACTATGCAGTATCGTTCAGGCTATGTACTAATAACAATGCATTCTGTCTTTTTGGCCGCATATTCGGTCATTTATACTCTAATGAAGCCACAGTTACTGAATGAGCGCATACGGGGGCAGCAGTTCAGTGTATTCGTTGATACAAACTTATTCTTTTCTTAATCGTCGATTTATGATTTGTATGGTTTTTCGATGAGGAGAAGTACAGAAAGCGGCGAGGATTCGAAAGAGGGAGGGTGCTATCCACCACATTGCCATCTCTTGCAAAATGCGCTTTTCATAGGAGTGACCCACGTTTGCCGACGGTGCGTGGCGTGATGCGGCGTGGCATGACCGTGGAGGGTCTGAAGCAGTTCATCATTGCTCAAGGTGGTAGCCGGTCGGTGGTCACCATGGAATGGGATAAGATATGGTCATTTAACAAGAAGGTTGGTTATTGAGTGCTTTACATAGCATGAGGCAAGCGGTCCCAGCTGTTGGTTTTTTAAAGCCTTGGGTGAAAGTCGGTCCCAATCGCGAGCGGGTTCGGCGGGAAGAAAAAAGAAATTTGTCGGTTGGTCGTATTAATGTTCTCCCCAAAAATTTTATCAGTTTTTTGAAAAAGGGTGCACGCATCTGATCTTTAATATGAAGGAAAAGATTTGCGGAAGGTAAAACTGAAGATGAGTAATTGGAGCGTCAGAGAAGTGGTCGTCAAGGGATCAGGTTTTTATCGTTATTTCCTTACACAGCACTACCATGACAAGATACTGACTTACCAGTTCCTTGTCTTTTAGCCGAATAATCTCGTTTCCGAAAACAAGTTTTGCGACGATTGCATCGAGTGTAATGATAAAAAGCGATATGCGCGACAGCTCTTCCCAGTCATCGTTGATCTCAGTTTTTTCTCGACCTTGCGTTCAATTCTCAGTTTAGCGAGGTTTTGTTTTAATTCCTCTCCCCCTGTCGTCAGTATTGGAAATCTTGTGCCAACGTTCACAGTCTCAGGTTTTTGTGTAACCGGTGTTTGTAACTGCTGTAGGCAACATGCATGATGTTGCCTGTTGAGGAGAGGGAAGTAAAGGGTTGCTCTTGTCTTCGCAAAACTTGTCTGGACTCCGGAAAACCTTTGCAAGCTGGGCGGTACCTTCTTCCAACTCTAAAGGCAAAGTAGAAAGGGAACGGGATAGCTCGCTACCTTTGTTTCAGGAAGCTATTGAAATCGATTAACTAATGTCAGTTCGGCTTTGGTTAAGGTAATTGATCCTGTGGCACCTCGCTATACGGCGTTGTCAACTGACGAGTCTCTAGTACCGGTGGTAGTGCAGGGTCAGATGAGCGCTGAATCGAAACAAGTTTCTCTACATCCGAAAAGGACGGACATAGGGGAGAAGAGCATTTGGTACAGCGGTAAGGTGTTTGTGGAGGAGGTTGATGCTCGCGAGATGAAGCCAGGCGATACCGTCACATTCATCAACTGGGGCAACATGAGCATTGTCGACGTTAGGAAGGATGCGAGTGGCAGGGTGGTAGAAGTGAAAGCGAATTTGGACTTGGACAACAAGGTACAGCAAGTGTTTTTATTCTGTATACGATTTTAAGCCTGTTCTTTTCTGTTCAGTATGCGGCAAGCTGTAGTGTGTTTATGCGGCACTTTCCGGAACTTCTGCTGATTAATAAGCCCAATGTTTAGGCGAACTTTCATATACTGTTGAGTAAGCCTACCTAATGGTCTTGGAAATTTGTTTTAGAGAGTGAATTCGATCCCGCCCACCCCATCATTGTTTTACCGCTCGTGGCTTCATTTTACATTTTTGTGCGCTAATTGGCCATATGCTTCCGTAGGCCAGCAGTTGTACAGTGCTGAAATCTGATTTAAGCACGTGTAGTGTTCGACGGTCTTCTATCGGCATATGGAGGCTGAATGGTGTAGGAAATTCGAAACATTTGCTTGATAGACCCTCGACCAAAGTGCATATATCACAGGTTAGAGAGAGTAAAAAAGTGGCGTCAGAAAAAAAGTGGCGTCAAAAGTGGCGTCAGCGCCGCAACGCTTATAAATTTACTTATCCGTTCATTTTAATGTTTGCGTACGCCGTAGATCAGTTGTCTTTGAGTACACCGCAGATCGGTTATCTTTGAGTGTGCCGTAGATCAGTTATCTTTGAGTACGCCGTAGATCAATTATCTTTGAGCGCGCCGTGGTCCAGTTATCTTTGAGCTGAGTGTGGAACTGAAGATTGTTGTGGTCGAGGTGCGCTCGATATTGTTTTGATGCAGTAGGCCGTTTATGCTGAGATTCCTGGTCGCTCTTGTTATTTGCACATTTAGTAACTTAATTTTGCCTATTTCTTGTCGTAGATGCGCCTCTGCTGAACGGAGGGACTGCTTCGTTTTGCGTACCGATTTTTGCTTTTGCTAATTTGCAATCATTAAGTACAACAAGTTGATTGCAGCTTACAAGCTTTAATGGCTCCGAAGTGGTTATAGTTTATCTTTGCAGGATTACAAGAAGACTCTGAAAGTCACATGGATAGCGGAAGCGCCTCTTGGAGCGCTTATTCCGGTGGTCGAGATCCAGTATGATCACATTATCAGCAAACCAATAATTGGTAAAGACGAAGACTGGAAACAGTACATCAACTATGATTCTGCGGTCAGTGCACTCCGCCTTCACTTTACTCTTTACTTTCTTTCTCATGTATAATTTTTTTTTGCGTGGAAGAAACTCGCTCTAAAATAACTTGATGTTTCGAAAAATTGTTTTTGTCCTGCCATGAACTTGATGTTCTTCGGCTGTAGTAAGTTTGTTGCGTTTGAATGCAACCGAAATTTCTGTATGCCGTAATCAGCCTCTCAAGCTGTTTCATTGAAATCATTTTAAATCGCATGAAATAATGAATGAACTCCTGTTTTACTTGGAAGTCATGAAATCATTTACTGAATACGAAGCAAGGGACAAAGAAAATGCGCAGTTTTAATAACATTTTTGAGTAAGAGCTTGTTTGCCTTTTTTTTCCTGGTCCAGCTAACAACAACGGTAGCATTTGCGAAAAGTTTTCAAAATACTTTCGTGCGACCATCGTCTTATTTGGGAGTGCGAGGTTCGACAAATTTAAACTGCAGGGTTCTGTTAAGGAAAAGTTCATTGTTTAAGTAAGTGACTTTTGTAATTGTTATGGGGGAGGTAACGGAGTGCTGTTAGTTTAGAGTTCTTATTCTCGGAAGTTCACCGACGTATTTGAGATAGTCGTTTTCGAGATAGCCTTGAGCCCAATCTTTGAATGTGGTGCGTTTGATGCAAGTTTTGCATAGATTTTTTTTTGTTTGGAAGATTTTTGTTCCTTGTCTCTTCCTCTTTTTGTTTTTGGGACCGTCATTTCCGTTTACGATCCTGCTGATTATGGCATTTTTGGCGTATGAGGACGGCAGAACTAGATTGTTGTTATCATTTAAAAAACCATAAACGTAAGTAAAGGTATGTGACCGCAACAGGTGGTACTGTAGTGAGAAGTGTGCGTTTTTACCATCATACGCAAGTTTAAATATCGAAGTTTGGGAATGTTGCCATGACTGTGCTGTAGCGGATCGAAATGTTTGTCCTCAGGCGATTTTATATGTGACTGTTGATGTTTTTAGCACTTCAAAGAGATGAGAGGTGAGCCGGCGCTGAAGAACGTCCACAAAGGGGACATCATCCAGATACAACGGAAAGGCTTCTACATATGCGACAATGCGTACTGTAGTAAGAGTGGATTTTCGGGTGCAGAGATGCCGCTTGTGCTGATTGCAATCCCTGATGGTAGTAAGCAAGCGGTATGTGGATTTTTTTTTTGATACGTAGACTCATTTGCAGTTGCGCATTTTTCCACGACGAGTTGATCTTTTTTTTTTCAACAAGATGCTGTCAACGAGTTCTGTTCGTAGCATGTGTGGGCACCGTCCCAATTCTGCTCTGCTTGAAAGGGCCCGAGTAGAAATTTAAGTGGTTTTAAGGTAACAGGAAAAAATGACGAAAAATTTGAAACAAGAGAAATTTCATTTAAAAACTTTCTTAAAGCGGGACAGCAATTGATCCCGATTTTGTTTTGCTACAGGCGGTTTTGTTCGCAAATTTGGGGCGCCCAATTTTGTGAAGTTAGAGAAATACTGTGAAGTGTGGGCCCTTTTTTGCCAGTTAATTATTGTTCTCTCGTATTCCTCATTAATACCACTGACAGCCCAGCTAGCGGGTGGTATTAACAACTGGCTGCAACAGCCAAAGGGATGGCTGTTGCTCGGCGTGCGGTTGCCGCAGGTAAGATCGAGACATCGCACTGAAGGCCCGAGCTGTAAGAATAAGAATTCCTCATTAAACGCCTGTCGTGCAGCTCTTGTCGATCTCACCAGCTGCGCTAAACATTGAGCGATTATTTTGTTAGAAGGGAAAATTGCCAAAATTTCACTTCTGCGCCATAGCCTAATGTCAGTCGTGTTCGTTGTTTCCCATCTGAACCATATTGGAAAATATCGAGTACCTTGCTCAATGTGAAAAACGTAACGTTAAGTCGTCGTTCAGGACGCAGCCGGTCTGCAAGCTAGCATCTGTTACTGCGATTCTGGAACTTGCGAACCGGTAGGAAGAAATGAAAAATTTAAATTAACAGCGCAGAAAAGCTTTACATTCTTCAATAACTTAAAAGGGGTGCATAGATGTGCAGCTTATATAAAAACTCGTAACATTTGTATTGCTCAAGAGCCACTTTTCAGTCCGATGGTATGGAAGAGTGTCACCACGTCTAGTCGAGGTAGTTCCGGAGGCCATAATAACATTCACAGACTTCTAAAGGAGAGAGGGATATTCGAGATAGGATCTCTGTTGAGGAGGGGTGATTTTTTGCCGTGTTGCGAAAGTTGTGAGAGAACTTTTCTAGAGGGATGGAGGCATTGTTCGAGGTAATACTGTAACTCATTTGGAGGTATCGACAAAAGGTTCTTCAACAAAGGAGGCGACTGTAGCAGCGGGAGCGAATGCGAATGCGTTGGAAGCGGAAATTGAGAAGCAGGGCAACCTAGTCCGTCAGCTGAAAGCAAAAGATCCTAAATCTGTAAGCTACCGTTCTCACTCTTGCGTTGCTCACCTTCTAATCCTTATTCTGAATTCAAAGCGATGCTACCCATTTTTGTGACAGAGGTAATAGTTTACGTGAAACCTGAACGGCTGCTTGTTCGTGGGGTAGCAATACTGTAATTTTAGGTCATTAAATGTGCCTTTGTACAGGGACGCCGTAGCCCTTCAGCAGGAGCACTTCTGGGTTTACTGGTATTTCTGTTTCTTGAAGGCAAATATGACTCAGTGCTATGTTCTGGAGGAGTGTACAAATTGCCTGACCTCCAGAAGGATGCATATCCATGAGGGCTTGTACAGAAGAGAGGGAGTTTGACTTCGAGGTTTTATGCCATGTCTTGGGCAGTGCAAATTTTATATGTATATCCATATGCAGGAAAAGGTACCAACGCAGGGGGTTCCTGATACAGATATGCTTATCTCATCTTTTGTTAATCGATGGAGACAGAGCTGTCTCTCAGTGTTCGCCGTTGAACTGAGATAGGTGTTCCGTACATCACTAGCTCCAGTGTTCGGCTGTTGTGTATCAACAAGCATGAACCTAAAACGGGTTGTCGGCTCACGAAGATCGCTGGCCGTTGGTATAATAGTGTTTGGGTCTTGGAAAGGCAAAGATATGTGGTGTTTAGCAGAATCGGCTTTACGAAAACAGGAGAGCGAAGGTTATGATAATCCTAAGGGCTAAGTGGTATTGATCAGGAAACTTTTTTTTGAACTGAAAGGGGGGGGGGTGTGCAGGAGTGACATCCGTTTGGTATAACTGGTACCGTTGATCTTGGCGAACAGATCCTATCACACCCGTTCAAAGGCGTTCCGATGCATATTTCACTCGATTCCCTCCCTTCCCTCTTCTCCCTTGATTCCTGTTCTTCTTAACTGAAAACAACGTTGTACGAACTAATATTTTTATGTTTAGGCCGAGTCGAAGGTTGCGATAGCCAAACTTCTCGAACTGAAAAAGCAGTATAAGGAGATGACTGGTAGTGATTACAAGCCAAAACCAGTTACATCTTATACTCAAGTAACTGCGTGTTCCACCCAGTTGGCCACCTCGCCGACTGTCAGGTCAGAGACAGCCAGTGCTGATGCCTTATCAACGCAGTTGATCACCTCGCCTACAGCTTCGTCGGAGTTGCTTAGTGCGAGCGGGGCAGATGAACTTTGTGGGCAGATCGAGGAGCAAGGCAAACTGGTGCGCTCGTTGAAAGCAGCCAATCCAAAAGGAGAAGAAACCAAAACAGCCATCGCGAAATTATTACATCTCAAGGCTACGTATAGAAACATCACCGGTAGTGATTATAAACCCAAACCGTCCGGCGTTCAAGTAAATCCATCGCTCACCACTCCGATCGCTGCAACTTCATCGGCAGGTAAGGAATCTGCATTCGCGTAGCATATGACTTCATCTACGGCATCAACGGGAGCAATGGATATTTGGACAGCTTCATCTCAGTTTGCAACTTCACTAGCCGCTTCAACTAAGACTTTAGGTGCGTGGGCTGCTCCAACTGAGCTTGATACCTCACCCACCGCTTCAGTTGAGACCGTAAGTGCTTGGGCTGCTTCAACTCAGCTCGCCACTTCGCCAACGGCGTCAACTGAGACAGCTGGTGCTTGGGCAGCTTCATCTCAGTTTGCTACTTCACCCAATGCTTCAACTGTGACCGTAGATGCTTGGGCTGGTCCAACTCAGCTCGCCACTTCGTCAGCGGCCGAAGTTTTGGTGACTAGCGCACGTCCTGCACAGCTTGCCACTTTGTCTGCAGCATCAGCAGCAGAGGCCTCAAGTGCGTGGAAGGCTTCAGCGCAGCTCACCACTGCGCCCACCGCTGAAACAGGGTGTGTTGCTATTGAGCAACATCTGAAGCCAGGTTAATGTGGTTGTGTATAGTTAACGTCTTTGAGGATGGTGGGGCGATCGTGTGGTAGCTCACATGTAAATAGCCTAGGGGAGCGAGTGTAACTGTTGAAAGGAGCAGTTTACGAACATTCAGGGTTTGCTTTCAAATTCTGCTTAGAAAGAGTTCGACATCTTATTCCGGTTCCGCTTGCTGTACTTTTTAAACTCCTCTTAACAGATTCGTAGGCACAGTTACTTCCGCTTATAAGCGGGTCATCCTAGGGACAAGTCATTAATTTGCCCTGGTTGGTTGTATGTGGCATTTTTGGACTGGCTGAGTTCGTTTCCCTTTTCTACTCCGTGAAAGCCTTTTTTTTGCAAAATTCGCGATAAGGGCTGTCCAGGTGGACAATAAGCTACCGCTCATGATATTGGCATTTCCGTCTCCTTAATCGTAATTTTGTCGTGAAATAGGCTGGTCGGTTTTGGGACGAAATGGGGCGGTTGGTCTTATGAATGCTGTTGAATTTTTGTTTTCAGCTGTTTGCGTTCAGTAGGAGACTTGTGGGGATCCGGGAGGTTTTGTGACGTTAATTTTGCTCATTTGATACCCGTTCGCTTCGTTCACTTTGCGCCACATTGTGGATAAAAAGTTTCTCATTCGTAGCATTGTGCAGTGTTTTGCTTAATTATACAAAGATTTCTTTCAGTTAGTTCTTTGTCGAATGAATCAGAAACGACGCAGATAGTCAGTGAGCACGACGAGGTGGACACATTGCGTAGGCAGATCACGGTGCAGGGTAACCTCATAAGAGCACTGAAAGCTGTAGAGGCGAAAGATGAAGCACTCAAGGCAGCACTTACGAAGCTGCTGGAGATGAGAAACAAGTTCAGAGAGCTCAGTGGGTTCGACTACGTTCCGGGTATGAAGCTTCCTCTAAAGCAGCAGAAACTGAAGAATGTAGAAAATCGTTCTGATATTGAGCATCTGTACGACGAAATCGAAGACCAGGAATGTATTGTTCGATCTTTGCAAACCAGCGATCCTAGAGGAGAAGCGCTGAACGATGCTACCGCGAAGCTACACGCATTGAAGGAAGAATTCAGAGTAAAGACGGGATGCGAGTTCAAGTCAGAGTGTGGAGATGAGCCAGAGGCTAATGGAACAGAAGCTGCTGGCGAGCGCATCGCCATGCAAATCCAGGAACAAGGCGATTTGGTGCGAGCATTGAAAGCGCGAGATGCGAAATCGGTGAGTGCTTGTTTCGGCTTGCGATTAACGGAATGACTGAATTGAGAAATGCCTTAAAGTCTCAATTGATAACCGGGATTTATAGATTCCTCTACTTCTTTGGAAGAGGAGCGTGATCATTATTTCGCAATACTTGTTTTTTTAGTTAATATAAACAGAAAACATTTCAATTCAGTTGGGTGCGGTGACTTTTATGGTGACTAAAACGGATGTGAAAGAATAAATATTATTTGAGCTGGGTTATATTATACTTACCAGTTTAGTGTGAATTCATATTTTGCAGAAGGAATCTGTTGAGGCGATTGCAAAACTGTTGGAGTTGAAGAAAGCGTATAAAGAGGCAACAGGCAAGGACTACGTGTCTGTGCAGACTGGCTCTGGCAAAAAGAGCAACAAAGGGAAGGAGGTAGCTGCTTATTAATGTGCCCACTGTCCTTTTTTTACTGTTGTTTTTGACAGCTTTTCCTTTTTTTTGTTATCGCTTGAGCATTACGCCTGGAACTGAGGTGCAGCACATGTGCTGAGGTACTTCATGCATTCCTATGCCGAAGAAACCATTTTTAAGTCTTTTGGGCATAGGAGCCCTCCATCTATTCAGTGCTAACTGTATAAAAATACTGTGGTTCCTCGAATGTAATCCCCAGAGATTTGACCGTTGGCAGTTTTCTGAAAAGAATGGGGCGAGGAGAAGGGAAAAATATTTAAAGCAGTGTTTATTTATTATTTTCGATTTGATGTTCACAAATGTGTAGTATGAGAGACTGTGCGGAAGGGAAGGGAGCATCTAGTTTTTGGTTTTGCTCGGAATTGCGAAATGTTCGATGAGCTACCGTATCATTGAGTCAAGGAGGAATCTTATTCAAAGTAGTTAGGTAGCTGAAAATTGTTTCCGAAAGTAGTCTAGTGAAAATTGTGAAGATTTCACGCATATCCTGCTAGCTTATCAAAACCGGCGCTGCTTCACCTATAGTATGTGGGCTAATGACATTTCACCGTTTTCGTCTTTGTGCGTTGCCTTTTGCAGCTCTTGCCTAAATGGCGTGCATAGTTTTACGCTTCGCTGTTTCTTTTGATGACGATTGAGTTTACGAATTCAATGCATCTTCCTTCCTCTGCTGAGTTCCCCGGTTTTGAAGGGGGTATGAGTCGTACGCGTAAAGACTGATTCTAAGTTGTTGCACTTGACTTCAAAGAGTGATATGGAAAGAGCGAGCGAAAGAAAAAATGTTGAAGGGAATGGAAAATGAGGTTTCCTGGATTGACGCTATTGAAAGTTGAGGTAAAATAAAACTGCATGAGTGGTAGGGGGAGAGGAGGAAGGGCGTCTGGATGGACTGGACTTGCTTGTGCCTTCAGTTTGTCCTTTTCTTTTTTTCTTGTTGTGCTGCTGCATTCGGACTGTGCAAGCTGAGCTGCTGTAGTGATGCTTACGTAATGAAGTGGCTACCGCAGTATTCGGTTACAATCTGTTTGATAAAAAGCTGTGCGAAATTTGGCTGCGGAAAAGAAATTTTTCGTATATATGGTTATTGAGCCAGGAAGAGATTTTTGGTTATTGGCAATTTCACATATACGCCGCGCACACTGTGCGGTCGTGTAATGATTGCAGTCAAAAAGTAATGAAATGAAAATTTATCTGTTTGCTTCACAATTACGATAAACATTCGATTACTGGGACTGCATTTCCGTCGTTCTAGCCAACTTCTATTGCCGTGCTGTAGTTGATTTGTTACGCTTTCTCGATTTTTGAAGAAACTGTCGCATTAGGTTTTTATGTTTTACAACTTAGTGCTGTTTAGGGAAATATGCTTCAAGGCGCTCCGTTATCTGTCGTGCTCGCGGAATGCTTTAAACCAATGTGGCTCTAGTCAACTTGTAATCTGTTTTATTCTTATTGCGATCGCTTCTTTGTGTTCGCTGATCTTTTGCGTGAACTGAATTCTGTGGCTCTCTCGTGAATATCGGTGCAATTTACATATCGGTACTGGTGTTTTTTTTTTTAAAATAATGTCGCGATCATAGTTAGGAATTGGTTCGAAAATGTGCTAAATTTGGTTTCTGGCTGAGTTGAGCTAGTTTATTGTGTAGGCGCACTAGGACTGGGCTGTTCGGTTTCTCTCCGGACAAGGAAGAAGCGTTCAAGTGTTGAGCTTCTGCAAATATAGCAGCTAATGAAGTGGCTATTTCTTTCTGGTTGCGTGTTGTCCTGTATTTCTTTATTCTGTTTGATGGCCTGCGAGCATGTGCAATGAATATGCGCATGTACATATCACTAGAAGTTTTGCTAAAAATTGTGAAACATGTAGGCAAGTTGACAGACAAAAGTCTTAGGTGGTTTTGGAGTAGAACGTTTACTTAAAAGTATTTGTTTTATGTATTGCATTATTAGAGATAATGCTTGTCTGCTGCTTGTTGACGCTTCCCTCTTGTGGCTCGTTCATTGAGTGCGGTTAATCATGTCGCCGATTCTGTTAATATTTTCAATAAAGAGTTTTCATTTTAATTTCAGTTCAGTTCAGTTCAGTTGACATGATTTGCATCCACACAACTGAATGGGAAACAAGGGCGAATATAAGGAAGTGAAGAAGGAATTTTTCCCTCTCTCCGTAATTCTCAAGGTAGCGAAAATTGGCAGATTCTTGATGCGACTTACAGATGCGAACGCTAAAGTTTTTGCATGTCTCTCATAAGTCTTGTGATTTTTTTGGCTAACTTTTTCTTCAGAATTCTCGCATTTTCAAAGTGCTCCATATGCGTGATATCGAAGGGAAAAGGGGAGTAACAAATATGTAAGGTTTCTTTGTTCGGTAAGGATTCTAGACTCTTATGAGGTGTTCGTATTTTTCAGTGATGGTGGCGTTATGCAGTAGTGGCGATTAGCGTGCAAGTTGATGTGGTTAATATTAGACGTTTTACAAGTGTTTACACGTTCAGGGAGTATAATTTCCCCTGAGTCCCTTTCTGAATCTTTTTAATTTTTTAATTTCGCTTAGCAGATATCTATCTACTTGAGGTGATTCAAAAGGCCTGAAATTGCCACATCATGCCTTAGGCGTTCATCGCATGATGTTGTAGTGGAGGTGAAGAACACCCAACGAGACATCTAAGAATGAGAACAACCATCCATTTTTCCAAGCAAAGACTGCTTTTTCCTGTTTCTGTGAGGGAGTGTCCGGGAGCTCGAAGTGAAAATGTGCAATTTCAAATGATATTACAAAGTTTGTTTGGGCATATAAGCGGAAATAGTGAACCATTCTTGAATTTAGATTGCTTTCTTTCTTCATTTCCTTTTTCTTATTACTTTCTCATTCTAGGAGCATATTCGAAGCGTTGTAAGTTCATTGTTTTAGAATAACTTATTTATTGCTAGAAATATTTGCGTTCGTTAAGCTCTGTTATACTTGGCAGCTATCGATTCCCTTCAACCGATCGATCAGTCACGTCTTGCTGAAATACTCTATAGATTTTCTGTTTTAAGCGAAAGACAGGTTTCTTTATGATGTGAACTTAAACTTGAACTTCAACTTCAAATTCACTTACAGTGAGAGTTTGAGCATCATCTTTACTCATGATGAGGGCTTCGACATCAGCTATACTTATTGTGATGAATTGAACGTCACGTTTGCTTACGATGAGGGCTTGAACGTCAGGTTTATTTGTGATGAGGGTTTGAGCGTTAGGTTTACGTACGATATGATCCATTGTCGGGATGCGAAAGATGTTTGGTTTGAGTTCCTTCGTTTTTATGGATGTTCAAGTGAGAGTTTCAACTGCTCATCTTTTTCAGCAGTTTCTTAACTGCGTTTGGGAACGGACGTTAGCAATGGTTGAGTGCATTTAGAAACCGATGACGGGCCTTGGAAAACCGGAAGTCAAGAAGGCAAAAACGGAGCCGAACGTCGCAGCGTTACAATCTAGCGATGCAAAGAAACAAACGAAACTGGGAGTTGAAACGCGTAAAGAAGATAACTACTCAGATTGGTATTCGCAGGTGAGCGCTTTGAAAATTTTAATTAGCTGTTTTGGTTCGCTTAAACGCTTATCGCTACGGGGGAGCGGATTATTTGGAATGATTATTTGGGATTTCTTACTCTTCCAAACATTGTATCAAAGAGAAAAAGAATATTTCAGAGAGCATTGCGCGTGATAATCCACACCATAATTAGTGAACGTCTAAAGGAAGTTTTTTAACGTGATGCTTTCGATTATCGTTGAGGTTAAAAAAAGCTACTTGCCATCGCAAAAATGGCACATGATTTTGTGATATTCGTAACAGTACAGGTGGATAGCAAATAATTGCAGGTGATAACAAAAGCGGATATGATCGAGTATTATGACGTATCTGGTTGTTACGTTCTGCGTCCATGGTCGTTTAGTATTTGGGAGACGATTAAGAAGTGGTTCGGCAAGGAGATTAAGAAACTGGGGGTGCGTAACTGTTACTTCCCAATGTTTGTCTCGCAAAGCGCACTCGAGAAGGAACAGACGCATATCGCCGATTTTGCACCTGAGGTGAGCTGATTTCTCGAGGCGATGCTAACCAAACGTCGAAACTCTCAGGACCAAATGCTTCATGACTGCCGCAGGGGATGGGAGAGGAGGGGGAGAAAGGATTGAAATTTGTGAGGCCGCACTTTATGGTTCTTACAAATAATACTATGGCAGTAAAATGAAACAACTTGCGTCCTTCTAGTGTTTAGTTTCGTAGACTGAAAAATATGTGGCTTTGTGTCAGGTTGCTTGGGTGACGCGCGCGGGTAGTTCGGAAATGGCGGAGCCGATCGCTATCCGCCCCACAAGCGAAACGGTAATGTACCCGAGCTATGCGAAATGGATCAAATCACATCGTGACTTGCCCCTGCGACTCAACCAATGGTGTAACGTTGTGGTGAGTTGCTTACTTACTTTCTTACTAACTCCCCTGATCCGATTAATGCATTTTTGTGAGCGTTGTGATGGATTACTCACTGGGTGTAGAAATCATCACCCGACATATCGCCGTTGCAACAAATGAAAATAAAATTTCAAGTTGGGATGTACTGTAAAGCCAAATTGAACTTGTTGTTTAATGGCGTAAGATGACTCAGATAAAAGATTAAGTCAGCTCTTGCTTTTTTCGACTTCATTTGCATGCCACGCAAATATACCTTCTGTGTTAGCCTGCTTGCGAAAAAGCTGATATGGGCAGTCTAGAGAAAGAAGATAGGGCACATACATAACCGGCGATGTAGTGAAGTCGAAAAATATGTGCGTATGTCTTGAATTGTAGATTTGGCAATGCTTGTTGCTGAGTTGTTGTTTCGTTGTATATATTTGATACCGTCAATCAGGAGCGCCGAAACAGGAGGAAAAGTACTGCATTCCCCCTTTGCTTCGGAATAAAGGATGAAATTGGCAGGACTGACTGCCGTTTCCCTGTCCTCTTCGTCCTTTTCCTTCCATCTATTCGATTGTGTCGAGTTTTTCTGCTTGTGGCGATTGTTTCGAACAGCTGTATGTCATTCTTGATAGGAAGTAAATGTTGTTTTCAAGCTTGATGCTAAAGCGCCCGTTATCATTGAAATCGATTTGCAGCGTTGGGAGTTCAAGCACCCGACTCCTTTTTTGCGTAGCCGTGAATTTCTGTGGCAAGAGGGTCATTCGGCGTTCCAGACGGCTGAGGAGGCACAAAAGGAAGTATTCCAAATCCTCGATCTATATGCTAAAGTATATACCGATTTGCTCGCGATTCCGGTGGTGAAAGGGCGCAAGTCAGAAAAGGAGAAGTTTGCCGGTGGCGATTTTACGACTACCGTTGAGGCGTATGTGCCCGTTAACGGAAGAGCGATCCAGGTTTGTTGGTTTTGTTTTGTTTCTGTATTTGCATTAGAATGTCACCCGACGCTAGTAATTGTTGTTGGTTGCGGGGAACTGGTGCTGCCATGTAGTAGTGAAAGCGCTGTTTATTTTCAAAACCTGCATTTTCGTCGGAAAGCTTTATGTGTCACACATGATCGTGTTCCGTTCCGTCTCCGAGGAATGAGGAGGATCCAGGCGAAATATTTCCCCTGATTCCGCATGACCCTCACGCAGGTGACCAAATTTGACGAAAAAAAGCTTCACAAGTGAACCAGCCTCCTCGAAGTAGGAGAAGAATACTTGTAACGCATGCAAGGATTGAAGCGCAACTCGCAAGGTTTTTCTTGATTTTGCATAACCCACATGAAATTTATCGTTGTTCTTTCCTCTAATCTTCTTTACCTTTCTGTTCGACCTCCTAACTTTTACCAAAACGCATTGATCAATTGCGATGACAGCAACAATTCTTTTTTGCTAGGTTTGTGAAATTCAGGGTGCCACTTCTCATCATCTCGGACAGAACTTTTCGAAAATGTTTGATATTTCGTTCGAAGATCCGGTAACTGGCGCGAAGGCTTATGTGTATCAGAATAGTTGGGGTATCACGACGCGAACGATCGGTGCAATGGTTATGGTACACGGCGACGATTCTGGATTGGTCCTTCCACCTAAAGTTGCACCAGTACAGGTCCACACTTTTTGTAGATTATTGTCCTTTATTTTTCAATCTTTTTTTAAAGTTTATTTGCCTGAAGTAGCTCACGGTTATAAATTATGAAGCTTTTGAAATCATTTTTTTCCGTATTCTTACAGCCTTTCTATATCTCTAAGTTTTATATCTCTAAGTTGTGCGTTAAGCAGCGATATTCTAACATTTTGTTTTGACAAAAACAGAGTCCCGAAAGGATTTCTTGGATGGTAGGGCACTTTAAAGAGTGGCACATAATTTAGAATAAAAGCAGTGCAGATTTATTGCTGTTGTTGTCACATGGGTGATAGAAATATGTTAGCAAAAACAGTAAAACATTGTTTCATTGTAAAACGACATGAATTCTCTTTTTTAATCTTCCTATGAACTGATTTGTTGGAGAGTGAGCACATTCAACGACCTTTCAAGTTACTAGTAGCATCTATCATAACAGTGATATGACTCTAGTTCATCTTTCTCCTCAACTTCTAATGTTTCGCGCATCCCGTTGAACTGTGGCTCTGATCGGCGCCTCGGAACTGATTTGTTGGAGAGTGAGCACATTCAACGACCTTTCAAGTTACTAGTAGCATCTATCATAACAGTGATATGACTCTAGTTCATCTTTCTCCTCAACTTCTAATGTTTCGCGCATCCCGTTGAACTGTGGCTCTGATCGGCGCCTCGGTAAATCGCTAGTTTCAGTATTGTCTTAGCTTATATTGCTATTAGCGTTCATTTCAAAGGTATTTGATGTGCCTTAGCATTTTGGAATAGTCGGTCACTTTACTGCCGAGCTAGCTGTTCAGCATTCCGTATATGTGCCTCAGCGTTTTGCGCTGTCTTGATTTGCTCCTAGGATGTCTTCATTGAATCGGGAAGCGGGGAAGGGGATTGTGGCTGTCGTATTATCAAGTCAAAAATCAAATTCTCACAGTTTTTTTTCTTATTTCTTGCAGAGGTTGTGGATCACTGCTGTAGTAGGTGTGTTTTTACGTAAGATGCTGTCCAATGCCCAAATATGTTACTTCAATTTTTTTCTTGTAAATCGGTTCTCTGTTTGAGTGCTATCGTGAAAATATCCAATTAAGTTATGCATTTTCAGATTATTGTAGTTCCGGTGGGCATAACAGCACAAACGAGTGAAGAGCAAAGAAAGGATTTGGTAAATAAAACTAACGAGATTACCTTGATGCTACTCAACGATGCCGAAATCAGAGCTGAGAGTGACCTTCGGGACAATTATTCGCCAGGGTGGAAATTTAACTACTGGGAACAGAAAGGCGTGCCAGTTAGAATGGAAGTTGGGCCCAGGGATATTGCAAATAATCAGGTTCGTTCTCGAATAGCTTCTTAATATAATGGAACTGGAAGGGTTCGAAAGCGAAATTCATCGTTTTTTTTTGGCTGTCATTTGATAGTGTATATATATGAAGGCGTCTTGACTTGGCGGCTATGAATGTGCCAGAAAAGGGAGGACTGTACTGAAACATGCATAACGCGTTCAGTTTTTCTTTATGTTTGCAGTTTATCGTGATAACTATATGGGTTGCAGGTTTTGGTAGATTGAGGTACTTGAAGATTCTAGTGCAAGAGTAGATGGGCTAAGCGCAGCGCATATTTTTAAGGCGAACGATGGAGGTGGATAAGTTATCCTGGGTGAAGTTTTAGAAACGTTTTTCGCCGCAGGGTGTAGGCTGAACCAGTAAACTAGTTAAGTTAAGCTTAGAACTAGTAAAGCTTCGAAGCGATCAGCTGTGCTGTTTAGTTTTCAAAGCCATCTGGATGCAACATCTGGTAAGCTTTCGCGTGGCTCAAAAATTGAATGTTTAAGGTCACGTGCGTGATTCGTCACTCAGGTGAGAAGATTGCGGTGCCCATGCCAGATCTTATTACGAAGAGTAAGCAGATGCTCGAAGATATTCACCACAAAATGTTTGAGAAGTAAGGTGTTCGTTGTAATTTTCATCATAAAAGTTCCACAGTTTTCATTTTCTTTCTCTTACTGTGGAGGTTGTACACAGTCTTTCAGCTAAATGAAGGGGGGAGAGTGAGGAGGCTGGAGAATTTGTAACTGGATCCGTCAATGTAGAAGCCACTACTGGACGAGGCTGTAATAGTGTAACGTCCAGCTGGATCATTTGAAAGTCCTCCAAAGACCCTTCCTCTATCGGCCTGACCAGAAAGATCATCAGCCTGATGCCTTTCGTATGCTGAAAATGAGTGGATTTCTTGATTTTAGAGCACGCGAGGCTCGTGACTATCACAGAAAATTGACTTGCGATTGGAACGAGTTTAACAGCCTTCTGGATAAAAAATTCGTTCTGATTTCACCGTTTTGCGGGGGCATTGAATGTGAGGAGGCAATCAAAAAGGAGAGCACCCGAGAGGAAAGCAGCAGCGATATCAACGCTGCGGCCATGGGGGCTAAGACTCTTTGTATTCCTCTTGAACAGGTGAAATGCTTTTCGTTCTGATTTCACCGTTTTGCGGGGGCATTGAATGTGAGGAGGCAATCAAAAAGGAGAGCACCCGAGAGGAAAGCAGCAGCGATATCAACGCTGCGGCCATGGGGGCTAAGACTCTTTGTATTCCTCTTGAACAGGTGAAATGCTTTTTCTTTTCTCATTCTTTCTTTTTCTTTTTTGTTGTTGCACGGTCTGAGAATGGCAAACGAATTTCTGAGATTTTTAAATTTGAAACTAAAGTTGATTTATGCGCAGTAGAGCTGCAATGAAAATAGAGTTGTGTGAGGGACTTTTGCTAATAGAAGGCACCATATAAACCTAAGGTAGTTATGCCTTTAAAAATACGGATTGTGTGGCAAAAATGTTGTACTTGTTACGCAGTGACCCACTTTAGCTTGAGGATGGATCCCCATAACGTCGATAAACTTTTTCGCATATGAAAAAAGGGCTGTTATCTTTGCCACCTTGTCTTATGAGTTTGAATATGGACAGTTGTGGGCGTCTCCATTGCTGTCGTGATAGTTTATACTCTTTCGATGATTGATTTACTTTGTAATTGTATGACACTCTTTAATAGTTATACTTCATAATTGTATGGCACTCCTTAATTAATTATTCGACTATTTTTATTTAACCGCTTTTGAATTGTTAGCGTATAGCTTTTGCGCTGTGGGCGATCACTTGAAAGCGTTGTTTTGAAATGAACTTGACTTAGGTGACATGCTGTAGTGGCCGGAAATGACGCGCTAGCGATGTTCTAGCAAACTTTTGAAAATGTGGCAGATGTGGCAATGTGGAGAACTCTTTGATTTCACTTTTTTTTTCATGTAAATGCCATTATATATATATATATATATATACATGTACATATGTGCATATATATATATATATATATATATATATATATATATATATATATATAAGGGTATAAAACAGTGAAAAAGGTACGTGTACCTTTGAATACGTTGACGTCAGTGCTCACACGATTTTCGTTCATTTCAGCCAGACGTTACGTTACCAGAGCGCTGCATTCGCCCCAAGTGTACTGCAAAAGCGAAATATTTCACACTTTTCGGACGCAGCTATTAAGTGGATGATATAGATGCGAATTCGGATCGTGATGTGGTCATCGACCGATCGTTATGCTGCTTTTTCTTGTTGTTTTGTTGATTTGAAATTTGTTTTGTTGAACGAAATGACGTGTGATGTAAGTGCTAAGCGCTCATAGATGCGAATCGGTGTTGTCTTTATTGTTAATTAAAATAAGATGGATTTTATACTCACGAAATAGTTCGATTTGGATCGAATTTCATTGGAAGTTTCATTCACTATTTGTTCGGGTTTTCCAATTTTATCTTTCCAAATTCGCTGGCAGTTTGTATGAATGAATTAGTTCAACAGACCTTGCTCGCTAATGAGGCTTTTTTTATCCGAAAATAATTCACTGGGTGTTTGCAGTGATAGACGAGCACCTCAGTGTATGCATTTATTTATTTTAGCATTCTCTTGTCGTACGAGGTATTTAGTTTCGCATTATCTTGTCAGTGGAGATACGGGAAGGAGATATGTGGGACGGGGGAATATTAAAATGTCACTTGAAATAAACAAGAAATGATGTATTGAAATGTGGCAAACGCTTGATAGTGGTTCATGCTGAAAATAGATATGTGATAAGACAACAAAATGTACCGTTTGGAGTACTTGTAGAAATGTCAAAAAATGTGCGAAACTTCAAAAGTAGCCGAAAACTATGTCCATATAACAAGTCAATATTTAAGAACTGATGTCGGCGTGTGATAATAGATTTTCTCTTGTGTGCAAACACACTGCTATGGTTTTCCATTGACTTTAGGCGATACTAGTTAATCGTGTTTGCCACTCATAATTTCTCTTTCCACACAGTTGTCGGCGATAGGCGCTTAGCCGTTTGACGAACCGCTGATCCAGTGTACCTAACCATTCAGCTTGGCTAACGCAAAGACGTTCGATTGGTAATGGTATCAAGTTGCTGATCACTTGTTATGGCAGACTGATTAAAATAATCACTTAATGTCATCAGCTATGCATTGTTTGCCATACTAGAAGTTCATCGAACATTGTCACTGGGTGGTCGACATATGTACCGCGCTGAGGCAGCCGAAGCGTTACGATCGTACAGTGCGATCAATCCAGTGAAATTTTTTTTTTGAGATTTTGAAAAAGAAATCAAAATTCGAAGAACAACATCTCACCAAGAGATTCATAGTAACGAATGACGCACCATGTAGCACAAAATCAGATATATGACTCATCGCTAGACTCAAACGTTTTTTTTGCTGATCATCGGGATTCTCGTCATAATGACCTACTAAACGGTGCAGCATAGTCGCACATTGTTTGTATTAATCGTATGAAAAAAAAATTAGAATGATAATTATAAGTGATGGGGAAGGATGTGAATGGGTGGAACTGAAACAAAAGTAAAATGGTGGGTAAGAATATAAGTGGTAAGAAACGAAAAGAAGAAATGCATATAAACGTTGACCTGCAAACACAGTAGTTAAACATTGAAACTTGTAACACGGCTACTAGTGGGCAAGAGAAAATGGAATTAAAAGTGAAAGAAAAAATGGGAAATATCGTGAAGAAGCGAGGCACAAACCGTGATCAAGCTGCAACGGTGTGATGTGTGGCTAGTGCATGTGATACGTGCGTTATAAGATGTCTAAAGCAAACGAACAAGTGCATCGGTGAGTAGTAATGTGGCCAGAGCGTTTTTGAAAACGGAACGTCAAAAAGCGCTAATGATGAGAAGATTCCCCCCCCCCCCCCCCCCCCCCCCCCCCCCCCACACC
>JPKZ01003186.1:87364-102404 GCA_000803305.1 Toxocara canis
CCCCACCCCAGTCGTTCTCGGTCTCTCAGCCCATGTAACGTGACTAGAGGGCTGCTAAGATTTGAACGGCCCAAGGACGGGGCGCGTCTGTAATCTAAAATTTCCAAAGTTCTGCGCTTTGGAAATCCGAAAGCCTAGAAATATAGAAAGCCTCGCTTTAACTGTTCGCGGGGAGGTGGGGGGGAGGGAGGGGTTAGGATGAGAACATTTGGAGGAGGGGGGCGGTGTTCGACCGGCAAATAGGCTTCGATGGCAAAATCGGGAAACTGTATGATGTTCAGTTTTTTGTGTGCTTATTGCAAGTTTTTACCATGTGAGAGAGAATCTTTATTTACAATAAAGAAAGCATGTAACAACGCTTCCAGAAAAAAAAAAAGTATACACGAAAGTTATAATATATTCATAAGTATAAACACTGCAATTAACCATGCGTTTTAATACCCATAGACATTGATGAGAGTAGAAAAACAAGAGATCATAAGCAATGGACATGTAGGGATGCATAATAACAGTCGATAATGAATTACAGCCGGCAAGCAGCAGGTATTGTCGTTAGATCACACTGCTTCAAGCGTCGCTTAAAACAAGACAAATTACCAGCCATAACGACATCACATGGCAAGGAGTTCCAGATAGGTACAACACGAAAAGCGAAAGAGTTAAGCACATCAGTTCGACTCGTTGTCTTCCTTTCGATTTGCAGAAGGTGAAACCTCGAGCGTGATGCAAACTTTGCAAAAGAAAAAATGCTCTTGAACGGAATTCCCGAAAAACCTTTAACAATCTTAAAACATAAATGTAGGTCGAACTGAGTCCATGTATGTTGGCCGTCGTGTTTGCGTAGTAATAATCGGACATGGGCAGTTCCATGCGTTTGCTCCTAATTCTTCTTTTATGGTGCTGGTGGTCGGGAGAGGGGGGGGAGTTGTAAACAGTTAGCAGGTAGCATGAGGAATGATTTCGTATGCGTAGTGGTCGTTCCGAATGCTGCTCCATGTGTAGCTGCAAACATGAAAAGTGTACAGCATCAAACAGGATATTTATGTGTGGGATGGAATAATCCATGCGTTTTGTCGCCTTCCGAGACGGTCATGATCGTGATGCGACCTAAGAGTCACCCAATATATGGTGTCTTCGGCAGTTTAATTGCTGTATATGTTTAGACGGTGTTTGTGTGACACGGAGGGTGTCAGCAACTTGTTACAGCTGTTGTTTTAAATTTTGCAGTTTGTTGCGGATCGTTTAAACGGTTTGATAAGTGGCTTTCTTGCACTTCAGATGTCTTCCGATCGTTCTGCACTGTCGCGGATTTTTGTTCAGCGTGTACCGTATGGAAGTCGAGCAGTTAACTTGCCGATCGGCTTTCGTAAAGGGGTGACGCTGATGACGGCCAACTGTTTATGCGTTTGCGAGTTCGTCGATGTACCCTTAGAAGAACATTTTAGCGCAAATTGATGCCCGTAATGTATGCGTGCCTCATGCCAACTACAGTTTTATAGATAAATAGTTTTCTTCAGTGATCCTGTAATAAGCTCATCCGTATCCAGTGCGTCCCAACTGAGGAGGGGTATGGGAGGAGGAGGGGACGGGGTAGTGGTTGAGGTCTCGAAACGTTATAAAATGTTCCATTCGTTTATCTCTTCGATCCGTTGAGAGTACCGGCGATCTCACCTTTCGCCTTACAGTGGTGAACGTTACTGAAACTTGGTCACTGCGTAATTTCCTTTGTTTAGGTCGTTTACTATCAAAACATCAGCGATGCCACTGTGGCGTTACGCGCACGCGATCCATCGCTATGCAAAGCTATTTCTTCGTTTACGTGGTTTGGCGATAACGCGCAAAGTGACACCGACTGTTGCGGCAAGAATTCGGCCTAAACTAATCACTCGTGCCGCAACAATGGGCCAACTTCGAGGGGTGGTGAAGAAATCATCCGGAAGTATCGTACAACAAGTAAGTTCCGAATTTATTTATTATGTTGCAAGCGCTATACTTTCATGCAAGAGGGAGCATCATTTGTCATCCTCGATACCCATGTGTCTCACGCTTTTCGACTTTGGTTTTGAGCTGGAAAGATTTTGGAATATTGATGCTCACAGATGGACGTTGAGTTAGTTTAGGTGCTTTGAACGAACGAATTACTTCTTTTCATATTTCTTTCCATGAGCCAAAAGAAAAAGACATATGGGATCATTTATTGCCAACAATTCGAGTCATTTTGCGATGTCTTTCATCGAAAAAGCGTTGAGCACTATTCTATTCTCCCCGAATATATAATTAGAGGGGACTCATATGGGGTTAAACAATTTGTGTTATAGTTTCGAGTGGCGTTTCGTAATCTCGTCGCACTGCATTACGCACCACCGATCGCCTATAAACATGCACATGCACGCGAAAATCTCCAAGTGGCCTTAGAACATCGATTCAGGAAAATTGCCGGTCGACAAATTCGACTCTCGGCATTCGACCGAATTCGTGTTAGTGATCTCGACGTTTACTCGAATATGAAACAGCAGGAAACGACAATGAAAATTGGGGAAAAGTGATGTCAAATTATTAAAAGCAAGTTATGTGGGTGCCAAATTTTGCGTCAAACATTTCTTTGCAGCTAGATTGCTGTAAACATTATATAAAGGTTTTCCTGTCTTTCTTATTTCCCGCTTGGTGTCTTTCCTTTTGGAGCTACTGCATACTCTTGAGTTCACCGCCTCCCCCGATCGTTCTGCACTGTCGCGGATTTTTGTTCAGCGTGTACCGTATGGAAGTCGAGCAGTTAACTTGCCGATCGGCTTTCGTAAAGGGGTGACGCTGATGACGGCCAACTGTTTATGCGTTTGCGAGTTCGTCGATGTACCCTTAGAAGAACATTTTAGCGCAAATTGATGCCCGTAATGTATGCGTGCCTCATGCCAACTACAGTTTTATAGATAAATAGTTTTCTTCAGTGATCCTGTAATAAGCTCATCCGTATCCAGTGCGTCCCAACTGAGGAGGGGTATGGGAGGAGGAGGGGACGGGGTAGTGGTTGAGGTCTCGAAACGTTATAAAATGTTCCATTCGTTTATCTCTTCGATCCGTTGAGAGTACCGGCGATCTCACCTTTCGCCTTACAGTGGTGAACGTTACTGAAACTTGGTCACTGCGTAATTTCCTTTGTTTAGGTCGTTTTACTATCAAACATCAGCGATGCCACTGTGGCGTTACGCGCACGCGATCCATCGCTATGCAAAGCTATTTCTTCGTTTACGTGGTTTGGCGATAACGCGCAAAGTGACACCGACTGTTGCGGCAAGAATTCGGCCTAAACTAATCACTCGTGCCGCAACAATGGGCCAACTTCGAGGGGTGGTGAAGAAATCATCCGGAAGTATCGTACAACAAGTAAGTTCCGAATTTATTTATTATGTTGCAAGCGCTATACTTTCATGCAAGAGGGAGCATCATTTGTCATCCTCGATACCCATGTGTCTCACGCTTTTCGACTTTGGTTTTGAGCTGGAAAGATTTTGGAATATTGATGCTCACAGATGGACGTTGAGTTAGTTTAGGTGCTTTGAACGAACGAATTACTTCTTTTCATATTTCTTTCCATGAGCCAAAAGAAAAAGACATATGGGATCATTTATTGCCAACAATTCGAGTCATTTTGCGATGTCTTTCATCGAAAAAGCGTTGAGCACTATTCTATTCTCCCCGAATATATAATTAGAGGGGACTCATATGGGGTTAAACAATTTGTGTTATAGTTTCGAGTGGCGTTTCGTAATCTCGTCGCACTGCATTACGCACCACCGATCGCCTATAAACATGCACATGCACGCGAAAATCTCCAAGTGGCCTTAGAACATCGATTCAGGAAAATTGCCGGTCGACAAATTCGACTCTCGGCATTCGACCGAATTCGTGTTAGTGATCTCGACGTTTACTCGAATATGAAACAGCAGGAAACGACAATGAAAATTGGGGAAAAGTGATGTCAAATTATTAAAAGCAAGTTATGTGGGTGCCAAATTTTGCGTCAAACATTTCTTTGCAGCTAGATTGCTGTAAACATTATATAAAGGTTTTCCTGTCTTTCTTATTTCCCGCTTGGTGTCTTTCCTTTTGGAGCTACTGCATACTCTTGAGTTCACCGCCTCCTGGAAATAGTGTAATTTTGCGACTTAGAGCATGCTAGTATAGTGGTCTTAGGTACACTGCTATGGGGAAAATGGTCGATCTTTAGATGGGTCCGTGGCTCAGCCAAAACAATCTTTCACCTCAAAGGACTGGTGAACTAGTACTGTGCTCGTCGACGAAGTTAAACGTATGTGGAGAGGAGCTGATCGCAACGTACGTTGAAAATCACCGCCTCGTCGATAATCTTATCGCGATACCGTCTTTAGGGTCCCGGTGACTGACAGAGTAGGGCGCCAATTCGGAAGCCGGTTGCGCTGATATCCAGGCGCTCTAAATTTAACGTTATCGCATTGCGCAAGGAGCATAGCATTTTAAAAGCGCATCCGATAACCCGAGTACATCTAACTGTTAGCGAATTTGGTCGGTGAGGATCGCCGCCTTTCATTGTTGGTGGTGAACGCTAAAACGGTTTTTGTGAGGGGAAATGGATGTCGAATTGTGGAGAGATCATAACTGGCCTTTTTTGATTGAAATACTGTTGCTTGCTTCTTAGCGACATCGATCTTTCAATACACAAATTTTTGTCGTTCACTTTACAGAACGTATTCGCTTCGAACGCTCCAACCGATTATTCGTTAATACATTTGCCGGATGATATTAATTGTTACGAAATTGGTAAGCACAGCTTGTTGTGGTAGTTGTCTAATTATATATTATTTTATTGCATGACATATTTTAATAGTTGTTGATATTTTGCTTTCTTCTTTTTATCGATGTTTTGATGCCTTATTTTTTACTCTTTATTAATGCGGTCGAAAAACTTCATTTAGACCCTTTCATCTCCTACAGTATTTGCTTTCTTTTTGACTGGATTGCCGAAAGGTGGAGACGAGGATTCGCTCGAATTTGGCAGAATTTCTGTTCATTAGCCGCCTTTTGTTTAATTAGAAAATGAAAAGGAAAAGCAAAACAAAAAACTTTTTAGAAGGTTTCGATATGAGATACTCTCTAAATGACTGATGAGGTTTTTTGAAGTGCCAGCTTGTTATTGTTACACGGCTGCCGCATGAAAGGCTAACATGGCGTTAACTCTTTTACATTAATCAAACGGTTTATATTCGCATGTTTCTGTAATTTAGCGAAACCAAGAGAACGCAACTTTACGTACTCGCAGTGAGGTCAACTAAGGGGAAACAACTGGTTATCGGAAATAATTCATGTAATTAAAGTTGATTTTTACGAAAAATCCACTTTGAAATGCGCAACGGTACGCTGCTCAATGTTGCATATGGTCGGTATCTGATAGAATATAAGTTGTGGCGTACCAGCAAGGATTCTGGCAACAGTATTTGCATTTGCAATCATGATCGATTCCTGTGTGCCGATTGCTAAAGCAGGTGTTACCTCATCCATCTTCCGTTACCCCTCTCCCCCGCTCGCACACTCTCCACCATTGTCGCTGCTATCAGATGTCACATATGTATTGTTATCCATTGCCGAAGTTGAGTTCATCATTATGTGCTGTTATTTTACTTTCCTTTTACAGGTGAGTTCATCGGAAGTGGTCAAAATGCGGCTGTTTACGAGTTGTCGAATGTAAAAAATAAGTGTGCAGACAACGAAGACAACCGCTCGAATCAATTGGCAGTTAAAATGATTTACAATTTCAATTTCAATGAACCAGCTGAATCTCTCTGGACGGATTGTCGTGGCGAACTAGTTCCACTCGCGAGCACTTCACGAATCCCCTCGGGCTGCATTGCCAAGTAACTTTGCAATGCTTGACTTGAAGGGAGGAGTGTTAATTGCAGGTTGCAGCCTGATTTCGAATTCAACTCGTAACTGGCTGAGGAAAAGTGGAAAAAATAGTGTGAGAAGGAAGAAAGAAATAGAAAAAAGGGGGAAATGGAGTGAATGAACTAATGTAGCTGAAAGTTTAGGTCGCTGAAAATATTATTGGTCAGTGGTAAGCTTATGTGCTTATGTATGAGAGGTACCAACATTTTTGTATTAAAAGGCGTGATGTGCAATGGGTTCAGATGAACTTACATTGGGGGGATGGGCGTTGAAAATTTAATAAGAGTAGTGCACTCTTTGCACCAATCAGGAAAACTATCCGTAGAGTTTTATTGCCGTACTTAGTTTCGTAATCTTGATAAGTCTTTCTTCCCGTCTGAGCCTTTTTGGCGAAATGAGAACTAAGAAAAGATTCAATCCTGCAGGTCACGGTAATCCGGGGGGGGGGGGGGGGGGGCGGAAATGGGGACGGGCAGTGAGCGTTGCGTTCTTCTACTTTGGGTCCAACGAAAAATGTGTTTATTTCCTTGGTGCATTAAATCTCAGTTTTTCCCATTACAACCCTCCCTCCTCCACGGGATATTAGATCGGCGATCCCTCTTTCGGCAACTGTGGATGCGCTGTTAATTCGCTTTCAATGACTGCGAGCTTTGTTCTGCTTTGTGCGGTAAAAATATTTTGGGGTATTGTTTTAATATGTGGTTAGTTACTTCCTGCATTTTGAGGTTCAAATTTTGCTGAGCAAAACGACTATTTGTTCATTCAAATTTTGGTCAACTACCATGCTGCAAATGGTTTCAAATGTTGTACAACTTTTCAGTGCTAACCTGAGTGTTAGTAGGACGCTGTCCTCCGACGTTCTTTCTGTAGAAGTATTTAAGTAGTAGTGTAAGTCCTTGTCCTCTGACGCTTTTATTGTATGTGTTTAAGTTAAAGTGAACAGAAACAAATATGTATGCGTCCGTGTCGTCTAGTGTTCTCTACATATACGAATGTAACTTATTTAAGTAGTCTTTTTTTTTAAACTGTAGCTATAAGTGGACGAGCCCAAGTGCAAGTATTTATAAAGGCAAGTTTTTGTCTTTAGTTTTAACTTTAAATGGATCGAAATATTTATGCGCTGAAGGGGAGGGGGACGTAACATGACCGATGCATTGCATTAATAACTAATAAATTATATAAGAGGTCGCTCGTTTGCATATCGCAAATGCATATGCTATGCTGCGTCGAATAAAGCCATAGGTTTGAGTGTATATTCGCTGAAAGTTTTGCTAATATCATGCTTAAGCTTACTCCACCTCACACATCCCTCTCTATCCAGTTTGAGAGACGGGGTGGGGGATATGTCTCGGCTTTAAAACTAAGCGCTCTTTCGAGCTGAGTTCGCAACGAGCTCCAGAAAAATAGAGGGTGATGTGAAATGAGAGAAAGAGACAGAGAAGAAGGGGAAAAAATGAAAGCAAAAAGAAAATATGGGAATGAAACCGATGCAGCTAAAAATGAGGTCATAACGAAGCCCAGAATTTTGGGGGGAGGGGAGGAGTAAGCTTGTATATGAACTATATGCTTTGCAGTTGGAATAAATTTGAAGAAAAAAAAACCTTTTATTTTTGTTTTGGAGTAGGAGTTTGTTATTTTAAAATCTGAATGCTTCTACTTCAAGTAGAAACTTTAATGAAAACTCCACATTTCTGTAACAGAGCTATCGCTTCAATGCAGTCCTCTAGTGGACAGAGCGCGACGGTTAGGTCGATCTCTTATGAATTTTTTTTTTCATCAACTCAAGGAAGAGTCTGCTCTCTATTTGATCCTCTTTCTCGACAACAGAGTCCTGTGAAGCTATGGTTCAGGCTTTGCGATAGTTGAGAGTTTGATGGCCAACTAAAAGTAGCCTATATTGAAATGGTTTTTGTAGCAAGGAGATCGCATCATAAGAATTCTCAAATACTGACTGCTCAAATGCGGATATAGAAGATTCGTTGACAGTGATGAAATCAACCATAGTTATTGGCATTTTATTGTTGAATATCTCGCTCCGATACGCTTACTTTTTTTGTAAAACAAATTTGTTTAAGTGACCTCTTAAGGTCCTCTGTTGTGCCATTCTTATTGTGACCCATCCAGTTCACTGCGTTGTATTTGAACAGAAAATGATCAAACTTTACTGCGGTGCGGTATCGAACTTTGCTAATGACAACATATTTGCAGTTTCCGTCCGCTAGCAAAACCACATCCGAATATTGTGAAAATGCACAAGGCGTTTCTGGGAGAATGGAAACAGTTAGCAACGGCAGAACATCATTATCCAGCTGTTTTACCATCGGTTGAGAATTATGGCTATGTGCCGGAAAATCCAAGAACTCTGTACGTCATCATGCAGAGGTATTCATTACGTTTTTTTTCCAACTAGGGTATTTTTCAGGCAGCATTCTCGTTATGGCGCGTGATTTATTTGTGTAATATAGAGGGGGGAGGGGGAGGGAGGGGGAGAGATAGGACGGAGGTCGGCATACCCCCATATCCTCTTCTTGCTCATTTGAGTACCATTTAGCAATAAAAGTGACTGTTGTGATGTTTGTTCAATCATGCATGCTCGTTCTTTTTTGGATTCTATTATGCTTCTATGATTATGTAGGCCTCTTTTATCGTTTCATTTGTTACTTAATCGAACTAAGTTGCATGCAGATGTTGGGGCTTTCCCTCCGTGCCACCTCATATGCCTCGCATTGCCACAACTCCATTTTATTGTATAGTTTATTCTGATTCGCATAAAGGACGTACTATCTATATTTCCGGAGAGTCTCATTAGCTCAGCATTACTAATTTGTATGGTAGAATGAAGTAAGAATATCACCAATTTATGTGAGGTTTTGTGAGTCAGTTAAATAAACAAGCACTAATTGCTTACAGATATCAGATGACCCTCGCGGACTACATGGATAAAGTTGCTTTGAACTATGTGAAGGCACATGTAACGTTCGGGCAACTTCTAGAGGCGATCGCTTATCTATATGATCAAAAAATAAGCCATCGTGATCTGAAGGCGAACAATATCTTACTCAATTTTGACTCTGAAGGTAACGAACAATATTTTGCTCAGAGAGCCCAGTCCACTTCTCGGCTTTTGCATCTGTCCTGTTCAAAATTCCCTTCAATTAATTGTCGTTATGTTGTATTTGGCATGCATTAAGTGTCAGAAAATTTACGCGATTCAGGAGTAACATTGTTTTGTGCATTATTTACTATTACATTTATATAAGTTTCCAGATAAGCTTGCTTGTTCATACTTAAGTGTTCCATCATCAATGGTCTTTATTGCTGAGCTGAGCAGTCAGCCGATCCGTACTGAATGGCTGGCAATACAATGAGCGTATATTATGTCAGCTTTTGTGTTTTTTTTCTCTTTTCCTTTTTCATATATGTGTTTTCATCATTTCATATTTCGAAATCGGTTTCATGAGCATTTTGTATTTCAGAACAGTGTCCACATTTAGTAATCAGTGATTTTGGTTGTGCGTTTTCGACGGGCTCATGGAAACTTCGTTACAGCAATGCAAACATGGAACTTGGTGGAAATGTCGCGCATTTGCCGCCTGAGGTTGGTGCGTTAAATTTTAATCGTTTTTTCGTTGTTTGGATTGATGTTCGATTGCCATCGTATTTTCGCCTTTTCTTGCAAGAATGAACAATTGTCTTATGTATTCATTAACAAAAATAAATGTTTATTCGTATCATTTGGTAACTCTAACTTGGAGTACTTTCAAGTGACGTAAAACCCGGTGAACTGTCGATGGAGATCGGGTCGCAGAGGGATCTCCTGACTCATAGTCAGCACCCGACATGGGGATCGGTCCAGCCAACCAGCAGTGACGTGAAACTATTTTTATAAAGCAGTTGTTGATGAACTTAATGCCGTCACAGGCTCGATTTCGAGTTAGGCCTTCAGAGTTGCACTTTCCAAAAAAAAAAGCATGAAGAGGCAGAAAGAGAAAAAAATCAGTAAAAGCAAAAATTGCTTCTGAAGATGGGGTTGTAGATCGCTCAAATCGTCAGCTGTCCAAGCCCCAATTTCGGGTGGAATGGGGGAGGGGGGGAGGGGGATAAACTGATCTATGATCAGGGTATGTACACT
Source organism: Toxocara canis (assembly GCA_000803305.1). Classification (NCBI taxonomy): domain Eukaryota; kingdom Metazoa; phylum Nematoda; class Chromadorea; order Rhabditida; family Toxocaridae; genus Toxocara; species Toxocara canis. The sequence continues at coordinate 97,413 of JPKZ01003186.1, forward strand.
GCCCACTTTTTGAGTGAGGGGGTAAATTGTTAGAGCGTATAACCAAAATGTGCTTATCGGATAAAGTTTTACAGTATTTCAATTAAGGTAGTGAACGCTGAGCCATCCGAGGCCACATGGATTGATTACAGCAAAGCAGATATTTGGGCAGCTGGTTTGATTGGCTACGAAATTTTTGACAGGTGCCTCCTCGTTTTATATTATACATTTTTTTTAAAAACTTAAAATCGTTTTTTTCCCCTTTAAAGGCATACGCTCATTTAACCATATAAAAAGCATGAGTGTAATTCTTTCGTCTCCATGAAAGAAATATTTTTTTATTGTCGTGAGCTTGAATTTTTGAGGTTTTTTTAAAAAAATGATTATCTGCCTTTTCATATAGGAAAGGAAAGCTGTACAGCTTTTCTCATAATCATTATATTCTTTTCATTCTATTGTGGTTGATTGTGTTGGCAGGACATGGTTTTCATTGCGAGAGCGAATGCCGAATGTAAATGATGTTGATCCTGTACGACCGTTGTTTATTGGTACTCCTTTGGGCCGTATAATGGAGAATATGCTTCAAAAGGATCCAACAAAGGTTAGTAACATTGAAATTTTTTCATCGGGGACTGTTTCTTCTAGATTGAATGCGATAATCGTTTCGAAATAATGCAGTAGTATTGCTAGAAACTCTTCAAAATATGATCTGTAACATGACTATCATTGCTTGTAAAGACTGTGTTTATTTTAAAGTGATAGTAACGTAGAAAAATTGTGCATTTTTTCTTTGGTCCAGTTCACTATTTTGAGCTCAAAGCTATTATCGCTTTAGTTTGGTTTTTTTTTCCTTCGACTTTCTGACGCTTATCTACGATCATTTCTTCTGATATTGGTAGGGAAAAGTGGAAAATGTATTGCATGGAAAGTTCCTTTTGAATAAGTGTCACGAGTTCTTGTGAATAGCTGCAAAGATTGCATCGCAAGAGTGTCACTTTAAAATCGGCATATCTTTTCGTACAAGCAGATATTCGCGTTAGTGTTTTTGTCTGGGGCTTGTAATGAACGACATTGAAAGATTTTCAGGGGCTAGCCAGTGTGCTTTTTGCGTTTTGCTCGAAGATCCCCGTAACAATCGTTCATACCCAGCGCTATAAATCAGTTTTCAAACATTCGAAGCCACTTCGCTCAAGTCTTTTTGCATCGTTTAGTCCTCTTCCATAAGCTGTTAGCTACTGCTGTCGTAGGTTGAATTTAGGATTTTATGAAATTTATGATTTTTAAACTCTTTCTTTTTTCCCATTTGCTTTTATTCGCCGTATTGAACTAAAAGAAAAGTGTAGAGTGAATGATGAAAAAGTTGGCTAGCTTTAAAAAATTTCGATATCAGATGAGCTTCTGAAAGTTGCACACTGTCCATTCGTTACCTATTGCACGAAAGTTTACCGCATTACTCCCATTTATAAACTCCCTCTCCAAATGCTAAAAGAGTAAATTATACAGACTGAACGATATACATAACTCATCATTTTATCAATAATAAATCACTAGAGCACTTGCTAAGAACTACTAAATTTGTGCACGCTTATCGCGAGTTGTGATCTAATCTGTTTGCATGATGCGGTGCGACTGATCCGCATCGTCTACCTAAAAGTATGCAAAATTTTTGTGCGAGCCCCGGGGTGTCACTTTTTTTACATGGTATTGTTCCGAATTTCTTCAGAGGTTATGCACAACCGCCTCCTCATTTCGAATGTCGGAAAGCTGTTGCAGACCTGGCCGTTACGTTTCTTTCGTATGAGTGCTAATTAATCGATGTTTTTGTAAGATGTTTGTCTGAAAAGCCGTTTTCTAGCGGACTGATCCGAATGTGGCGGCCGATGTGATCAATTTGATGTTGTTCCGGATTGGTAATGGTATCGTTGATGTGCTGAACGAGTGTCGGTTGAAGGGTTGGAATATTGGTCACTCGATCAACACATTTTTAGCCTCATCCAGCAAGACCATTCGAATTGTATGTCATTTCCAACGTTTTCTGAACTATTATTTTGTAGACATCATAGGGTTCTAACCCATCTCTTTGATAGCAGCACTTCTCTGATCCTCTTTTGTAAGCTATCGATGTTGAGGATCTTCAAAAGTTTAAACTAACATGTTGTGAAGATTGAAAAATTTTGGGATCCCATCCCTTACTCTCGCGTTCCACCACCCCCCTCCCCTCTTCTCTCCTCCACATCTTCACCTCCTTCCCTTCCTTGCCGCCGAAATAAATCGCTTCTGTGCTTCCAGCTCAGCGCTATTTTGGAATCTTTTATTAGCTTGTTATGCAATCCTTGCATTTTTTAATATCCTTGCGAAGATTTCTTGCAGATGCTTATGCTTACATTTGTACCGTTTTTCTCAGTTTTAATTGTTGTGCTGTGATCGAACAAAAAAATGAATATCTCCAGGGCACGCTCAACTGTCCGAGTTGATCATAGTTAGAACCAAGTCCATTAAGCGTTCTTTTCTCACGCATAAGTTTGAGAAAGAAAGCGGATCAATGGACTGAGTTGCTCAAATGCACTTGTGCTGTTTCGTTAAGAAGCTTGAAACTTTGTTGGTTAAAATATATGATGTTGAGAAGTTCATATCGAGAAGGAACCAACGTTATTTCAACGCTGCTGTTGCAGCGATACATTTTCCATTATTGAAGCATTATAAAATTCAAAGAGAGCTAACTGAATGATATGATGAGCAGCTCATTTTAGGTTAAAAAACGTATTGAAGCTGGTCTTGACGATATGATTTCTCTGTATGCGGCCGAAACAATAATTTCAAGAAGATTTGCCGATCCTATTGAATCGCAGGTAATGTGATTTTGTTTTCTTGGATTAGCTTAAAATATTGTTCGAGTTCAGCGTGTGATCAGCTGATCTGTAAAAGCTACTAACTTTTAAGGCATTTATCGAATGACCATTTTGTTTTATTGAGCATTCAGAGGTTGTAGGGTATTGTAGATCGCAACTGGCTGTGATTTTGCAAACACTATTTTTTGATTTAATTTCACATTTTACACTTTCCATACTTTTCCTAAAGGGGAAGCGTTTTGGCTGAGATCAGTTGATTTGAAATTTTTTGCGGTTTAATTGTTTTTTTTTTTCTATGCTTCTAAATAATTTACATAGATTTTACATTGAAACTGGAGCTATTTGTGTAGGCAAAATAATGTCCAAAAATTTGGGTATTCCCCAGCCTCATCTCTTTTAGTGCCCACGGGTTCGTGAGGATCACTGCATATCCTCGACAAGCATTTTATCTTTAGGACTGTTTTTGTGTGTTTGTTTGTTTTTGTCTTTGGAACGGTATTGTATGTGGCTGTGAACATGTTTGAGAGAGTTTTGTTTTGTATGCGCTAAAATTTTTGCCAAGATTTTGTTTCTAGCTGCGAACAACATTTATGGGTCGCATACAAAGGGACCACATTTGGGCTGCTGTAGACTATTTCGAGGACAGTGATTAAGCACAGCAATGTCTTCAAACGAATTTCTGAAGGTGGTATTCTTCTCTTTTTTTGCCCATTTTCTCCTTTCATTTTTGTTACTTATTACAAGTCTATATTATGCTGTATCTATCAGTGAAGAACGAAAGAAGTATTGTACGTTCGATTTGTTTCCATTGGTTTTTTTTTTCGAACTACTCTTATTTTGCTTGGTTTTTGTTAGCATTGCTTAAAATACGAACGTAAAACACATTGTTGCATAATTCCGCTTACCGGTGATATTTAATGCTTCTATGCTCTGCTCAAATGTGCTCACTCGTTACTTATGTTTCTCAAAGTTGTATCCAAAGCTGTACTGGTTGAGATCGTCGCTTATCGCAGTTGTTTGTATTTGCGAACGACTGAAGGACAATACTTGTTCTCTTGTTGAGAAGAAATTGTTTGCATAGTTTGCGTTTGTTTTACTTTTTTTTTTCCACTGTAGTATATGTGCTATTGTATACCCGCTTGTATGACAATAGTCGACCGTAAGAGTTTTTAAAAAATCAAAAAGTTACCAACCATTTAAGATTCGCAAGGATCTCAAGAAATGGTGACTATAGATACGGTAAATGTTTAGGACGGTCCATGTTCGGGAACGTATCGGGCAATGTCAACATAGTAGGTGAGCTTATTCGCACCTAACCACCCGCAGTTGCGAGGAACAATCGCAATTCGCTGCTTAATTTAGAACTTATATCGCAACCAATTTGGGAAGAGTGAATGAAGTAGTGTGCGAAGAGAGAGGAAGGAAAAGTGATATTAAAAAATCAAAGAAAGAAAGAAAAATAAGGGTGCAAAGCTCATACATTTGAAAATTGTGATCACATTTAAGTCCAGAAATTGAGGAATGGCAAGCTGTTTACCCATTCTGTATATTGCCTGCTCATTCTGTGTTTTCCATAAAGCGAATTTAAAATTTCATGATTGTTGATGACTTTCTTGCGTTTTTTTTCCTGCAACTCCAGTGGTTTTTCATTTTATAAGTTTTGTTCGAGTTGTTATTAGAACGTGAAAGAGATAAGCGAGCAATGGATCCAAGGACTTCGCATCCGAATCGTTCGCCCCAGGCTAGTGGTATCTAGTAATGTATCCAACTCTTCGCGTTGTTTCTTTTTTCGTTCACAGTTTGATGTCAACGAAGCATTCGATCTTCGAGAGTCTATAATTTCAGTTCTTCTTCCTTAATTGCAAATCTTCTCGATTGTTATGCGCTTAATTAGTTGTTGCCTTTCAAGTGTGAGTATTGCTCATATCGGTTGATCGTTCAGGTTCCCATTACGTGTTTGAATTCTTTAACTTTTTTTTTGTATTGATATGAGCGTCACGTTCATGTATACCTTTGCTTATAATAAAAATTATGTTCGCACGAAAGATCACAGTGTTTTTGAGGAGCTTATAGATCTATTCGCCTGATGGCTATAAGTTGAAGTACAGCAGCGTACGGAAACGCGTGAGGTGGGGGGGGGGGGGGGGGGGGGGGGGGTTTGGGG
>JPKZ01003186.1:104272-126382 GCA_000803305.1 Toxocara canis
AGAGAACTAATTACCTCGCAGAATTGAATCGCAGCGGTTGAGTGTGAGTTTCAAAGTTTGTTTCTATGAGTTGTGTGTGGCGCAGCGGTAATCATTCCTCAACGATTGCTGATAAGTTCTGCAGTTGTCGATGTTCATGACGCTGTGATGCCCTTCGAGTTCTATCGCATCGTTTCGTGAAAGAATGGGGTGAAACGAAGACTGAAGCCAAAACCCTTCCATGCATTCTAGTTGTTACTGATAGGTTGAAAATCCTGTCTATTTAATGTTGGAATTATGCGGCTATAAGGCCAGTCTACTAGATATGCGGGGATCATTCCAAACATTTTTGTGCAGGAAATGGTTCATACATATATTTTTTTTTCGTAGTTAAATACTAGAAAACGTGATTCTGTTGGGGATACATGATAAGTTCGATTAAAATTTTACTTGGGAGGTGATTTAACATCACTGTTGAAATATGTGGTCTGCAATCGTCACTTCCGGTAGACCCATCCCGCTGGACTTGAGGCCTCGCTTCAATTCGGTGCTTGTGATTTTCAAATCGTTTTGAGGGCCGCGTATCGCTGAATACGAACCAGTTCCACTTAATCATGAGCTGACTATTGTGTGAAAAAATTTCGAATGTATCAGGCTGTAAGTGACCGCATTGCGAATGGAAACAGTCGAGAGCATCTTTTCCTTAATAAATCGAAGACGATACGACTTTCGTCTTTAATGACAACATTGTTGGGTATTCTAAGTACGTAAGTTGCACACATAGATCGTCGAATCGGGTCATAGCAGTGAGTAGCGCAAATAGCTATCATTTCGTCTCGCGCTTCATGTTTTCGATATATAAAGGACAAACTGTAGTACCCTGGGGCCATACAGTTTGGTCGTTGTTTTTTTATTTAGTTTCCAGTCGTTGTTTTGGTCGTTGTTTTCATAAAAATATTTGGTCGCCAGAGAAGATTGTCTTGCGCTTGCGTCATAGTTGAGTTTAATTTAGGAAGAACACTTTGAAATTTTTTTTAGATGTTAACCGTTTCGTCCGATCAGTTATCCCTGAGGTGCTACATTTTGTCCGTATTTTTTTTCTACGCAACCTATCATTTGTCTGAAGTTGGTGGGCACTTGAGTTTTCCTGTACTTGAAATTATCAGTTTTCCTGCTTTTGAAATTATCAGTTCTCCTGTCCTTGAAATTATCAGTTTTCCTTGTTTGAAATTATCAGTTTTCCTGCACTTTAAATTATCAGTCTTCGTGTACTTGAAATTATCAGTTTTCCTGCACTTGAAATTATCAGCTTCCGTGCACTTGAAATTATCAGTTTTCCTTCACTTGAAATTATCAGTTTTCCTTGCTTGAAATTATCAGTTTTCCTGCACTTGAAATTATCAGTTTTCCTTGCTTGAAATTATCAGTTTTCCTGCACTTGAAATTATCAGTTTTCCTTGCTTGAAATTATCAGTTTTCCTGCACTTGAAATTATCAGTTTTCCTTGCTTGAAATTATCAGTTTTCCTGCACTTGAAATTATCAGTTTTCCTTGCTTGAAATTATCAGTTTTCCTGCACTTGAAATTATCAGTTTTCCTTGCTTGAAATTATCAGTTTTCCTGCACTTGAAATTATCAGTTTTCCTTGCTTGAAATTATCAGTTTTCCTGCACTTGAAATTATCAGTTTTCCTTGCTTGAAATTATCAGTTTTCCTGCACTTGAAATTATCAGTTTTCCTTGCTTGAAATTATCAGTTTTCCTGCACTTGAAATTATCAGTTTTCCTTGCTTGAAATTATCAGTTTTCCTGCACTTGAAATTATCAGTTTTCCTTGCTTGAAATTATCAGTTTTCCTGCACTTGAAATTATCAGTTTTCCTTGCTTGAAATTATCAGTTTTCCTGCACTTGAAATTATCAGTTTTCCTGCACTTGAAATTATCAGTTTTCCTTGCTTGAAATTATCAGTTTTCCTGCACTTGAAATTATCAGTTTTCCTTGCTTGAAATTATCAGTTTTCCTGCACTTGAAATTATCAGTTTTCCTGCACTTGAAATTATCAGTTCTCCTGTCCTTGGAATTATCAGTTTTCCTGCACTTTAAATTATCAGTTTTCCTGCAATTGAAATTATCAGCTTCCGTGCACTTGAAATTATCAGTTTTCCTTGCTTGAAATTATCAGTTTTCCTGCACTTGAAATTATCAGTTTTCCTGCACTTGAAATTATCAGTTTTCCTGCACTTGAAATTATCAGTTTCCGTGCACCTGAAATTATCAGTTTTCCTTGCTTGAAATTATCAGTTTTCCTGCAGTTTAAATTATCAGTTGTCCTGCTCTTGGAATTACCAGTCCTCCTGCACTTGAAATTATCAGTTGTCCTGCACTTGAAATTACCAGTCCTCCTGCACTTGAAATTATCAGTTTTCCTGCACTTGAAATTATCAGTTTTCCTGCACGCCATGTCGTCAAATTTCTTTTCTTATAAATGTCCTTGTTGTTTTTTTTCTTTTTTTTTTTTAATGCGATTATTTTGCGCTAAAACGGATTATTTATTCGTCGATGTCATCATTCGTTGTTCCGAAACAACAGATGAACTTTTAGGAGGACACTGTGAGCGAGTGGTGAAATATTATTATGTATGGGGAATGGCCTTTACTCGAGTTTCGATCTCTTCAACAAGATTCTACTTTATCTCTTTTTTCAAAGTATGTTTTTTTTCTTGAGATTCCCAAAGGTGGGCAAAGAACTTTCTTTCTGCAGTACATCTTTGCACAGTGCGTCTCAAAATATATTGTACTGAAGTGTGCTTTTGAAATTCCTTGAGCAGCACTTAGGTACATTGAACGAATGACTTTTAGAGTACTTTATCACAACCCTAAATTTTCAAACTACTTAAGGGCATCTCTTGCTCATCTCCCCAATCTCCCCTCACTGCATTCATTCGATAAGGGCTTGTGAGGTGCTTATTCCAGAGTTTTCGAGGGGCGACCGGGTACGTAAAGAAGCACGGAAAGAAAAGGCACATTTATACAAGATGCCTTACATGAAATCGAAAGTTTCAAAAGCGCCAACATCATCGTCCAACTTCATTTTTAAGGGTTTTCGGTCATCGACATGCCGAAAACCCTCTACACTGAATTTTATGCTTTAAAGTTTTTAACTGTGCCGAAGGATTTGGTCCGTTTGCCGCTGAGAGCGTTCAGATCCATCACCTGTTTGCAGTAGTAGAGTGCATCTGCAATGCAGGTGCTGATGAATGTGATGGGTTGCATGAACGCATTGTGCTGGAAATGGGTACAGCCGAAGGATTTGGTCCGTTTGCCGCTGAGAGCGTTCAGATCCATCACCTGTTTGCAGTAGTAGAGTGCATCTGCAATGCAGGTGCTGATGAATGTGATGGGTTGCATGAACGCATTGTGCTGGAAATGGGTACAGCCGAAGGATTTGGTCCGTTTGCCGCTGAGAGCGTTCAGATCCATCACCTGTTTGCAGTAGTAGAGTGCATCTGCAATGCAGGTGCTGATGAATGTGATGGGTTGCATGAACGCATTGTGCTGGAAATGGGTACAGCCGAAGGATTTGGTCCGTTTGCCGCTGAGAGCGTTCAGATCCATCACCTGTTTGCAGTAGTAGAGTGCATCTGCAATGCAGGTGCTGATGAATGTGATGGGTTGCATGAACGCATTGTGCTGGAAATGGGTACAGCCGAAGGATTTGGTCCGTTTGCCGCTGAGAGCGTTCAGATCCATCACCTGTTTGCAGTAGTAGAGTGCATCTGCAATGCAGGTGCTGATGAATGTGATGGGTTGCATGAACGCATTGTGCTGGAAATGGGTACAGCCGAAGGATTTGGTCCGTTTGCCGCTGAGAGCGTTCAGATCCATCACCTGTTTGCAGTAGTAGAGTGCATCTGCAATGCAGGTGCTGATGAATGTGATGGGTTGCATGAACGCATTGTGCTGGAAATGGGTACAGCCGAAGGATTTGGTCCGTTTGCCGCTGAGAGCGTTCAGATCCATCACCTGTTTGCAGTAGTAGAGTGCATCTGCAATGCAGGTGCTGATGAATGTGATGGGTTGCATGAACGCATTGTGCTGGAAATGGGTACAGCCGAAGGATTTGGTCCGTTTGCCGCTGAGAGCGTTCAGATCCATCACCTGTTTGCAGTAGTAGAGTGCATCTGCAATGCAGGTGCTGATGAATGTGATGGGTTGCATGAACGCATTGTGCTGGAAATGGGTACAGCCGAAGGATTTGGTCCGTTTGCCGCTGAGAGCGTTCAGATCCATCACCTGTTTGCAGTAGTAGAGTGCATCTGCAATGCAGGTGCTGATGAATGTGATGGGTTGCATGAACGCATTGTGCTGGAAATGGGTACAGCCGAAGGATTTGGTCCGTTTGCCGCTGAGAGCGTTCAGATCCATCACCTGTTTGCAGTAGTAGAGTGCATCTGCAATGCAGGTGCTGATGAATGTGATGGGTTGCATGAACGCATTGTGCTGGAAATGGGTACAGCCGAAGGATTTGGTCCGTTTGCCGCTGAGAGCGTTCAGATCCATCACCTGTTTGCAGTAGTAGAGTGCATCTGCAATGCAGGTGCTGATGAATGTGATGGGTTGCATGAACGCATTGTGCTGGAAATGGGTACAGCCGAAGGATTTGGTCCGTTTGCCGCTGAGAGCGTTCAGATCCATCACCTGTTTGCAGTAGTAGAGTGCATCTGCAATGCAGGTGCTGATGAATGTGATGGGTTGCATGAACGCATTGTGCTGGAAATGGGTACATGCAGTTCAAGCAATAGTCCATGAGGTCTCGCCGCTTGAGCATGGCGCCAAAGAAGGTTACAGCGCCTGCTCACAAGAGTTCATTTGAAAGCAGGAGTTGGTGAACAGTTAAAAGTTCTTCTTCAGTTTTAGCTGTCAGGTTTATAGAGGTGTCCATGTAAGTTGTGCAAGACCAGCTGTAACCTCTTCGCTCTGGAAAGCCATTAATTAACTTGCTTCTTGGAGTACTCCGAGAGGAGCTAATGGACTGCCGACCGGGACGGCCGGGGTTAAATTCCTCAGGTTTCACCTCGATCATAGAGCACTTCATTCTTGCAAGCGACGGATTCAAAATTTTGAGGAAAAACACTTGGAGGAATCCGAAGTATTCAGAATCGTGCAGAAAATGTCTCGCAAAAGTGTAAAATTTCAGGCATGTTCAGCGCCTTTAACGTACTAAATTTTGTACGGGTCAATTGGTGTCGCGATTTGCGTTATGTCCCAGTTGCTTAAAATTTCTGGTGAAGTTAACCAACAATAATTTTGGCCAGAAAGTATTGACTGATGAATTTCAGCCGAGTAATAGCGACTAGTAAACTTTGATCCAACAGATGTGTTTATTCGCAGAAATCCTTTAAATATTTGATGGCGTTTTGCCTGTCTATGGTTCAGGCTGCATTACAATATATCGTTAGACAACGTTTTTTAATGGGAGGAATTATATTCCGGTGATACGGTAACACCACACTAATCCGAGCCAAATTTAGTTCCAATTACAGCTGCTTTCGTGGTCGGAACATAGTCTAACCAGTACCCAGTTAATCTTTCGTCAAGTATTGTGTAGAGGCCATGATTGGCTAAGGCGGGTACACTGCAACGATATTTTTTAAGAAACCAGAGCTTCCTAAATACGGAAATTGCATCAGGATTTCCGGTGTTTTTATGTTTTGGGCAGGATTTTTATGAAGCAGATTGCAAAGATCGGCGAATGCGATCGGAATAGTTGTAGACAAAGCGTTGAAGAAAATGATAGCGAATTTTAGAGTTCTGATGGAAAGAGTTGGCATTTTTCAAAATATTCCAGGGTCGAGTCTGAATACTTTCAGAGATAATAAAGGGTAATGTGCGCCGAGAATTTGTGAAATTTTGTCTTCTGACAACGTGTTAGAGTTTAGGAAACCGATGTTTCTTGCATCGGATTGGATTTTTTCTTTTTTTTTCTTTGGTGTTCGGTCATAATTCACTGCAAATATTCTTCGAAAGAAAGGTTCTGTTTTCAGGAGTTCAGTTTTACGAGGTTTTTTTTTTTGAGAACCTGTCAGGTTCTATTGGGCAATCGGTTAGGATGGTTACAAATAAAGGCATTCGATTTGTTACTCTTTCAGCTGCACTAACCACTCGTACTTGTGATGGGCACACTTCTACATTCCATTTGATGCATGCCATGCATGAACATGGCCGCCTGGAATCTTAGTGCCAATCCAGAAGCGTCTTACTCTCATCCACGGCCACTTTTAGTTTGGCCACCTTCAGCTCCTGCTAGTCGACTGCCAACACTGACCACCTGCAGCGGATAGCCCAAAGTGGGATTGAGAGTATGATATGTGCTGTTCGGTGAACATCTACACTCAAGTTCTGTGTCTCTTTACCGTTTATGTTAGGCATTTATCGGTCTTCTTAGGGTTGATCCTCGTTTAGCAAATGAGAAAGGAGAATCCGGTATCAAAACCGTGGACTTTTTTTTGCTGCAGATGCAAGTCGAAAGAAAATCTTGTCTTCATTTTTTTTTCTAGAGATGCAGGCGAATACGTGGCAGAGGTTTTAATGCGCGAAATACTAGAGCATGCTGAAAAGGGTGACACAAGTGGCTTTTGGCATGTTGAAACCGATGAACAGCTCTCATGGCTGATGCAGGTATGAATTTTTTTTGGGGCGGAGGAAGACGGGGACGGGGTTGTTGTACACGTTAGCTGAAAGCAGTTGTTGATGGGCATAGAACACGTTGATTATGGGACATTTGTGGACGGCTGGTCGAGAAAGAGTCCGGCAGGGGAGAGAAGAGAGGGAAATTGAAGGCTATGAATTCTTGCTCCCTCCTCCTAGGTAGCTATCTTAGTGGGTTTAACAACGAAATGGAAAGGTTTACTAAGATGATGATCTCACTCCTCCGCTTCACTGGACTTTTTTCCTCACATGGGAAGAATATTTTCTGCAGTATGCTTTAGTTTTGTCGTTTTTGGACGCTGGAAACTTGTAATTGTGACTGAGATGAAAGGGTTGCTAATATTTAATTCTTGACGTGATCATCATATCATCTTCTCTCTGACATGGTCTTGTTTAGTAGAGCCTTTGGTGGGTTCACCGTTTTTTTTAAAGCATGGTTTCGTTTTCTTTTTGTTATCTTCTTTCTAAGCGGCGCATGTATGAGGCATTTTTTTGCGGTCGGAAGTGGGCACTGTTTGACCGCGATAAAAGTGAGAGGGAGGGGTGGGGGGGGGGGATGGCGGTCGATGACGGTCGATGAACGGCTAATTGTGTAGCGTTTTTTTTTTGTGCAGCTCATTCACACGAATCACACGTCCTCACCTATCAGCCTTACCACTGCCGACGACCGTATCATATTTCAGAGAATGATGCGTTAAAATCTCTCCATGAATTCAGGTAGTTTCGTACGCACTAACTTTGTCATATACCCCTTCCAAACAATATGAAGCATTGAGGGCGGCTGTCCGAACGTATGTGATCTGGCTAAGCGCGTTAATCAAGGAGCCTCATCCAGGCGTACCGAAACCACTGAAGCTAGATCCACAAAAGTATACCAGGTTATTCCTTGCTCTTCTGCGCTGTTCTTTTATTAGGCACTTTGTGGTGGTTATTTTTGGGCATGAAATGCCGTTCGACCGAAGTGACTGTCACCAAACAGCACATGCACTAACGAAGTGATATCAGTGGCCAGATGAAGAAAAATTTTAACACTCGAGGGCGTTCTTAGAAAAATTTTAGCATTCTGAGCCATTCTTCTACATGTTTTAAAGGAAGACAGCACAGTTTTTGTATCTATGTGTAGGTTGGGAGAGGAGCGTATGTGTGTGTAACTCTGCCCACGTGAGGCAGGGAAGGTGAATGTGGACAACGTAGTGGAGCGAGAAAAGATGAGCGCTGCTAGTGTAGGGTTTTATATGAAAAAGGCTGCAAATGCTCTCATCGTGAAAGGGAAAAGGGACTTGTCAGGGACAGTCACATGGAAACGAAGTTGGGCCATCAGAAACCTAGATTGTGCGTAAGAAATTCGCCCATAAAACGAAATTTTCGCTTTGTTTGAAAACATGCTGATATACTAAATTTATTGTGGAAATGCTAATCCATCGATATATGATTTTGGAATATGAATGCTTGCCGTAAATAATGGAGCGCAGGCGCATTCATGCAAATCACAAAATATTGAAGCTCATAAGAAATGCAACAGAATACGGAAACAATGCGCAAATGCGATCATCATACGTCGAAACAACAAAGTGAATGTTTTTTATAGTGAGATGATGGATGCATTACGAATGATCTTCACGCGTCGTGTACTGAGTAGTTCGGCTGCGACCGGTTCTGCATCGGCCAATATGGCATTATCTGATAACGATACGATGATCACTCGACAGGCGCATGAAATGCAGATCGTCTTGAAGGCGATCACTATGCTGAATGCCAACTGCAGAGAGGAACATCGTGAGTACGTATGCGCTAGATCGTTACATTTCCTGCTAAATGTTGGCGATTTATTGTTGGCCGGTCAGATGACGCCTGGTAGGTTCTATTTTTGAGCTTAATTTCTCAAATAAAAAAGATTGCTTTAGCGTAATTGTTACTAAATGTTTGTTTGACTTATTTCCGTGGTTTCTGTTGTTGTTTCATAATTACTGCATTATATTGAATAAGATAATAAAGCTTCTTTCCTGGCTTTCAGATTTCACTATTTTTTCTGCACATTGGCTGTAGTTTCAGTTTTATGGAGTGGAAGAAAGAAGTCAGTAACCCGGACTGGTGGTGATAGGGGATGGGGAGGGGAAGTTGAGCACGGCCATGTGAAAGAAAGGGGTGCTAGTCCTTGCCGTCCCCACCTTATTTCCGTGTCTTTTGAGAGAGGTCAGTTCTCCCTGGTTTGTTATTTCCCGTCCGACGACTGGTCGTCAAATTTAAGATTCGATTTTTATGGGTAGAAGAACTTTATATATTAGGAGAGAAAGGGTTCTGCTGCGAGGGAAGAGAAAATAAATGATGAAGAGAACAGTATCTCCAGTTTTCCGATGGATACTCTAAAAATAGGCACTAAATCTTCCTCGATATGTGCTGAATATATCACCGTTCCTTTTTCTCCTTCTTTAGAAAGCCGTAAACCTTATAGCCCCGAGACGTTATTCGAGGTAATACGGTATGTCTTGTTGAAATGATTTCCTGAAACAGAACTGAAGTTGTGATTCTTTGCTCTAGATGAGGGAAAAGGGAACTGTTAATGTATGACAGCTCTGTTGAAATAGACGCATTCACGACGCAATGTAAACTTGCGGATGTTGTAAGTAATTGTAAGTAACTTGCTTGTAAGCGGGTCCAAAAGGGCGAAGGCAGGGTTTTTTCGGGTTAAAATCATTTCTCCTTGTTCGGCACTTTAGCCCGTTCACGCTCCATTTTGCAAAGATCTTTAATACCACCCCATGTCGTGAACTGTGTTGTAGGCAGATTTTCTCATAATTAGATCCTTAGGTTACCAAATCATCGTTAGCATACCATCGTTATTATGGCTACTTCACCGCTCGACATTTCGCAAATTAAGCGCAACTGCATGCAGTTGGATCGCTAAGGTATAATTGCAGAAGAAGTAAGCTCAGTGATAGCTCCGAAGATGACACAAACATTATTCAACGAGTTTCTTCGCGCCGCGCGTGCCGAACTCATTCCATCGCCTTCTTATTGGAAGACCCTTTCAGTGCTGTGCAGACGATGGAGACATCAGGCGAGTTCATCTTTCGCTTTTGCGTTTACCGTCATCTTATATGCAATGGCCTCTCACATCTATTCCTGTGACTAGTGCAATCCATCTCCCTTTGGTTTTTTAGGAGAAAAGTTATTGGGGGCACTGTCTTCCCTGTGGACAAAGTGCAACCGTTCTTCAGTTGAACATGGACTTTCACGCCGCCTATCTAAAATGAGAAGCCAAAATTTTCACTGTCGAGAAACGTTCCAAAATTTGTAATTTCCTCTACGATCCCATTTGAGTTAATGAAATATTTACTGTTGCTTTTTCAAATATAACTAACATGGCAGGAAAGGTGAGCACAAATATAAGAAATAATTTTACGCACTCTCTTCTAAATCTTCCGATCAGTACTGATTGTTTTGTTATCCTTATCGATTGTGAACCAGCTAACGAGAATTGAAGTGAGGTTTTCCTCTGAGGTTCTTAATTGCTGCGTTGTGCTTTGTAGAAAGCGATTTTCGAGCAAGCAGAGCGAGTCGAGAATTGTCTCTCCTATTTGGGTGTGTAATGGAATACAAATTCTGAGTTGCCAACACATTCAGTGTTTTCTGGTTGCTGAACTTTTAGGCATCTAAGAGAAGAAATGTAAAAACACTTTTGCTCATAAAGATAAAATTCCTGAAAATTTGGCCAAATTTTCTTCGCTTCTCTCCGTGAACGAATTTAGCCCACTCGTTTCAGCAGCATTTATTAGAACGATATTGACACGTTGAACAGCCATGTATAGGGTGGCGTCGGCCTTCGGGTTTCACTGCAGCCTCGCTGTGTTTTTTGAATGGTCATATCTAATTTGGAGGGAGGATTGCTGCTGAAACGTCTGAAATATCATATAGAATTATGCCACTGTACTCTTTTTGGCATGGTGCAGTGGCACAGTACAATAAAGTTCAAAAAGCATGCAATTTTCGCTGCTGTCGGATCATTGATCATCTACTTTTGGGACCGTGTATTTGACTGGGGAGTAGAACTGATATCTAGAACTAAGTAACACGTGTAAATGTTTAAATGCGACTGCGAGACGCGTCAAGGTGTGAAAGGTGTTGTTAAGATAGATGAGAAATGAACTACGTGTTACAGGTATGTTACAACCAATCCTCAATTTCCTGGCGTGGCAGGGTCTCAGCTTACAGATTTATCATCTTTAATATCCCGTCTTTCGCTTCCAACTTCTCCATTTCCTTATTGTTTTTCTTTCATTTTTTTTTTTAAATCGAGCTGAGCGCGATCTCAATGATAACCACAATCGTGATACGTAGGATGCCGTTTTATCATCGAACACAATACGTGGCATCAGCATGCAGTCGTTGTCACTTTTAGGTGTCACTCATTGAGAATTGGGCTCGCAAAATTTTGTCTCTTTCGGTGCTGATAGTGCAAGAGATGTATGGACCCGATTATTGCCCAGTTAAGATCGGTCAGTTTGCCGTTCGATTTCTTCGAACGATTTTTCTATTTTTTTTCTTCGCTGCACTTCCCAAGGTATCGTCTTTTGTGAATAGGCCGAAGGAGGTGGTAAAAAAACCATCAGAAAGTAGGATAGCAAATTCTTGAAACGCGTCTTTTAATAACACCCAATAGCGTTTATCATATCGGTTGCTGACGAATGGGGGACGATCTAAGAACATGATTTGTTTTGGCTGTGTGCTTGGGCTGTCGTTTAAGCCATCATCTCCATTCCTGTTGTTAGCTTTGCAAGCTGTCTTCTTTATCATACCTTCCAAGTGATCGTTTTATATTCACTGCCAACCAGTCATCTTTGGTAAAAGAGAAATTTTTATATTCGAGTAGAGCCGGCAGGAAGTTAGTTTCGGGGATTTAAAGAGTGAACGTTTATTCGACATGCTGTGTCAAGGAGGAAGGCTGCTTTTTTTTTAAATCAACGTTTACTGAGTATTTTTAAATACAGAGACCAGGACAGTTTCTAAATTGTTTAGAAACGTCGAGCATAGGCTATTTCTTCGTCACGCCCTAGAGAGGTTTTACTCGAGATGAAGGTAGCATCGAGGGACAGAGGATTTATGATAATGTGATAGGTAATTTTGCAGTTGCTGTAAAACAATAATTACCGGGACGTTTATCTTAAAAGATTTTACAGTGGACGAGGAGGTGAAGGAGTTTGCGAGTCTTGTTGGTGCCAAATCAGAGGATGACTCACATTCAGTTCTGCACATTTGCTGGTTCGAAATGCTGCATTTGTTGGGCAATCCAGCGAGCATTGTCCACTTCGATCCGTGTGCGGTTGGTGCCGTATCGCATAGTCCCATCCAAGCACTACTTGCCACAGGTCATAGACTGTTTTTTAATATCTTTCCTTTTTTTTTATTAGCGTGGATTGTTTTATCGTAAATGAAGGGGTGCTGTGGCTGCTCACTTCAAAAATTTTTTTGTTCGATGACTGTGAACTAAGAACATTTGGTTGGTCGTTGTAGTGAAATATTCAGGTCCACGTAAATCCTCGAACCGAGGATGTTTTCCCGTTTTCTTTTTTCTTTTTGTCTTTTTGGTTTAAATGAATCGCAGATTAATTTTTCGCCTAATCAGGCGTGGTTTTAAGATCTACTTTCACTCAAAATCCGTGTTGTTTTTAAGAAAGTTTCCAGAAGAAATTATATTACTTCGACTTTTGAAGTATTTGAAGGTGGTAAGGTGGACAGCGAAGGTCGCCCATTAGTTGCGGGTCTTGGTGAAGAAATGAGCCTATACACAGTTGGCAAGCTTCGACACTGCTTCTTTGTAGCGTGTGCAGCGATTTCAAAACTTGTTGATATATTTTATGGTATGCTTTAACTTTATACTCCTTTTCTAATAGCAGATCCGGTTCGCTTTTGCATCAATATGAGAGTGTAAATTTCAGAAAAGAAATGCAGAAAAATTAGTAAAAATATTTTGAAAAAATGCAAAAGAATGTAAAAATAAAGTTCTGGAAAGATATAGAGATTTTACTCAGCAAAGAGTGTTCCAAGTTAGATGAGACTTCAAATGCTTTGTCTGTGTGTCATCCCAAACATGCTTTTTAAGTCAGTTATGAGTTGACATTGGGAGGGGATATGCGAGAATTGGAAACTCAATTTACGTGAATAATATAACTATAACGGAATAGTTTTTTTAATGGTAATTTTTTGATAAAGAGTTATGAGGTATAGTTCGCAGTCATATCATTGCAAGACTTCATGCTATAGTTTGCACTTGCGTACGCTTTATGCGATGCGCGGGGGTCGGAATTTTATAATCGGATCTTAAAAAATATTTGGCCAACCAGAAAAGCCGACATTCATTTTGAAAGAACTCGGAGCCTAACGGTGTATACGATGCTTAGCTTGCTGCGGATACAAAAAAACGAATGTTTTTGATCTGGTTTTGTTTGTTGTTCTTTTTTTGCGATTTTATGATGTCCTAAAACCAGATTCGAAACTCGAACTCAGAAAATGAGTTTCAGTGCAACTGTATTACTTGTTCTATAGCACGAAATTTATGGTCTACCTTACATGCTTTTGTGCCACACGGTCCTTTGTAGAATTTTTTAATATTGTTTATTCCGTTGCGCTGTAAGCCGCCACCACCCTCCTCCCTCGTTTTCCCGTCCGTCTTCCCTCTTCAATTCTTACTCCATAGTTTTGAGGGATTGTTTCAGTGTGCTTTGGTTGTTATTGAGGATAATGAGAGCACTTGCAGAATGAAATACTACTTGCAAGAAGTAAGCAGTGTGCGGATCGAATGCCGAGTTAACGATCATCGTCTGTTCATAGTATTATAAATGGGTTGCTTCATTAAGGGGCTTCATCCTTTGTTTTGCCGGCTGAATGATTTTGCCAATTATCGAAAATATGCCCAGCTTTTCGAGCTGAAAATTTTTTCCCATCCGTTTTATTTGTGCAATCAGCGAAACCCGCCATTTTACGATCACTTGCGGAAAATATGATATATCAATCAATTTTAATGTTGGAAACAAGAGAAGCACGGGAGTCCTAATGGTCACTCACTTTAAAAAAGCTTGCTCACTGCGATTTTTTTTTTATTCGTTTAGCCTTGTCTCCCCGCTGCCTTCTTCCCAACTAAAACTGTTCATTTCTAGCAATATCCAAGACCATCCATTCAAAAATTAGCAGCAAAACAATTTGATTTTCACCCAAAATGATGAGCACGAAGCGTCTAATATGCAAAATTGTTGTTGCTTTTTTTTTGCTTTCGAAAGCCGTATGCCTCTTCATTCGATTACACGGAACCACCATTCCAGTTCTGAGCTAGAATTACTCTGATTTTTTTTTTAATTTTCTGGCCATCAAATTGTATGTTGCATGCGACACTCATCACATTCTTTTTCGGATTTTTCTTGGGAAACGGTCACACGCATTGAGCTATCGCCAACTTGGGTAGTTCTTTTTTTGTAGGCGATTCGAAGGTTTCGGTCGAATTTCGAGAATCCGACGAGCTAATGCGTCAGTGGGCCGAATCAAGCCGCTCTCTCTACGACGATTGGCTGAAACATCAGCAGGTTCGTCGTTCCAGTTATTTTTCGTTTCCGTTTTCCTGCGACGAGTCGAAGCAGTTGGTTGGTATTTTCTTCTGTCGGCAATAGACTGTGATATTGCTTTTGAGAAATTTCAACTTTTGACGTGCTGCACAAATGTTTAGCCATGATTTCATTTAAATATTTTGTTTTCCTTGAATGGCATCCCAATCTTGAATATAAGCCATCTCCAAAGAGCTGGCACTGGATTTCCGCAATTAAATGTCGGTTGTGCTAATGCAGAAGCAACCACGCCCGTTCAGCGATGTGATGGTCGACCTTTTGCCTTGACGACATTAGTAGCGTACGACTGCAGGCTCATCGCACATCAGATGTCCTCGACTACTGCTTGCTTGACATGCGCCAAGGGGTCGTCACTCTCCCCATCCCCCTTGCCCATCCCACCATCCCTTCGTAGATGGTTGGCATTTGGTAACGCGTTGAATAGGAGTATTACCGTTTATAGAACTATCGGTACCACTCTGAACGTTTGAGGAATCCTCACTGGTCTTAGCACATGTGATTTTAATTAGACGCTGTCGTAGGAAGGCGTTGACTCCTTGTTCTTGAAAAGAACACTTTATCAAAACAATTTTCCAAGTTCTACTAAAGCAAAGAGGCAATCATTCGAGAGATTAGCCAGAGACTGCGGAACCCAGCGCATGTGGCAGCGTCGCCTTGTCTTGTAAAACTGCTTTTTGTTTTTTTTGGAATGTGTTAACAGCGGAGGGGGGGGGACGGTTGATTTAAGAATTTAAAAGGAGTGGAGTGATCCCGCAAGTAGAAAAGAAAGAAGAGTGAGGCTTATGAATGAAAGAAGGGTAAGGGAATGGAAAGAGCGGCTCAAATTATTATCAACTTCGGTTACGAAGCGTTGCGCACAGCTCGCCAATCACCTCGATCAATAACCTCACATTTTATTGGTTAACCAGGGAGCACAGTAAACGAAACAAATGCACAAGTACGGGGCGATCAGACCGAATAAATAATCCAGTAGCGACCACCGAAGCGTGCAAAGTACTTTAATAGTGTGTTACATTCAGATTAAAAGAAACGCCCTATTGCAGCTCAAAATCGCGCTGTTAATCCGTCGGCATAAAGCACGTACAGAAGTACCAGCACTGTTTTAATTTGCCGTTGTTAAAGGTTATGCAGAGAAGTTCAAGTGGCTCGATGGGAGCTGGTGATAACGGCACTCTAACAGCGAGCGGTCATTCGGCTACACAAGTGGGGAGTGTTGGCTCAGCAGGCGGCAACATCCTGAAAAATGCATTCGGTCTTCAGGGCTCTTCGCATTCATCGAAAAGCCGTGCCGCTTCCGGTATGTACTTACACCTCATCTTGCTCCTTTCGTTTCTTCTCACTTAGAAGCGTTTCATGTGAACTAATTGGATAATTAAAATTTTGTCATCATTAGCGATTTTCAGTGTTCATCATGGGGGTTGCTGCGTCGTAATTATTTTTTCTTGTCGGAAGTGTTTTCTGCAGAAAATTTTCAGGAAGAATATTTTTCGCACTCACTTTCCGCTTCGGGCGTTTACCGCGACTTTTTTTTTTGCGCAGATATATTTACAAATTTCACTGTTTTTGACACGTTTGAATTAGAAAGCGTAAGTTTTATAGTGAACGGCGAGTTCTTGCAAGATTTGGCTGTTGTTTTATTATTCGCTTTTATGCCGTTGAGTAAACGGTGATTGGGCTTTTATCTTATTCTTTATATATAGTTTTAAAAAGTTTTCTTCATTCCTTTTCGGCCATGCTGTTACCGAAAAGAGGGTTTCGTTAGGCAAACGAACCACGGAAATTTTTACAGGAGAATATTTATAACTAACCATTCAAAAAACGGGTCTAGGGATTTCTTGTTTCGCATATAAATTGGAATATAAGTCGTCCGTGATGTTGCTATTGGGTAGTTATCTTCGCAGCAGACTTGCGTTAAAGTTTCAAGTTTTAGGTCTTCTGAGCTTATCTTAATTTGTCTTGTTTCACTCACCCTTCTTCTCATTTATTTCAGGCTTTCTTTAAAGAATCTTCGAAGTCTTATCGAAGAATCTGACTATCTCACTCTGACTTTTTTCTGTTAAACTAGATCCGTTCTCTTTCTAGCAGTTTTTGTTTCCATGTCGGATGCCGTTTTCGGCAATTGTCTCCATAACGGATGCCTAACAGGTTCTTGAATTTGATCAGCATAATTTTAATGCATTGGCAGGCATCGGTGCCACTCCTTCCACCTTCAAAATTTTCCGATTTTGCATGCTGCACAAGATGGTGACTTATTCAGGCGTTTCAGAGCAGGCATAATTGTATGGTCACTTTTCCTTTAGCAGCACCAAGGCCCTCTCTCCTCCGTCTCCTACATGTGATTATTCTTTTTTTTTTTACCTGTTACGCTATATGCAAGCCAAGCACGCAAGCTTACACATTGCGCAAGCATGCCAGCGTGCGTAATATGCGCTGCGCATAACTGCTTACTGACGTATTATGCAGCACACGAATCCGCACCTCTAACGTGGACCAAAGTTCCCTTTTTATGCATAAATATTGAAGTTTTCGGTTTATGCGATTCACATACTCCTCTACTCCCAACTGAGTACTGCCAGTTCTTTCTCCGTTCTCTTTCTCTTTGCAAACGAGGGGGGGGGGGGGGGGGGGTGTGGTGTGTGTGTGGTGTGGGGTGGGGGGGGGGGGGAGGGAATAAGGGAAGGGATGGGTGAGTCTATTTCCCACGTGTGTGCGTATGAGGTCGTGCTGAGCAGCGCATTCGGTTGTTGCATATTCTTTTTTTTCCTCCTCTCTCTGTCCATCGCTCTCATTTGCCTCGAGTGTGATCGTTTTTAGATGTTCTTTTGAATGCACTTCACTGGTGTGCACGTTCATTTATTTTCTTTTGAGCCGCTTGATTTGCCTCTTCCTCGAAAACCCTTTCTCGATTGCATTATGCCTATGCCCTTCCGCCTTATTGTCCTCGTTGTTCTCACATTGCAGCGCAGTGATAAATCTCCCTAGTTGTTCGTTTCTTTACTTCCCATTTAATTTTTATTTCATACTTCTTGACAATATTTTGTTTGGTTGAAAAATGATTACACAAATGTTCCTGGAATTCGAAAAATGTTTTTTTAAAATTTGCGCTTAGATATTTTATTGATCTTTATAGCCAGAGGAGCGAAGTTATATGTTGCAAAATCCTCGTTTGCTCCCTTATATCTCGGTCGTACTCCTTTTTCTTATATTGGAGTCCCAAAATTTTTATTTACAGTCCTTTGCTTATCCATGTTGTTATATGATGCTGTTGCCGATAATCGCAGTCGTTGCATCTCTAAGGTTTTATGGATTGACTTCTCTTGTTTATTATTTTTGTGTGTTTATCGCGCTTTCTCTTTTTATGTGACTACGTTTAATTTATTTATGCGTCTCTTTGTGTACACATACAGTCATGTCGTTGCCATAAGTTTTTACTGTTGCGTGCAGTTTCCATTATTCGTGTGAATAAAGACAATTCAGTTCAGTAGTTTCAGAACGATCATTACCACTGAATAGCACAGCACCATCGTATGGTGTGAGCTCGACGAACGATATGCCTCCAGAAATACCCAAACCGAGTGCCAGCCAATTTGTTTGGCATTATCTACGAAGTAGGTATTCAATGCCGTTCAATTTGCTCTACATTCTTCGTTCTTTCTCAATAACATTTTCTTGCATAGTTTAGTTAGAAATGTTTTACACTTGTCTATCGAAGAGCCAATGTATTAGACATTATGTAGATATTTCAGTGAGCATCTTTAGCAGTCCTTTGAGTGAAGGGATTATGCGACAACAATACAACCAGTTTTACTATTAAACGCATCCTTCCAAACGTCCAAAATTCTACAGGCGATACCGTTTGTTGCGGTTGTTAACGTATTGAAATATAATATTTTGTGGTTTATTGTTGGATGAGGTTTTTAGTTCTTCTGACCCATATTTATTTATATTTATTTAAGGCTTAGCCACTTTTGATTTCTAGGTTATTGTTGTAGCACTCGTAAAGGAGATGGAGGAACTTTTCATAAAATTGGTAAATTTAGAAAGCACTTTTGAGTTTCGTCATGGAATTTTGCATCACGCGATAAAGTTTTGAGTTGGTCGAGGGTGATATAGTTGAAAATTTTTCAGACAGGTGGAAAAGAATCCTGAAATGTTTAGGCTCCCAAGCATATTCCGCATACGTTGGATAAATTTTCCGGAGCTGTTATAACAAAAGAGCGTTCTCGAGGGGTTGCAATTTGACTTGCAAGAGTTTACGCGTATTTAACAAATTCACCGTGCTCGCCATGATATTTGTTTAGTTAAGCAGGTACCATAACTTTATCATTTTTAATTTTGCTCCTGTACTTTTGTGCTTCTGATTTGAAGGTAACAGAATTTATCCGGCGTATATGGGCGAACGTCAACCAAAGGTGTGCCGAATGTTGGATCTGTTTATGGATTGGTTAGTGCAATCGGCGCTAGTAAGACCGACACGGTATCGTCCAACTGAAGGTCTGTTTGTCTTTCCATACCCGTCATCTTTTTTTTTCAAACCGCTTTGTTGAATCTGTTGTGTTTTGCATGGAATTCTGCTCGTTCTTATGTTACTCACATGAATTGCGTACATGATATTAAGTGACAGTTATTTTATAATGGGCGTATTAGAGGCGGGACATCGGTTTGAAAAATGAAGTTTTGCATGATAGTGAGAGAAAGAATTGTTTGTTCGTTTTCTTTCTTCGTCGGCGACTGGCTAAATGTGAAAAGTCATGGCTAAATGTGGGACTGGGTGAGGAGCCGGGGTTAATCTTTCTTCCATTCCTTTCATATTGAATGAAAGGAACGGAAAATGATACAGTTCATACATGTTTGGAATATTGTTAGTTCCTTCATGTTCCTTCGTTGTTCCTCCTCTCTTCCACTCCCCCNNTCACCCCACCCCTCCGCTTCACACTTTCTGATCCAGCTGAGTCGTCATGGTATCTTCGTGTAAAAATCCGTAGAAAGGTCAAACCATTTTGTTGTTGTAGTGATACTTCGTATGTAGGTGTTACGTTGATTTAATTTACGCGGATGGCGTAATTATATGGGCTGTAGGCAGCGGTGAAAGGGAAAGGGTTCAGTGAAGTGTGCCTTATAAAGCGTTGTACGCTGCAATATGCTATCAATAATTCATTACACATTCGCAGCACTTCATCCTCCCGCATATTAAATCCACTTGCCTACATTGACACTTCTCTTCCACTTTTCAACGTTCAGTTAATTTTTGGTCAGTCAGTTTTGCTTTTATTGCGTTTTGCTCTTCTTAATAATCAGCAGACGTAGTCATTTGACGATCATGAACCTGCTGAGTTACAAGGTGGAGGGAAATGATTGTTTTGTGTGATCTATAGAGAATGATAATGAAATAATTAGTTTGAAATTAGTGGTATGTTAATTTTTTATTTCGGAATCCTTTTATTTATTCTTCTCCTTCTCTTCTTCGTCTTTCGCCTATCGTCGCGCTTCTTCGTCGTCCCACTCATATGACGTTCGCTCATCGATGGAGCATATCATCATGTTTTTGCAACGCGTGAATGCTCAAAATATATCGACTGAGTTAGTGGTTGGTTTTGAAAGTATGTTGTAAAAACGAAAGCTTTTTTTGAGTGGAACTGATTAATACAATGCTTTGTGACAGACGGTTGTTGGTAACTTTATTCGTCGGTTTCACTGTTTTTAATATCGGCAAACCAAAGTAATCGAACCAGCCGTCCTAATCTGAGGTTCATAAGTCGGCTATTTCTCAGTTCTTTAGGTGATTAGCTTCAGTTTTGTATCGTTTTTGTAGTATACTGATATTGACATGTGCTGCTATAGCAATGTGCAATTCGCTTTGTGCATTGATTGGCGATACGGGTCGGGTGGGCTGAGAGTGGCAATTGCAAACTGGTTGTATTAAGTGAGGTGCGAGCAATGATGATTTGCTCTTGCGCTTATGGATCGCTACTTCATACCGCTTTTTTTTTCTCTTGTTTTCCATTCAACCCTATTGGCGTTCTTCTTAACAGAGAGTGAATGCTTTGTACGCGTAAATGCGCTAAAATGCTCGTAATCGTTTGTAGTAGAAATTCGTTGAACTTCTATATTAGTTGGGGGAGAATAATTAACGTTTGTGATAGAAATATAATGTAGAGCCTAGGGGAAAAGTAGCATGGCCGTTACTGATCATGGTCGTTATGATTAAGACATGGAACGAAGATGTTGACTTATATGTTGGTTTTCCGTTTCATCTTTGTGAGAACGTTGTTTCTGTGGCACCTTATTTTCTTGATAGTTGTTTTGCATTTTAAATAATGCGGTCTTTAGGTTTGTCTATTCGATAGCGATGATTAGACTGTATAAGCAGTGCATAAGCATTTAGGCAACATTGTAAAGAGCGCATAACAATTACTGTAGACGGCGGGCACGTTTTTTTGTGCATTACTAAATGTGTATATTTGAGATATGTTTGCTATTGACTAGCACGAATGGCAGCACTCTCTTTCGTTCGTTCATATTCACACATTTTCTAGGAAAGCAAATTGCCTGAACGAGACTATGATTTTGTTTGCTTGTATGCCCGTCATTACAAAATTATCTAAAAATATCGATTATCTTAGTATCATCTCGAATAGTTTCGACGAACGCATAATGCCAAGGCTGTCTTGAATTGTAGCATAAGACCTATTTGAAAGTACCCTACAAAAAGAGCTGTTTTGATATTCATTATAAGTTGCTATTTTATATTAATCGCATAGCATGTTTCTTTGTTTATTAGCTGGCAAAATTTTATCATACTTAGTTTTCCAATCGAGTTGTGCTATATTGGAGCGAAGCGTCATAGTGGAATTTGTGATTTTGAAAAAATCAGCTTATGGTAGTCAAAATCTTATGATGGCCACATTTCGGGATGGAGGCTGTGGGTGGCTCATGTTAAGGGACGAAAATGAATTGTTTTCTCTTGGAATGCGTCCCGGAATAGTGTTCAGTTTTTGTTCAACGATTTTACGATGCATTGAGTATGCGACGTCGATTTTATCATACTTAGTTTTTTCGGGAAGCACTCGTCTTTCGGGAAACCTATCAAAGCGATATTGTTGTGAATTTGATGAACTTTATGGAGGGTTAATACGATCGCTTAATTTCTCTCGTAAACTACCATCTGTTCATTTGGGAAGCACTCGTCTTTTGGGGGACAGAAATTAAAAAATCAGCAACTTTTTCTAATACAATGGTCGCCATCGTGCTTGTCTTGTTGGTTTTTTCTCTCTTTCTTTCTTTCATTTTTTTTTTCAATTCATGAGCTCTATGCTTTTAAACGCATTTCATGCAAGTGCCTCGTTGTTACATTCAGCTTCTTTCGGTTTTTCGTTTGCTCTTTTGAATTGTACATGTCGATGTAGAGCGAGTGACTAAGCAGTGACTGCTTTGCTTAGATTTAGGAAGGTCTTTTCGAAAGATAGACGCCTTTATACAAATTGATTGTTGTTTTACAGTATATTTGATCTGCGTGAATTTGTTTTTCAAATCGACTTGCAATAGCTGTCTTTATGGTGATATGGAGAGGAATAAATAAGAGAGTGCCTAAATTCAACGCCTGATTCAATGGTATCTGCAAACATTTTTTTCTTTTGTTTTCTTAGTAAACTCTTAACATCTTTTCCAAAATGTCTTTCGCTGAAAGCATTTCCGGTGAATTTTAGCATAAGCAGTTCCAGTTAGTTGCCATATTAAGTCTACTATAAAAACCGGAAGGACATTGCATAAGCACGGGCTTATCCATCCATCCTCTTCCCCCTCCTCCCCCC
>JPKZ01003186.1:158991-173054 GCA_000803305.1 Toxocara canis
TTTCAATTTTTTTTCAAGTAAACTATGATATCTATGGAGATTGGGTCATGTGTGAACCTGCAAAATCTGAGTGTTGTCTTGAAAGTGGAGGAGGGCTTGCTGAGGACACAATAGTTGATGAGGATTTCATGGTTTACGTTCACCGTTGCTTTATTTGTATAATAATCCAATGGGATTATTGGGGGGGAAAAGAAAAGAAATAGCGAGATAGCCGTAGCTGTTATGAGCACCACATATATGTGCACCAGTGATGGTGCACATATATGTGGTGATCATAACCAGTGATGGTGCACGAACAGTTGACCGCTGGTGCGACGAGAATGTTTGTACGTAATTAAGCGTACTTATTTTTTTTCTTTCTTGCAATCATTTTCAATAGCAGAGCCACTTGTACGAGGGCTGCAAAAAGCACATGCTTTATCAGCTTTCTGGCAAGTTTTTAAGATTCAATGCGTGGTGCTTTTCAGTGCGAACATGTAAGGTGTGCGCTGCATTGTAGTTTTGTACGTACTTTCCAAGCATGATAATGTTTTCTACGTTTCCATTGTGAAGCGTGCTATTATGTGGAAGATTTAGACACAGAAGTGTTGTTTATTTGCAGAAACGATAAGGATGGTCAAATCAGTGAAAGAAGAAGTTTATCGTTTCATCAGAGAGTGGAAGGTACGTCCTGTTTACAGAAGCTTGCGAAAAGGGACTAGAGGTCATATTGCAATCACGCTATAAGTGAAAGGGAAAGTAAGAAAACAATCGAAATGAGAAGATCGTAAAACTGTTTGGTTGTTCGCTGAGGTCGGATCCAAATCCAAAAACTGATGAAAAGGTTGACGAGCTCATCGATGTACACAATGCGTGCATTTCTATAGACAGTAATAACATTATGGAACGTCTAGTCGAGAAAAGCTTCATCTCACTAATTGGCTAGGAAAACTTTTCGTGTGATCTGCATCGCTTCTGCCAACCATCCGCTAAGCTTCACTGAGATCCATCTATCTCACAACGTCACCGTTACCGCCTCATCTTTCAACGTAGTGCCGTACGCGTTAGAACAACTATCGCTAATTTTTTTAATGTGCTAGTTTGCTAAATAGCTATTTCTGATACTGTTGAGTCTGCTTCGCCTGCGATGATTTTCAAGAAACTGGTGGTACATGTATGAAATATGGGTTTAGCGTTGAGTTTCGTACTGGACCGGCAGACTTCTTTAGCGCGTATTTTTACTTGTAACTCGACACGATGGCATCAAAATAAAAATCGGGACGGCTATGAGAAATTCACTTCTAACTTCAAGAATTTGAGCTTTTTTTTGCGCTAAGAGTTTGTTTGGTTGTTTGGTTGGTTTGGTTTTTTTCTTTTTATAAACAAAAAGTTTCAGAAATTTATTTCGTACAAACTTTGAAATGGAGGTCCATTTTGTGCCTAAGGAATACTGCAAGGGTATATGCGAATGTACTTGGGACAGACTATCGGAAGTTTTTTGCTAGTAATATTTCAAGTGAGGGATGATTAACGTTCCATCATAGAGTCCATTTCAGTCTACGCTCCGTGATGGAGTCCATTTCAAATGGAGTCCAGTGGCAGACACATTTACAAATGCCCATAAAGAAAATTTGCTCGAAAAGCAGACGGTCGTTGATTCGAGTCCGAATGACCGAAGTGAATACTTTCATTGCCACGATGTAGATGAGTTCAAGTGATATTTGATTGTATTGTCATTAAAATGCGTTTAAATAAATTTTAAGTATCATTTATTTGCCTTCCTTTTTTTTAAACTTTACAGGATCGTTTATATGAAGGACAATGGCCGGAATGCTTCAGAGATATTCTGCGAAGTCAGTTGGTTGTTTTTCATTCGTTCCATTTGTATTTTTGCTCGTTTCGCTCTGCTTTATCGTTTGTTCGTTTCATTTCTTTTTGACAGTTCTATATGAATAATATCATCGACCATTTAAATATTTTTCGGATCCACCATTGGGGCAGACACCGGACCTTATCTAATATATAAGACATATGAAAAGTAAATTTTTTGCTTAATCGACAAACAGCTGTTATTTCGCGTCGCTTTTTGCGTTATGCTATGTGAATTTCAGTTATGCAAAAGAAAGCTTTTGTAAACGGGCGAAATTCATTCGTTTGAGTAGCCGAAAACGATGTAATTCATTGCTGCTTGTGGATTTGGCGAAAATGACTTTGTACTTGCATGACCCTTATATGCTGCTCGTTGCACACGCTTTTGTTTATAGCAGAGGGCATTTTTTCAGTAGGGAACGGCGATGTAGAGATGCCGGAAAATGTGCTGGAAGATGCACGCGAAGCGGCCGTTTTGTTGGCGGCGTCTTTTATGCCACGGCGTCGAGAAATGTTGCAAATGGCAGTGAGGCAAGGCAGGTTCGACGTACTACCCGCCCTTCTTCGAGTGCACGATAACTGCCATGACGAAGAGGTCAGCTTCTTTTTGTGCGAATAAGCTGGCGCACACTTTGCAGTCGACCTAGAAAAGACTGTTAATGCTTCTCTACGTCCTCATTGTTACTGCGTTATTGGGGATGTTTGTTGTTGTTCAACACCGTTTGTCTGCATTCTCTTACCTAGCCATTAGCAGCATGTCTGACCACTTCGACTGGCCGCCTACTTGACAGTCGTCGTTTCACAGTTTCGGTACTCTTTATTTTTGCGTTCCGATAGCAGCAAAATTGGCTATCGCGATAGCATTGTCTAGGGATCGCCCGTCAAACGCCGACGAACTACTCTTCACATTGTTCTCGATGGTCAGATGCCTTAAAAATCCCATCTTGCAAATGTGACCATACATGCACTTTATTTGCTTCCTTATTAATATTCGCACTTATTTTTCGAACGAGAGGCGGGAGGAGAGGAGGGGAGAGAACGGGGTTTGTTTTGAGCAATTCGAGTTTTTCTTGGGTAGAAGGGTTAACGGGTCTCCGAAAATATTAGTTATTATTTGACCGTGAAAACGGAAATTTCAGTTTGGACTGACGGCGGCCCAAACAGCAGCTCTTACGTCTCATGTAGCATCGGTTTGTGTTCTTGCAAAGCACGATATAACGACGCTCTATGATCAGGGTGTGCGTAGGAATACCGCATATGACGTTTTATTTTCGGTACTGTGCGATAAATTGGTGGTTACCGATCCTGATAACCTTACACCAGGTTTGTTCTTTCTTCTTTAGTTAGCCATTATTCCATTTTGTTTTACAAGAATTGCTTCTGAACTATCAAAACAGTGAATGTCTCTCGTTTTCAAGCAGAAACATTAAATAGTAACGTATCGACACTGAGAGAATTTTTAAAGACGATCCGCAAGTATTTTCAAATTCATAAATTTTGTCCGCGGTTATGCTGTGCTACGAACAAGTTATTCGTATTGATATTGTGCGATTTGAAGAGGAAGTGTTTTTGAAGTGGTAATGGTTGAGGGAAACTGCGTCGTTGAACGGACGGAAGGTGAATTTGCGTACGTTATAGCAGGGCTTGCCTTGAACTGATGCGCTTTCGCTAGAGGACTGAAATGAGACTCATTTTTGGTTTCAAACTGATATTGAACCAGAAGTGGTGTTCAACGTTTTATCAAATTATCGTTTCTCTTGCGCAAATGGCACATGAGAAGTTTAAGGGAGTTACATTTGACAGTCCCTTGGGTACATGCAAAATAATCTATAGTGCATGTTTTGAGAAAGGTCAAGAGCGCATATGGAATGAAAGTATTTTTTTGGTATCTGGATTTTATGTGGATCAAGTGAGATGATGCTCAATATTGTGTTACAGATCGACAACACCCTGTTGTGTTTAAGATGAAGTTCAATATAGTATGTAAATTTTTCACTGCCATAAGCAACGTAAATTTACACGATTCCTCGCTCACCTCAAATCTGTTGGCAGTGAATATTTCGAACAATTAGCACAATTCAAACTTTTTCGAAGTAGTTTTTTTCTAATGAATTTTTTCATGTACTTTCGATTCTGAGATTGTTAGATGTATAACTGTGAAGGTGAAAGCGTGAGCAGCTGCTCGCTGCCACCAGTGTCCGCAGATTATATGCGTTCTTGTATTATGCATGTGCATGCGTTCTTTTGCAGCGTGTATTTACACATACGGTGAGAACGCGGCATGTTCATTGGGCCATGCTTCAAGTGCATCCATCGTTTCACCAACTCCTATTGAGTTGGGCGTGAAAATAGTCAAAGATTGCACGGTATTTTTTTTCCGTCCAAATTTTCAAGCATGCCGTTTTACTTTGAGTAAAGCGGCTGCTCTTGAAATACGTCCTCCTCGAACACCGTCCTTATTTTGTTGAAGTCTATAAGCTTTATAGCCCTCATAATGTATTATCAGTAGGTGAGTTTTTTCGGTTTTCTTAATTACTTTTATTTTTCTAAGCATTTGGAATCATATTTTATAATGGCATTTCTTGTATTAATTCATAAGAATGCATAATGTTACATATGTTATCATAACACAGATCTTTTCAAGTAATAAAACTCATTAAATTCACCTGTAGGTGTTAAATTTCTTTGTTTAAATAAGGTATATCTAGATCTTACATTTTCAGTTTGTTTTCAGCTATTTTTTTTCTTCAGTCCACTTCCTGTCAGTTGAACTTAGGTCATCTTTATGCATCTTATTATTAGTTGGCACCTTTGTATTCTGCTCTCTTTAACAGCTTTCTCGTTCTTTTTAAAATAGTATGTTGATTTTTTCAGAAACAGTGTTGTACTTGTTGTTTTGATGACGAGCCGCGCATAGCTTAAGTGTGATAATCTTCAAATAAGGGCTGAACCGTGGTCACACTTCATTTTGTCCTCTACTTTCATTCTTCAACAGTCTAAGGCTATTTTGTCTTTCTGGAATTGGTCTTTCCTTTGGACCTCAACAAACAAAACAAAGTTATCGTTGTTGACGAATTTATTCTTTTTTTCTCTTCCATCCTTTCGTTTAGAATATTTGTCATTTAAGATTTAGTTGTGTATTTTGTCATTTCGCGAGAACATTTGAAACCCGTTTAAAAATAATTTCCTTACCGGCTGCAAGTTGTTTATGCGTTTAATCAGTCACTTGCTAACAATTTTTTCCTGTTGGAATAGACGGTAGATATGAAAGACAGTTTGGAAATTCAAACTTGAAGAACTCCTTAACTCTCTATCGTGCTGTGTTACGTTCCCCCTTCCCCTTCCCCCTTCCCACCCCCTCCTCCCACCTGCATCCCATCCTTTTAGGATTTTTGCTTTCGGCTACAGGTGACGCATGACGTTAGCGATTTGCAACTGCTGAGAATCCCCGGGCCAGTGCAGTTAGACCGTTTTGCTGTTGAAACTTGCTGCGGATAACTCATTTTCAACTTCTTTTCTCCTTCCTTAATTTGTTGGATCGTTGGCCGATGTATATCTCGTTGTGACGTTATTGCGGATGGCATATTTCCTTTTCGTCTGATTGGAGGCGCTTGGTTCGTCCAATCGGTTTATGCTAGTTTTGTCTGCCTTCAACAAAGTATCTTGTTTTTTTTTCTATCTTATTTTTGATGAGCGCCAACACATATGAGTATATTCTTATAGACTGCAATAGTTTTTATTCAAAGCAACTGTTTGATAAAATTGAATTTGTCGACTGAGCAATTTTGAAAGCAGCTAATTGTCATGAATTAAGGGTCGGAATATACGTATGCTTTCCTGAGTGTTTCAGATATCTTTGGGTCGCTACCACACATTGTTCCTAATCGATGGAATTGTCTATTCATGTGGACTTGGAAGAGATGGGAAGTTGGGCCATGGCAATGAATCGGATGTTCTTGTCCCTCAAGAGGTCTTTTTGGGTAACAGGCGAGTTGTGGCTATTTCAGCTGGACCCAACCATTCAGTGATTTGTACGAAAAAAGAGGTGACTTTTTATAACGTTTTATGGAATACATAAATAAACCAGTTGGAAGATCTGCGTTAAATTATTTTTCTCCAGCATTGTTCCGGATTCGGTGGGTCGCTTTGACTGAATAATCCATCCTTTGATAGCTTACATAAAGGCTGAGTGACTGGTCCTTCCGGTTTCTTAGGAAAAATTTTATTTTCTTAATGCTTGATTACCTCATTGCCGAATTGTTCTCTCCTGGAATTAGAGCCGGTTACGTTTAAGTCATCTACATAAATTCTTAACTGTCGCCTTTCAGCGAAGTTGAAAATTTGTATACACAACTGGCAACAGGCTTTAAAAGTAAAAAAACACGGAAATTTAAGTGCTGAGGTAAGTATCATTGAAAGAGAGGGAGAGGGAGAGAAAGAGGGGGAGGGCGGAGAGAGAGCTAGTGTGGAGTATATCGCCATGCTTTTTCCTAAGTGACATTATGAAGAAGAAAACGCACTTTGTATCAGTATTGGCATTTCATTTGCTCACTTTAGACTGAAAGTGTAAACTACAATTTCATATATGAAACCATGCAAGGTACGGACTGCTGTCGTTTTTAACGTTGTGGCATTTGTTGTAACTCTCCTAGTGATTTTACGTCATCTGCGTTATTGTTTTGTGCATTGTGGAGGAAAAAAGCCGATTGGTGAAGAAAATTTTTGAAGTTTTTATAGGTGATCGTATTTGGGCGAAACGAATGCGGGCAGCTGGGAATTGATGCAGCAAATGCACTTAGTCCAACAATTGCGTACGTGTTGAAGAAACCAAACGCTGAAATCACCGAGTGTTTTGCTGGTGCCACCTTCTCTGCTGTGCTTACTTCACAGGTTGGTGCTGATACGACTGTAAAACGCATGCATTTGAGCCGGCCACTGCCTAGTCGTTATCCGTTTTGACTCTTGTCGATTGCGCTGCTCGTCGGATAGCGGATAATAGTTTTTCACTATGTGATTGGCTAATATGGTGCGCGAAGTCCGCGGCAATAAGAAAATTTCTTAGTTATTATGCGAGAGAGGTTTTCTTTCCATAGGGGCAAATGAGGCATTTGTGATCAAATGGTTTGATTGGATTTTCGGATCGACTGAAGCTTATAATTCCAAGATGACCATGCGCAAAATTTTTGGCTTCTGAATGCTCCAGGTAAATTACGAACAAATTCAACTTATTTTAAAAGATGCGCAGCAGTCATTGCTAGATCAAACTGCTTTTTTTTTTTTGCTGTACGAGTCCATGTTTATTTCAACATTTTACTGAACTTACGCTTTCCATATCAGTAACATTTTGCGTGTTGAAGTTGTGTGCTGTTGAAGTTTTTGTGTTGAAACCCAACATTACTATTTACCATATCGCTCAATTAGCGGTATGGCCGAACGTGATATCAGTACTGCGCTTAAAGAAAACTTTAAGAGTGAAAATTTTCTAAACGTTGAATTCGGTTCCAAAATAATAGCATGGAAGCTTAACAGATTTTCAGAATCAAGTCAGCTAAATTTTCAGCAGTGCTGAAGTGTTACTTTAAAATTTTACGTACACAAGTGGTTGAGTGCCAACGAAGTACACGTCAGTTTCAGCGTAAAATTAGTATGTTGTTTTATTACTGGATTTCTCTGTGCATGTTCTGTACACTCACATTTTGCACAAAGGGTTTGGAGTTAGGAAGTTTTAAAAGTAGTTCTTAATTAGCGCTAGCATTAGTGTTAGCAAGGTTGGGTAGGATTGCTAGGTATAGGGCCTCGATATGGTGGATGTCTGTTACGGACTGCAAAAAGTTGTGTTTATCTGATTTCTTATTACGACTTCCTTCGAGGAAGTTACACCCACACATGGGTAAAAACCCTCCACCCCCTCCCCTAAATTTTAAGAGGAAGACGGAGGCAGGGAGAACTCGGTATGAGGTCACGCGCGGAAAGAAGTAAGCATGTCTGCAATTCGCAAAAGCACTGCGCAAAGTTACATGCTGTGCAGAAATTAACGAAAAGTGCAGGGGCACGTGAATGCATGCCACGCATCGAGGGGACGCGGAGCATTATTTTATACGGCGGCGCGAGTGTGCTTAGTCGATCGGGCTTGCTCTTAAACGCCCAATTATATCTCATTTTTCTCTCTACGATAAGTGATTGGTGATGATTTATGATTTAATTGCGATACGCAAAATTGAAAATTACTTCAATGTTGTATCTCATTATATCTTCGAAGAATCAGCGTAGGTGTTAGCGTAGCGAACCAAACGTTTGGTTGAGCGCAGGGTTGGAAGGATGTCATATAGCAGTTACAGGACGAACCTCAGCGCTTAGTATTAGTTCCTCTTCGTGTCATAGATATGTGCACATATCAAGGCGACTAAACGGCTTTGCAGGGTCAGTGCATTGCATGTGGTTCATTGCCATGGGACAGCTCTCGGCCAAGTGAATTTATCGTTTCACTGAATGCCATTTTCGCTCAGCACACAGTGCACTTTTTCGATAAGTGTGTGGTTGGCTTGCAGGTATTTTATGGACAAACAAAGGTGAATGCTTGTTCTTTCACGCTTGTTTAGCTGTTATTCAGTGAGATCTGGAATTTACGAATCTCACCAGTTTTTGAGGAAGTAAAGGGTTCGATCACATAGTATTTTGATTTTTTTAATGTGATTTATTACTTCCGTATGTTGTAATGGGCTTTTTGATTACGAGGGAAGTAGATTTCATCATGTGATCTGTCGTTTCTTTATTTCATTACAGTATGGTACCCGGCGGCCAATTCCCAAGCAGGGTAGGGGGAACTACTGTTGGTAGTATGTGGAAGAAAAATTGCGAACACAGAGATATATACTGCAGTGGAAATCATTCTTCCTAAAGAAGTCGGTCAAAACGGCTTTTTAAAAGCGTTGATTTTTTAGAAAGTATGAAATCGTTCACAGACGCCGAACTGGAAGGCGAGTAATCCCTATAACAGTGCCGATTTCCCGTCCGGAAAAGGTGCTTGCACGCACCGCTATGATCTCCGGAAAATATGCTGATGTCTAGCGGTATTCGCATGCGCCCTTTCGTCTATCCATATACGCTTACCATTTTTGATTCCAGACCTGCTCAAATGCTATCTGAAAGTGTCCCGTGGTTAACTTCTTCTTCGAAAACACATCCAGATAGCGGTTGAGCTGAATAGGAATCAAGCTCAGCGGTCTTTTTGACCTTTTCCTGCAAACTTTTTAAAGAGACTACCTTTCATTAGCGTTCAGTTGTTAGGCTACTGCCGTTGTTTCGAATATGATATTTGTTGTTGATGTTTAATTTTGTTTAAGGTGGACGTTCTTTCATCTCGAGGAGGGTTTTCTACTCGCTTGTCTGAGCAATATGAATGCGAAGGTGTTATCGAAACGTCCCCACTGGTATGCCTTCCGACTTAATCGCTTGCTGCTCCTTTCTATATTTCCCTGGATATAAGTTTCTCTCAAATTTACAGCCATCTGCATTCGCATGTCCCTTGGGCTGTATCTTTTATGTTAGCTGTATCGCATAGTGTTATGACAAAATGACATTAGCATGTTCAGTCGATTTAAAAATAAAAATTCGTTTTATTGTTTTAAATCTTGATCCTTAACTATAATTTTTCCTCCATACATTGCGAAAAGCACCAAAAGTTCTGGTTTTTTTAAACTTAGTCTCATTATGGACGGTATGTTCTTGAATATGTAGTGGATCGCAATTTTTGCGTAGGTCTTTGGAACGTAGTCTGCGCGAGAAAATTTGGGATTAGTATCTTTCTTATGCCATTTTTAAGCTGAGTGCTTTGCGCTTCCGCTATTTGAGAAAATTCGTTATTTCTTTCGTTATCTGATCCGTTTGCCTTATTCTCCGCAAGCCCTTGCGCAGGTCATCTTTTCACTTGAGGATGTTGGGAGGGTGAGAGGAGTGTCTTTTGCCCATGTAGGAAGTGGGCTTCCTCAGAGTCCGTGAATTGGATGGGTCCTGCGTTTGTACTTGACGGGATGTGGTTTTTGTTTGTTTTAGCTCCAGTGGTTTGCGAATATCTCGCTTTGAGCCCACATTCTGCGAAATTAGCTCATACTCTTCAGTTCTGTTCGAGTTACACATCTGCATACGGTCTTTCAGTTTTCGACAAGTCTTCACGAAAATGTTTGAGTCTCAGGTTTCTGTTTCGTTTTTCCTCCTTCCGCTGAGTAATCATTTGCCCTAAGGAGGATTAAGATTGGTTCATTTGTTATCTGACAGGACGTTATAAAGCACTCCCTATCGCTCGTTTGTTTTGCGTTACAGGTTAACTGATGTAATAATAATCCGCTATAACGTATTCTGTTAAGTTAAGCCATCGTTCCTAGTAAATACGAGCCTACTCACTCCTGCACTCTGAATTTCGATCGCCGAGAGGGGCTCCTCCTCCAACGGCGACACTCTGGGGGTTGTAGGTAGAAAGGGAGGACGAACTGCGCATTTGTGTTTCATAGTTCTCTCATATTGAACAACTGGCTTTGCAGGTGATCTTGCTGAAGTCGTTTGGGAAGGATTGGCAGGAGCCGGTGTTTTGCGTAGTCTATCAACATCCAGAAACCGACGTTGTAATTTGCGTTGAAGTGAATTTTGTTACCAACGAGCCGTTTGCATCGATCCAGTTGCAAAGTGTTCAGTTATCACCGCATGGAGAATTCGTCGCCGTTAGCCCGGTTTGTGATATTTCGTTCAGTACGGCGCTTTCTGCTTTTCACTCGCTCGTCTTTCAGCGTTTTCTTAAATGGTTAATTCTTTAGAGCAAAATTTTGAGCGTGTGATCTATCAGAGAAAAGTGTATGCAAAAGTATGCACAACTTTATTATGTTAACCAATGATTTGAAGACGCGCGTAAGCCAGCATCGATTATGAGTGTTGCTTTAGGCGCATACGCTGAATAGAGATGATATAAGCAGTTTTTTTAAATGAAAGCACTTATCCGGAATTCTTTTGATGCACTTAGTTATTTGAAAGGAGTTTGTGTTAATCCCCATTAAAGACTTTTGAATAACATTACTACTTTGATGGAGAGTATTAACGTAATCATCAGGTAGCAACACCTGTAAGCTGTCATTGCAATTTAGACTTTCGTTCTATCTAGGCGATTATGAAGTCCATTTGCTAATTTTTTTTTCACTTCTCATTGCGTGCTTTGTTTGCAGAATTTTATCATCTACGAAGGTTGCATAAACGAAGATGCCATACTGTCATCGTCGTCACACGAACCTACTTCCAAATGTGAGTTTTTGTTGTTTGGGCAAAAATGCGCACTTTCTTTGGAGGGATGCTTATCGTGGTAATCGTGTAGGAGTGCTATACGTTCCCCATTTCTACAATGTTTGCTGACGATATGTGATGCCACATTTTGAGGCGGCTGTATTTTCCTGTATTGCGCTGTCAAAAGCGGTCTGTATGCGGTACCGCAGTGGGCTTTTTTCAGAAGCCGATCGTACTGTCAGCAACTGTAGCTACTTGCTTCAAAATTACGTATGTTGTATATCCTGCAGTTGCGATTCCGTACTCCGGACTACATGCTGTGTTTTGTCCAAGAATGCGCTGGTTGGGATCGTTGTTCTATCGCAGCAGTCGTCTTCTCATATCGAAAACTGTAGGTGATGGAGCTGCGCTAGCGATATTGCTTCATTTGCACTTTTTGCATGACATTTGGTAGCATTAGAGCATACTTAAGTTATAAAGTGATGAGTAAGTTTGCCTAAGGACTCAGTTGTAAAATCTGTTTTTAGGTCGCGTGTGCGTCGAATTAAATCGAGTAGTTGGGCTGCCTCCAGCGATGAAAGCATTCATATCCACGGATGGGCGAAACAAAGCGCTTCTCACATACACAATTCCTGCTGATAAACTTGTCACGCTTCAAGAACGCACATCAACGACCAGTGCGGTACATATCATTTGTTTCTTTTATCTAGTGTTGCATCCGTCCTCATCAAGACATTTCCTTGATGACCTTTTGTCACTCTCTTACTTGATATCCTTATAAAAGTTCAAGTCTCTGCAAAGATTGTCTGAGATAAAAATCTCCATCGACAAATATGTTTTGCTTCGCGACGGTTCTACAAGCGTTTCTTTCATTGCACTGTTCGCATCTACGTACTTGGCCGGAGCGTATAGAGTTAGCCGTGACCATAAATGAAGTGAGCGTTAATAATTGGACGGCGGAGAACTTCTGTTGGAATCATAAGATCGTTTTAGCATGGAGCAATTTTTTAGCTAGTTCTTATCAATCTTATCGTCACGCGAATCGTTCCTGGCTGCTTATTTGGTTGTGTAGCAGTGTTGTAATCGGGACGTCACTTATTCAGGCTCAACCTGAGAACATATTCCATAATGGAACTTGTTTTTTGAATTTTTTTTCGGAAGTCTGCATTCAGAATTTACGCTAACATGTGGCAGTTTCAGATAGAGGAGACTGGAGAAACAGGGGAATCGGTCGAAGTTGTTTGTTTGGATCGAGAGGGAAAGGAGGTGGAGGTATTCAAAGCGCGACGGTTTGATTTTCAGCCATGTTTTCCCATTTTATAAGAAGACAGTATATCGCAGGCCTGGCGATACCACATTGGCACAGAGATTGTGTTTATCATCTTCTTTCTCAAAACGCACTTCACTCGTTGCGCACGATAGCAAGGGGTCGGTGTTTGTGATTTGTAATGATAAGTTTTAAAAAATGATCGCATTCGTAAACACACACGCAAGTTTCGCTTGTTAAGAGATCGTTATTCGATATGCACACCACGTCTGGCGTCACGCAGTATTACCCAGCTGAATCTAAAATCACACGCATTCGATCGTACGATGTAGCTGCAAGAGGCAGGGTTTTTATGTAGTGCAGTTGCTCTAATATTATGGCTGATCTTTTTGTTGAATGATACCCCTGGGATAAACTAGGGTGAGGAGTAAGCAACAGGCATAATTCAGCAGAAATCGGTAATTTTGGTTTCCAAAGACTTGCCATTTGTCGTGGAAAAGATGCAGCGATGCTGTGCTCACATCATTACATTTAGATGCAAAATTTTGAGGTTAGGTAGACGTCAGCCTCGTTCACCGGCAGGTGCTTTGTGAGAGCGATTCCATGTTGGGAGGTTTTTCGTTTAGGGGGCCGCAATAAACAGTAAGTGAATGTCTTCGTTGGGTCGCCTGTTCAAATAGATACCGTTTGTTTTGTGTATTGGCATAAGCACAGTTTTTTGATCAAAACCGTATGTCAACCGTTTAATTTCATTTAATTCATTTATTCATTTATTTCATGTCAACCATTTAATTCATTTAATTTCATTTAATCCATTTATTCATTTAATTCATGTCAACTATTTCATTCATTTAATTTCATTTAATTCATTTATTCATTTAATTCATTTAATTCGTGTCAACCATTTAATTCATTTAACTTCATTTAATTCATTTATTCATTTAATTCATTTAATTGATGTCAACCATTTAATTCATTTAATTTCATTTAATTCATTTATTCATTTAATTCATTTATTCATTTAACTCATTTAATTCATGTCAACCATTTAATTCATTTAATTCAAAACCGTGCGTTAGGAATTAAATGGGTTGAATCAACCTATTTAATTCCTAACGCCCTAATGCAGTAGGCTTGGCTCAAGACATCAATAATAGTTAACCGATTTCGCATCCAGTGTCATGGCCAAGATGAAGTGAGTGGACGATGTATTCAAAAGTTTAATACGCGGCTATCAAATGCAGGTTTTCAGAAATGCGCTGATCGAGGAAAGCGACTACTGCAAGACGTTCTTTTTTCGATGGTGTGAAACCGAAAATCAAGTGAAGCATATCAGTTTTTTCGAGGAGGCATCTCTTGTGGCAACTTTCCTGCGCTACTGCGAACGCTCTTTGCAACTCAATGAACTAACCAAACAAGAGGTCACTGCTTCAACTCGAATTCTAGAACATTTTTTGGTGAACGTTATTGCAGCGAACAGTAGCATTTTTATTTATTATGATAGCCAACTAGGGAATGGCGGTTCCCGTTCAAAAATGCTAGCCTACGAGTCTTGAAGGTTTCGCTGAAGTAGTTTATAGAAGTTTGTAAAACAAAACTTCCTCTCATGTGCTCATTCCTTGCCCATCCATCCCTCCCTCTACCCCCCCCCCCCCCCCCCCCCTTCCTCTTTTTTTTTCTCCTA
>JPKZ01003186.1:173391-187521 GCA_000803305.1 Toxocara canis
TTCCATATGGAGTCATCCTTCCCAACAATACAACCACTAACAAAGAATGTTTTTAATTTTTCTTCATTCACATGGTGAGGTAAATTAATAAAAGGGTTGTGGGAGGAGTTTGTCTTGTCTTATTGGGTGGAGACGAAAGATGACACTACATTCCCTCGAAATTTTGCAAGAGGATGAAACGATAAAAATGAGGATGCCTGTGGGCTTCGTTGGTACTACCGGTTGACTATGGTTGTTTGTTAATGTGATTAAAGTTGCCTTAGCGCTATTTCCAAGGACAGCAAGAACTCTCAAACAATCCCAGTACTTGTAGGCTTCAAAGAAAGATTTTCA
This sequence comes from Toxocara canis, assembly GCA_000803305.1. Lineage (NCBI taxonomy): Eukaryota > Metazoa > Nematoda > Chromadorea > Rhabditida > Toxocaridae > Toxocara > Toxocara canis. The sequence continues at coordinate 173,725 of JPKZ01003186.1, forward strand.
TTGCTAGAGTGTTTTTTAGATTGTAAGTAGAATAGTTTGCAGATGTTCGAGCTAATGCATTTTGCCGACCAGTATGCTTGTCAAAGGCTTTTTATTGATGTTCTCAACACTGTTATTCATATGCCATGTAAGTTCAGTCTCATTAGACACTTACTTCCGCCTACAGTCTGCTTATTTACTCTCCGCGAGGAATTGTAAACGCATCCGTCATTGCCGCTGGAATTTGATAAATAAATTCAAAATATTTCTGGTTATGCGTAGCTCTTAGCGATAAGTTTGAAGCTGTCTTACTGCCGTCGTCTATAAGTACTTCATATCAGGTTTTGGTTTTATCGGATGTCTTTTCCAACTATACGAACGAAATGACTCGAGATTAGCGCTATTTAAATACTGAGGGCAGCAGTTCGGGTGCTCTAGCATTGAAGCGTTGGCTTGTGCGTTCTGTTGTGTATAGTGCGTTTTTCTTCTTTTCCTTTTTGCAGTCCTGATGCAGATAGCAAGTGGAGTGAGCCATATACTGGAATGTTTCGTAACAGACCGAAAATCCGCTATGCTATTCATTGTCTCGAACGAATTTCTTGACCGCCGAAGAATGCCGTGAAGTGGTCGTATTTTTAGCACTGCGCCTGGATTGGGCATCACAGTGGTATTCAACGAAATTAGTGATGTACATGCAAGCTGCGTTTTATTGTCATAGGCGGTTTTTCTCGTATGTATGCACAAGTGGTATTTGCCGAATGCGATAGTTGGTGTTGATAACTGTTAATTTAGCTCGAATATGATAGTGATGAAAACTTTACGTTGACTTTTCGCCTATGTGAGCCGTAATCTGAACAAATAGTCTCAAACCTGCGTTCTGTTTTGGATGATTTTTGATGAATTGCATGGGGGAAAAAATGTCGAGTCGGCGGTCTTTTGATAATTTCTAGCAGTGTTCCCATATTGGAATGTTGTCTTGCAGAATGTGACGACTTGTATGATGCATTTTCAGTTACGTTGTCAACATTGCGTGATCTGTATGAGGTATCGCGTAGTGTAACGAACGAGGAGCTGAATAGATGTGTGGATGTGTTGGGTGCGTATCTATTGCCGTTGATGCTGAGTCGAGGTCTTGCGCAGCAACTAACAGCTCATGAGTTGTACAGGATCGAACGCCAGTATTCGTCCCTTGTTAAAAACGAATGCTGTCCGGTAAGAGTTACTGCAAGATTTGTTATCTCCTCTTCACTTAGGGTTAAGCGTAAGCAGTGCAATAGTTAAGAAGGTAGCGAAGATGGCCAGCCAGGTATAGTAGAGAACCGAGAACAGCCTCTGTAGATTGCAGACGAAAGCGATACTTTTCACTTGGCAGTGAGACCCTCTCTCAGCCGTCAGCACGTCCGGCCGTCCCTTCATATGATTGAGAAATACATTAGCGGTTATTGAAGAACAGATTACGAGGTCTGCAACTGCTTGCTTGTAATTGAAAAATTGGTAATCCTAGTTGTGATTCAGCTGCTCAAAATGGTCTGCGGAAGAGGGGTCTAGGTTATAGACCTTGATAATATTTCATTTTGCCATTGGATCTAATTATCGTTTCATCGACCGAAGAGAATGGGAGCCTGTGATTCGCATCCACTATATTGAAAGAGCACCGTTCCTCGATTTTTCGATAGTCCGCGAGGCGGAGTTGCGTTTTGCTAGCCCCTTTTTTTCCTTTCCTCCTTCCTCAACGAAAGCGTTTTTTTTTTTTTTTTGCATTACTGCGCAGCTCTAAATGAAAACTATTTCCAAAGAGTTTTGCTGTGATCGTTCTTCTGTAGACATGTCTTGGTGTTTGGAGTGTTCGCTTCACTGAAGAACATTGCATCGTTGGAATTATTTATCATATAGTTGGCAGTTTCGTCATTTTTTTATTACGCTTCAGTTAGTCATGCTAAGCATTCCGGCGTCATGACATTTTCTCCATTGTCTTGTCGTCATCAGTGACTTGTTGATTTAGCGTGCACCACCTCGTCTTTTACATGTTGATACCGTCAAACTCCACAGACTGTGGTGTAAGTTATCGGACAGCAAATGAGGCGATATATATTAAGGAGGTCGATGACCAACGCATTTGTCAACTTGTAATCGAGCTGTTTGACAACTTCGCCATATTATTCGCCCATTTAAGTGAAGATTTCGATTTCGAGGAGATGTTGAATGCGTTTTTGCGAGAGGAGAAGCGTCGATCATCAAAAATCCTGCGGCAGGGTCTGTTTTTGCTGTTTCGTCATACTCTTCTTACCCGTTTCGAAACTCTTCAAGCATATTTCGCACAATCAGAGTGCATTATTCTGTTGCACCTAATATCGAGTCTTTTGTGCGTTTGATGAATATTATATTGCGCGAGTGATGCATGCATCAATTGTGGTATGTTTGCAGTTGCAGTTGGCTGCAAGTTTTAGGAAATCTCGCGTTGTCGTATTGTTGCTAAGCGTTCGAGAGCGCTTTCGCTTATTTGATGGAATTGTTTGAGATTTTTATTGTGACTTTTGCTGTCCATTTTTGCCCCATGCTTTATTCTTCGAATTTCTGCGCGGGGTCTGCGAATGCGCTGCAAAATCATTCTATCTTTGCTCCCCACATTTCGATCAAGGTGGCGCGCACTTATCTGCGCCCACAGTTTAAACGATGGTCTAAGTAAGTGCGATCAGAGTCGGTCAGTTTCCATTGTGGTCCTTTAGTAACTATGTTCTTTTGGTATGTTTGCAACAGTATTTCTTTGCAGTTCCAAAAAGTCCTTCTGACCATAAAGCGTTGGCGTCATCGGGCACTGTCTCCAAAAAGGAAAAACAGTTTGGTGAAAGCAACGAGGAAAAGTCAGCGTCAGAGGTGCTTGGTGAAGGGTTATGTGAACTGCAGTTGTCGTCAACTGCTCCTCCTCTTTCAGAGGTGAACGCTTGTTTGAATCGATATTGTGCCTGCACATATGCTGAATAATCGGCCACCTTATTTTACAACAGTTAATCTCTACGTTACGAAATGATGTGCTTATTGTTTAATCTTCCACTCTTGTATAAGTGTGCTCAATTTCTTTTATTTTTCTTTTCAATCGTAACTGATTCAAAAGCAAAGTTAGTTTTCAGATTGCTGATACTAAAATTGCATCGGACAGTGCTTCATCCAAGAGTCCCATGGCTGATGGGAACACTTTAGGCAGCTGTATATGTGCATCTCTAAAGAACCCTGTTAGTGAAGCAATCACCGTACCGGCTTCCAAACGTCGCGCCACCCTTTCGCTTCCTGTAAGTCTGATCGCTTAATTTCATACTCATCTCAAAATATTTCGAAGTCCTTAAATCTGTATAGGCAAGGATTGCAAGGCTTAGCAGAATTTTTAGGTTGTACATCACGATTAGCTACGTGAATATCGGTGCACAGAGTGTTCTTTTTTAAACATCCGGAATTCCCTTCTGAGATTGCCGAAGCGATAACCATCGTCGTTTATTGTTCTAGAGTTTTTTTTTTTTAAATTTCTGGCATGCAAATATGCAAAATCGTTTCACACGTTTCGGCCCCCGTCGGCGGCACTGTATTTGAGAGGGCATTCGTGAAATAACTCGGAGGTAGACTGGTTTTGAAAGAGGCCGTATTGAGATAAGGGCCGTGTTTAGGAATTTCGGCTATGCGTATACATGCTGTGTATGCTCTCCATAAATCGCTAGCTAGTTGATGCGACATATAAGTTTTCTAGGTGTTGAGGAAGAGTGGCACCTTTCGACATACTTATGTAGAGAGTGGGCTTTCATTTTGTGAATCCACCTGTGCCGGATATCTTTGTCAAAATAGTGCACCACTTTGATAAGCTAATCACTATGTTCAGTGTATGTTTCACATTTTAATCGTTTTTGAATTTCTTAAGACAGCGGCGGACTCAACGTCGGTTTCATCGAGCATAGAGTTTTTAAAATTGCAATTTTCGAATCAGTTAAGCGAAATTTAGCTGTTATCTCTTTCCTGCTGATCGAGCAGTTACGAAAGTTGAAGTTGATGATGTTTTGGTCTGTTCGCATTGCTCTATTCTCTCTGGCGCAAAACGAAGCGTGTTCGACAGGGGCAGTTAAATTTTCTCTCTATATATGAAAAATTGAAGCCAAAACCGTCTTTATCTGTATACTTGAACAAACTCTATTATTGCGCCATTATTGTGTTAAAGATGTTTGTATGTGACGAAATCGTAAATGTCGTACGTGACGTCTATGTTGCCTTCTGTTTAAGGCTAGCTCAATTTCTTGGCGTTCTCATATCTGAGTTTCGTTTCGTACCTTTATGCATTTTTTTTTGTTCCTGTTTGCTCTTTATCCAGTTTTTTCGTTTTTCATAATTTATTGCATTCCAGCTTTCATCTTCCTCCGAACCCTGGATTTCGTCTTCCGTTGACGCTATCCGAAGCGATTTTTCTAAGATCGAATCAGCGACCACGTATGTGAACATTTGTGTATCTGTTCTATGCTTTGTCCACTACTCTTGTGATGTAGGAAAACGATTCTGTATGTTTCTATGGAGGGATACCGTCCAAATCGTTCTTCGAAGGTTGCAGAAATCGTCTTGATAATTAGTTGATTTAAGCAGTAAATGCAGCATGCAAACATGTTAGTTAAGCTTGTTCCTTTTGCAGTAATATAAACGGCGTCTGTTAAAATAGTTTTGAAATAGAATTTGCCACGCCTGTAAACAGTGTTTGACTGTTGCGGCAGTTTCAGAAGACGGAGCAAGCACGAACAAGTGCAGTCAACTTCTCGAATCGTACCTTCACGAACGGAGCGTCCTCTTCCTTGGTATGGATTTCTGCGTCGATTTCTTTTCCTTAGAAGCGAGTTTCTTTTCTTATAATTCCATTTCCAGTTGTAATTTGTATGCCTGACGGAAAGGGGTCAGAAATGTGGGAACAGGAAGGGATATTGTCGAAACCTTGTACAGTTTTGGTCGAATATGTATCCTTCCTGTTTTTCCTCCTATATCCCATTTCTTTCTTTCTCTGTCTTCTTTTCTCTCCTCCCAATCTCCTCTTCTAGTCCTTTCAGGCGAAAAGGGTGGATAGCATAATTCATTTATATCTTGTTAAGGCGAAAATTTCCGGTGCTGACAAACGATAAATTGTTTCAGGGGTGGATTTTCACCGTCTGCAATGGAACCTCTGTCAGAAATATTGGCAGATGAAGCAAGGCGTGCCGTGAATTCCCAGCAAAATAAACGACCCGTGAAAGTCAAGCAAACGCCACAAAAGGAGAATCGTGGAGAGAGCAAAGGCTGGTATAGGGTGCGCATCTTTATTTCTGACTTACATTACGTTACAAAGATGTTAGATTTTACGTTCCATGTTGCCATGTAAGCGGAAGCATGAGCACACTACATGAGTTTTTGATGGTATTTTGAAAATAGGTGAAGCAGCAATCTCTGGCTTTGCTGTTTTCGCGCCATTCCAGAGAACAGTATATTGCTAGAACAGGGGGATGATTGGTTCGTTGTTGTTGCGAAACTTGTGGCGGGCAAAAAAGGCGATTTCCGGCTTTGAATTACAATTTGAGAACTTCTTTCTCGTAAACTGTGAACGTCATCCAAGTTATGCATTCTCTTTTTGATCGGCTTTGACAGCGCAGAATACGAAGATGGCCGAGATGACAAGTTTTTAGAGTCATATTTGATTGAAAGCACCAGATATTGGCAGGAAAGTGTTTAAACGAACATTATGATAGGATCAATACTTGTCTGGAAAGCATTTCTGGACTGAAAGTTTTGCCCAGGATATTGAAATTTTGAGTTTTCTTGAATGATGAAAGCTGTGTCTCTATTTTTATGGGAGGCTTTTCAAAATTCAGTGTGCGTTTTTCATAGCAACTAAGGAGCGTAGTCCACCCTTTCAGTCTAAAGTGGCTAAGGTAGGAGGAATGTGGACCAACAAAGCTTTCCTTGAAATTCCATGCAAACTTTTCCGAACGACATTCCGTTCCATCTGATTCCCATGGGAACACCTAGGTAACCCATGTTCGGCAGAATCAAACCATTAAAAAGCGATTGTGACTTCTCGAGCGCTGGGTGGATTTTTCAGGTTCGATAATAAAATTTCAAAAAATAAGATGTGATCGAGTAAATCGGAATCTGTTTTTGTGATTTCCACTGGGAATCGATCTTGAGATGGATATGTTGTGCGATGGGTATCCAAAGAAAGAGTGAATATTTAAAACACGATTAAAGAGCAAAATTTGAGCGTCGTAGAGAAACGCTGTGATATTGCCATCTTGCGCACCAGTTTTGGAAATTTTTTCATTGATTTTGTTGGAAGCTATGGAAGCGTACGCGTTATTGGAAAAGTTGGATGACGTTTTACAAATCGGCGTCCGGCATTCCATGAAATATGTGAGCGTTCATCTCTCTTATAAAAAGTGCCGGTCGATCTTCATGGTTTTTCTTTGTTCAGGAAAGTACGCCAGTGCAATCGATTGAACAACCATGTGGCTTAGTGGAAATTATGGCAGCGGAAGCAGCGAGTCAGAATGAAGCCAAACGTCTAAACGCTTCGCGTTTAATCGATATTGATATGTATGTGCGCTTTATGAAATTGACGCCCCTCGCATTACCTAGTGCACACGAAATGTGCCTAAAAGTCGTTTTTTCTCGGGAATTCCCAAAAAGAAAACTACGATTAAGGTGTAAAGGTGACCTAATTGTGTATAGTTTTATTAGGAGAGCTCGCAGTTTATAGCCTTTGTGGTAATCATAGAAAACAATAGCACGAAAAAATAGTGGTAGGGTAGGAGAGATGAGTGGGGCTGTACATGAACGTTTTGATGAAGGTGGGTGTGGCTGACTTCGGCGACGTACTGGGGGGAGAAGCAAGTGTACTATCAAAACCTCATACAGAATGAGCTTATGAGAGGTTTATCAAAAATAGTGACAAAACATGTTGGAGAACTAAATAAAGTCACCTTCAGGGTTACACAGAGAGGAAGAAGGGAAGCCGAACGCCATTTCTTCGTCGTTTATCGGTTTTCGCTAACCTTAGCCGAATAGTATTCATCCAACGTTGGTCGACTAACCTTCCGTCAAGCTAAACTAAATTAGCGAGATTTCAGTGAGGAGCAAGCAATCACCGAACTGATGGAAGCGTATGAAGCGGAAGCGACAATCAGTGGCGTTTCGGTGACTATTAGTGCGGAACGCTTTCGTGCGACCGTTAGCGAACCATTGTGGGCTGCACGTTGCTAGAGAATGGGACGGTGTTTTGATTGCTGTGATATTTGTGACTCACTCTTCTTGCTTGAAATAATTATAAACATGTAACCTTTCGTGCCAATCTAGTATGGTGTGAATTTGCTTGTTCCAATGCCATATTCAGTTTATGGATAACCGGAAAAACTGGAAGTCAGCTGGACCTGAAGTGGACGGGGCAAAGTTACTTACTGCTTGTTTTTGGTGAGAGGGCGGAGGAGGGGAGGAGGAGAATTATTGGGATCGGAGTAATTCTGGTACTTTAACCTGAGTTAATGGAGTGAAACAAATGAATTGATAAATAAAGTGGCATTATATCTCATTGCAAGTGTTGGTTTTTGCATTGTGGGTGGTTTGCTTGCTTCTTTTCCCTTCTAACATTTTTGTTTAGCAACTTCCCGGTGCACTCGTGCTTTGTGTATTTTTTTAATGGTTTGGAAATCATTTGTTTCTTGCCTTAATTATTGCAGCATATTTTTCACTTATGTACAACATTTAACTTTCTTTAGAACTACATTTAACTTTTTTTAAATTGTAATATATAGGATTTATCTATTTTATTGTGAGGTCTGGAAAATAACCATTTTGAAAATTCTTCGGAACTTCGAAAAACATACTTTGAGGGTGGGAGAGGGGCGGGATGAAAGGGGAGGGTTGCATAGCTTTTAAACTCGTAAAGGGCGTATCCAGAGGAGCAGACGTGCATTGCTGTGCAATGGTCTGTTTGAGTGTGATTTCTGTTTTGTGATGTAGGTTGTCATCACGTAACCGCTGCTCGTTCGTAGTTTGCGTTATTTGTTTTGCCGTAAATTTCGATTTATTGTGCGTTCTCGAAAATATTAGTTTCAGGAAAAAAATTCTAGTCCTCAAACGCATACTTCCGTTTGTTTACCCAACGGCGCGAGAAGCCAAATCATGCGTCATTTTCTTTGCTGAGAGCTTTGTAGCGTTACTGTGCACAGCAGCTGTTTTGTCTTTTTTTTTTTGCAAAGTTTTTTTGTTTCTATGTGTAAATTTTCATGTTATCTTCGATGCACATATGTTATCGTATCAGTTGTTGTTAGTGCTTTTCAAAATATTCTTAAAAAAAAAACGAGAGAAATTCTGCGTACGATACGCTTTTGATTGTGAAAATCACACCGTTTTCTTTTTTGTAATTTCCACATTCTCGGAACGTTCAATTCGACTAGAAGATTTCAACTTGCTTTCATGTGCAGCTTTACCTGAACGACTGACTTATTTATTTTCAAAAATTTTTAAAAGATTGCTGCCATCTTTTTCTCTCATTTTTTGCTTACATGTACAATGCCGGTAATGCGTCTAGCGGGTTGCTAATGTACTGTATATGTTCTGTTGGGGTGAATTGCCTTTTAAATAAAATCACCATATTAAAAAATAAAGCAAACTCAGTTCAAATTTTATCGCAAAAGACGTTGCACAACATCTCTCGGGGTGCTCGCAGGCGATTATGCCTTGTCGGGTATGATGGGAGATGGTGAAACAGTGAAAGGGATTGCAGTTGTTTGCCTAGTAAAGCTCACATATTAATTGAATGCTTTTGAGCGTAAGCTCGACTTGAATGGAATACATGCACTTTCGTTGATCGGCATGTCACTCCCATTGGCGTATCCGATCGCACTGAACTAAGTCGAACACACTGTGTGCGTCTCCGACGGCGTTGTGCGAGGATTATCGACACATGAAACTGCTGAACTATGTGTACCCCGTGTAATGTCCAAAAGGGTCGCATACTCCGCCGTCACCCTTCCATCTCGTCTCTCGTTCTCTCTCCCTATCTCTGTCGCTCTCCGTGTTTGATATCAAAGTTTTTGCGCTGGAACACACGAGCACAAATAAACTAACGGCAAATTACTTCTAAACTAAGCCAGCGAGAACTGCTTCCGAGCGGGAAGTATTCGGATTCCCTTCCACCGCTTCCCGACGGGATTCCCTTTTGCCTCTGACCGAAAATCGCCATTGGCAGGATACTTGATGGGGCGATAAGAGTTTTCTAGATCTCTTTGCGGACTGCATGACAGCCTTATTGTTTCAGAAATGCGGAATATGCTGGTTTCACCGCTTTAAGAAGGGCGTTCATTGCCAGTTTACTTCCTATGGTAATTATCAGGCAAGTTTCAGATATTCATCGGATGTGAATATACGGCTTGTATTTTGTATTCTATGTAGGTATCGGCCATATGTGGGACACTGGAAGCAGTGCTAGAGGGAGGGGGAGCAACCGTATGCGGTTCTATATATCTTCGCCTCAAACTTTTCGTAAACTGGAGCGATTTTTAAAAAAAAATGGGGGACTGTGTTTTCAAGTCAGGCTGATCGAATTTGCCTTGCGCACTTTCGTTTGCTGCCATTGCCAAATGGAAAGGCAATTATGCTTTTGTTCCCGGGGCTACATAAACTAGTACAGGCGAATTCGCGATGATGGTCCAAAAATGCATAACAAAACGGAATGAGTCCCCGGTGACATATGTATCTCCGAGGAGGCGGTGCATTCTTTCATCCGACCGCCGAGCTACAACCGCGAGTTTCCAGTCACTATTGGAACCGCTTCTTGCTACTGTATCACCGATATTCTTGAACGGACTGCTCATTCCTTATATAGGTTGTAAACTTTCCTGTACAGCTCGATGTGATTCGAGAAATAAAATCGATTACCGACCAGAGCGTGGATACAAATTTAAAGGACGGAACTGGTAGGCGCAAATTTCGGGGCACATTCTATGCGAAAAGTTCTCGATGGTTCGTTTGATGCCGGTGTAACTGCGAGACATTTCTAGATATCCGATAGCACGGTGCCGTATGAGTGATCGATAGGCGTTGACGGGGCGATAACGTGGCATCACAGTTTCCTTTTTCGTACATTTACATTCACTCTCTCTCTCCCGCATTTTGATGCGCTTGAAAAGTACATCCGCAGCCATTCGCGCGTACACTTATGTGTTCAGCACCATCCTGAGGTGGACGGGATGGGGTGGCTCGGAGAGGAGAGGGGTCGAGAGGTGGGCAAGGGGAGGTAGAGCGGGAGGTAGCGGCGCTCTTTTAATAGTATCTTTATGGGAAACACAATGCTTGTAAATGCGCGCAGAGGACTTTGATGAACTTTATTCGATTTTAAAATTCCACACATCGAAACCCATAGTTGATTTGCGGTGCGAGCTTGAACCTTTCGGTATAATTTCAGGCTTAGTAACTACTTTGAGGCTACTATTACAACTAGCATCGATATGCGTAATGCACATTTCCGATGAAAATACGTTAATCGTTGAAACCAATGAACAGAAATCGTTTATTTCTATTCAGTCGTCTAAATTTGCACGTTACATTTTGATTTTATTTCGAAAATATTCATAACGAGCGGAAGGAGAAATGGAATGGGGAATGGGCACAGTCATGGATGGTAACTTATAAATTAAGGTTATATTTTTAAAGGACAAAACGTCATGCGAGCGACATGTGCGTCCTGGTTTTGCGATCCGGGTCGTCGACTTTTTTATGAATATATGAAATCGATGGAGGAACAGGTCCTCAGAATTCCACACTCTAACTTTCCTCATCTCTGACTTCTTTCCTATGCTTGCTGTACGCTAGTTAGGGGTATTTGTGACTTGTGGAGCGTGTAATAATGGAGGTGATTTGATCATTTTGTGTGTTATCATTTTTTTTTGTGGTGATAATTCATCTAGTATGTTGATATGTCACTTCCACTAAACAACGGTTAGGAACACGCAGAGCTTGGGCATACTGTCGTAATCTGTGATAAACGGAAGCTTTGAAATGTCAAAAAATGGTGATGACCCGGTTAATCAACACGCAGACTGTTGGTTGTGTTCACCTAGGAAAGAAGAGGAAGTAAACAAGAAATGGTTAATCCTTCGGGTTTTGTTTCCCAGGTAATTTTACGAAGTATCTGCTTCTGTTCATCATGTGCTTGATGGTTCCGTTTGCTTCTTGGCGAAATCTACATTTTGCGCCAAACCGTCGTCTTTCGACGTTGAACAGTAGGTATGCCGACTTTCGCGGTTTGTTGTTATTCCTCTTTTATGCGATTCAGTACGCTGCCTTTGCTATACCGTTCGAGTGTTGTATTTGTTGCAGAAGTGTAAGGGGAGTGGAGGGCGGAAAAGAAAATACTCCTAAAATATGGGAGATAGGGACTTTGTACCGTCTACTCTCCGCCGATTTCGCTAGCAGTAATTTTTTGGCTGCCTTCTGCTTCTCGATAGTTTATAGTATAAAAGTAGGAAATGTTGAAACATATGACCTATGTGATCTGTTATTTTTATCGGCCTGAAATTCCCATCTCGGACGATATTGGCAAATCGTCGATCTGGTGGTCTACCTACTTTTTCCTCTCTCTCTTCAAATATTCCACCTTATTACCCCAATGATTTGTTGTACTAGTTAATATTTTGTATTTCTTATTCACCGCATCATATTTGATGCGTGCATTCAGTAGGTCATAGCATACAAATCTGCTGATTAGATTTCTCGTCGTTTGCAATCGTAAGCCTTTATTTTGAACTTAGCAGGAAAAAAAACGTTAAAAGGCTTAGAATATGTTGGATGGTTTCTACAGTGGTCGTTTCTGGTCGTTGAAGAAGCAAGAAAACCGTTTTCTGCATCTCAAAGCTGACATCTTGCAAACAGTACTTGATAATATACGTTCGTTGCGCTGCTCTTCCATGAGAAGCTCGAAATCGGCCACAAAGTATCCGTAGCTAGCTAGTGCAGCTTATTCGAAGCGATAGCGAAAGCTTCACATCTGTATGTGCAACCGGGCTCATAAACGATAGAGGTTAGCTACGGCTTGAAAGAACGGTTTGAAAAGTTCAACTAAATTATGGTGTTGCATTGTGTTGCTTCAAAAATGTACAATTTAAAGTTGTGTGATTTCACAGCGAAAACATCTGGGCACGATCTAAGTGTTGGTGACTGCCGGTTGGCATTAATAAATCTCGAGCGTATACGTATTGGTGAAGTTTCGTTGCAGTGCTTTTGTTTTTGGTAGTTTGGGGCGAGGTCCGTAAAACGCTGACTGTTACAGCGAAAACTGGGGTGTTAAGTAATGCTTTGGATTTTTTGGAACATTTTGGACGTTGGCATAATGCTTCGTTAGAAGTCCGAATATTATTTGGTTGGCCGGAAATTATCTGCTTCAGAACACATTGAACTACCGCGTTCAGTATCGCTGAAAAAGGAAGGCCTATTGATCCAAATGATCGGAAGAGAGAGGTTTTACGGGAAAATAATCATGGCTTTCGACAAAACTGCGTGAAATTCTACCAATAAAGATAAATTTTACTTATAATTTGGCACTGGGTTCTCGAAATCGTGTTTTCACTATGTTCTCATCGCAAAATTGCAACTGCTCGCCTAAAGTATTTAAAATTTTCCTCCTTGTTAGAGCACTAGTGGAAGTCAAGAAGGATGGAGGAAGGGTTGGAGAGAGGGAAATTTGTAATCTCCAGGGTTTCATTTGGGTATGATGAATAGTTTCGGATGCTGATTTCTCGCCGTTCAGTTTTTTGGTGATGTGCAGATAGATGTTACTTCCTGCAGACTAGGTTTTCAGTATAACGATCAAATAAAAGAGATGCTATCGGTGGTGCTAGTGATGCTGTTCTCTGTACATGATTGATTAGTTTTTTTTTTTCCACAATTAGAAATCTGTATGCTTGTAATGTATAATTCCGGTCTCCTGGCATTTTTTAGCCCAGCTATTTCTTAGGTTATATTTGTATCAAGCATTTCCGCTAAGAAGATTTTAAATTGCCCGGAATTTTTGCTAGTCGATGGATGTCTATGTTATGTATCGCATTGGTGCCCGAAGAAATTATCCTGTTGCTTAAGAATCGTTTCGCACAGGTGGAGCCATTAACCTGTCGAAGAGGAAGGACGATTGCAGTCCCCTTTCTCCGCTTTAAGCCTGCATGGAAAGGGAGTGTTTTGGGTGTCAGGCAATTTTTTCCGTTACTTATATTTTTTAGGCGTGCGCAAAGAAACTTGTTATATCACACATGAAATTTTAAATTTTCTGTGTTCCCTCCATTCCGTCCTTCCTCGCAAAATTCCATTTCTTTCCACCAAACTGTTCTGCTTAGCGATCAGAATTTGTTCGACCTCCCGCCTCTAACCAGCACAAATTCAACGAATGCTAGTAAACGAGCTTTGACCTAATCTGGTTGATCGCTAGGCCCGCAGCAAAAGCTTGAACCTCATGTTTTTCTTAACTGATTGTCTTAAACAGTTTAACTGCGTCAGAGAATTGCTTGTCAGCTACCGTGTTAGACCTCAATGTGCGATCCGAAACTGGCCTCCTACCTTGATGTTGGTCGGCAGCACACACTGTTTGGGACATTATTTACCAGGTTTGCCTGTTTGAATAAATACTAGCCGTCGCAAGCTCGTCATTGAAATTCTCCTTTTGTTATGCGGACGGCGGCGTTTTCAATTTCACAGGATTTGCTAAAGATCGTAGAAACCGTAGGAGGTGAGGGGATGTTGCCATCGGCATTATTTTGAAGTGGAAAAAAGCAGCTGTGTTTCCCT
>JPKZ01003186.1:190897-206145 GCA_000803305.1 Toxocara canis
TTTCCACATCCTCTTCACATTCTCGCCTCTTTTCGAAAAAATATCGGCTGAAAGTGCCATCGTGCAAGTTTCATCACTAAACCTTTCTAGCTTACAGTTGCGAGTTGTCTAGTGAAGATTACAGAGTATTGTGACAGGCACGAATTTATAATTGTGTGAAATTATTGCAGTCTGGAAAGGAGGGGGTATTTGGAGGATTAAGAGACTAAATGAATTGGTTGGTAAAATAGACATGAACTTGCCGCATTTGTTGAGTGTTATGGGCTTGAAGAAAATAGAGAAACAAGGTAAGTCATCGCTAGGCTCAAAAATGTGTAGTGAAAACGAAATGGTAACTTGCATACAGCTCAGAACCGCGATTACTATAGCTGATAGCCTTCCGTTTATTGGTTTAAATTGTTCTGCTCAGTGCAGTATGAAATGCTGAATTGGTCGTTTCTTTTTTCAGCCTAATCTGAGTGAAGCCGCACACAACGTTCGCCTGACAAAAAGAGAATTTGCTGGTTTGAATGGTGATTCTCTAGATGGCGGTGCCAAAACATCGTTAAGGTATTTAGGTGTTAAGGTTTTTTCTTCAATTTCTTATCTGGTTTCCTAATGGCACTTCATTTTTATGCAGATTTTCATGGGAGCATGACGAGTATGGTCTGAAGATTATGGCGGGTGGGTGGAACACTGAACAAGTCAATAGCGGGGTGCAGGCAACGTTTTTTTTTGCAGTACATAAGAAGGAAAAATTTCTGGATGTATTATTTTGAAGCCCCCGGGCATTTCTTAATGAATTTTTCAACATTTGAGCATTTCAACTTAAATTGATGGGTCGAAGAGAAGAGGAAGGGTGGATGAGGAGGAAGGGGAGGGGAGGGAGAGGAGAATTGCTGTTCTGTTCAACTTTTTCTGTAGATAATAGACTCTGATTACCGAACTCACCGCAAATCAGAAAAAAAGAAGATCCGAAAGTCGCGAATTTAGGATGTTGTCGTGGGATATTCACTGAAATTGATAAGGGCTTTTTCCATTCGTGTAGCTTATACGTGCAGCTAATGCCGGAAAATTCTAGCATGTCATGTTTCGATATTTTCAGCTGCGACTGCAATGAAAAAAGAGTTGGTCCAGTTAATTGTGGCTCCGTATAGGCTCCGTAAATTGTGGCTTTTTCCTTAATTTTTGTTTTGTTCTTCCTTCCTTTCCAGCCGCACTTTATGAAATTGTTATGGATGCAGATCTTGACGTGTCGGCTTGTAAAGCAGAACAGTTTCAGTTCTTGGCATCCGGTGCAGAAATTGCCGATGGATGGAATTTACTTTTTGGTGCTCAAATTTACTGTCGTCAAATTCCCAAGTGACGAAAAGCGGTCACACAACATTACGATGGACGTTCAATGGCGAGGTCCGTATGGATATTTAAGTGCTATCGACTATCCACTGCTGCGTTTCTACGCCTTTATGTGCATTTTCTATACGATCCTCGCATTGGTTTGGTTAGCGGTTTGCCTCAGACATTGGAAGGATATTCTCAGAATTCAATTCTGGATTGGTACGCGCATTTGTTCGATCGTTTCTTTTCAGTTTTAATTTTTTTTCTTTTTCTTTGGGAATGGCGTGGTATAGCGGGAATGGTATGTCTGAAAAAAGAGAATGGAAAAGTTCTAATTGAAAATGCTGTCGATTTGCTGACGAGTTAGCACAATAATGAGAGCACAGCAACAAAAGATATCGCATCGAAATACAACTGTGAGAAATGATTTCACTTGTCACTAAATGCACCACTGACTGACGGTTGATTTTCTGTAGAGGTGAACTGTGGTGCTTTTAATGTACTTATGAGCGCTTATTCTGAAACGCTCTTTACTTTTGTTGGCTGCATCAGAGGCTGTTGCACATCAGGAATTTACAGCGAGTGTTGAATTAGTGCAAGATGCGTGTAAGCGAACAGTAGATGGCCGAGTCGGTGAAAAACCCTGTATGAAAAACCTAAGAATGAAAAAAAAACCTTAAAAATTAGTATCCGTAATAACTTCTTGTGAGGTTATTGTTTCATGTGCGTATTTGTACAGGCAGACGTTATTTTAGCGCATCTGTGCAACGATAACGTAATCAATATTTGATTTCCTTTCATATCAAATTTTACGCATCCGTGTAATTCAAAGTGCTGACGTCGTATTTCATTTTCATTGTAGACAATGCGACGATCGAAAGAGAGTCACCTTTAACGTTAGCCATACACATATATGCAGCTTGTTTTTAGCCCTTTTCACCCACGTTTTTCTCATCGTCTAGCACTTACTTAAGTGACGCGCCTTTCGTTTTTGATTTGCTAGGCCCACGTCTCTCAGCAATTTTTTCTTCAATCAGACAATTAGTCTATCGAATTGTTCGTGGGAACAATCTTTGGATACAAATTTTGATCGAAATTGATCGAGCCACAAAATTTTTATGACATTCATATGAATGATTTTATTAGTTTTCTAAGGTTTTCTATAAAAGTTCTGAGAAAGCCGTATTTTTTAGAAAAACGCGGATCGGAACTTTTTGAAGTAGTCGTTCAGAAAACCCGTGTAGAAATATTTTACTTTATTCTCCGTATTGAGAAAACGTCATTGTCATCAATCAATATAATCGAAATGTTGCTGAGAGGAGGCGCTTGGATGAACGTTATGATGAAGTGGAGCCCAGATTGCAGAAACATGAAACGTACGGTCACTCTCCCTGGTGCGGCTGATTCGCTAATTTCATGCTGAAATTTCGTTTTCTCTTTTTTTCAACAATTTTGATGTGGTTATCAGTTTGTTTTGAATAATCGTTATTGTTAAATCGTTTCAATTTGAAGGCGCAGTGATCATAGTGGGTATGATCGAAAAGGCGATGTTCTATTCAGAATACGAAACAATGAATAATAACGGCGTATCAGTGGACGGTTTCATTGAGGTACGCGCTTGCTTTTCTCAACCGGACGTTGAAAACCTGCTTTGGCTATTTTGAGTCGGCACTGAAATGCGTGTGCTATTGAACCAGTGACATCTTACTAGTCATGCAAAGGCATGCAAAGGTAGCTGTAATTTCATCGATTCCCGTATCGATGCAGCTGACAAGCATGCCCACGCATGATTGATGTGACCAGTTTCGGAACGCCTGGTGGTCAGCCTGCTGGCGATCCGCCGGCTATGGCATATATAATTTCTATTATATATTTGCATGTAATGCTGCTTTGGTGCTGAATTGGAATTAAGAAATTCCAAATGCTCCACTCGGGACTGTTGAGACAATGTTTATTTGAAGCGAACACGATTTGCTAACTGGAGTTCGCTTAGAGAAGTGGTGGAGAATATGTTTATTACGATTGTGCATTGTTTTTGCTGCCTTTCACGTTCAGAGGTGTATCCATTGAGGTGTTGTTGTTGTTGTTTAGGCAGCGGAGTTGATCTCATGTTTAAAGAGGACCATATCACGCGTGCTCATAATAATCGTATCGGTGGGTTATGGTGTGGTGAAACCACGACTGGGAAGCACTTTGAACCAGGTTGCCGGCGTCGGTTTCATCTACTTCATTTTCTGTGCCATTGAAGGTCTTGCCAGAGTTTCGAAGGTGAATTTTCATTGCAGTTTATCTGTTTTTTTTTTCTAGTTCTTTCGATATTTTGTTTCATTGGGTCGGATTGTGTTTGGTTGATTTGCACAGGCTGTTAAAGTTAATATAGCCAATCGGCCAAAAATTTTTACTTGTATGTGTCGCAAAGGGTTCGTGTGTTGATATGACGACCTGTTAGGTGCCACTTAATTGAGAGGGACTGCCTGTATTCTTAAGACGTTGCTGATGAGTTTCATCGCTCGGAATATTTGGATTGTCGACCTTTCCTGTCTGTCGTTCAAAGCTGTTTTGTTTATTTGAAAGGTTATTTGTGAGGGAAGTTTAGTCGATTTTCTAGGCGTAAGCTGGCAAACTTTTATTCGAGTGCGTCTGTTTTATGTTATCTGGTTAATTTCTGCGACCGATTTTCAGGTTCCGTTTTCGAAACGCTTATTCTCGTAGCCACTGAAAACATGAAGGGTATACTGTTAATAATGAGAATGTTTCCTTGTTTATTTTGCGATAAGGAACAGAGCGAGTTGAGGGTTTGTTCGTTGCCTGATGCAGCAGCGATCATGAAGAAAATTCAAAAAGACAGCCATAGTGGGATTACGTGCCTCAATCGAAGATAGGATATGTTGCAAAAATTTTTTTTACTGGCTTGTCGCTGTCTTTATCTCTCTCATTTTCCCGGCTCGTCTTTCAGGGTCATGCAGAAGGCTGACAAGCATGCCCACGCATGATTGATGTGACCAGTTTCGGAACGCCTGGTGGTCAGCCTGCTGGCGATCCGCCGGCTATGGCATATATAATTTCTATTATATATTTGCATGTAATGCTGCTTTGGTGCTGAATTGGAATTAAGAAATTCCAAATGCTCCACTCGGGACTGTTGAGACAATGTTTATTTGAAGCGAACACGATTTGCTAACTGGAGTTCGCTTAGAGAAGTGGTGGAGAATATGTTTATTACGATTGTGCATTGTTTTTGCTGCCTTTCACGTTCAGAGGTGTATCCATTGAGGTGTTGTTGTTGTTGTTTAGGCAGCGGAGTTGATCTCATGTTTAAAGAGGACCATATCACGCGTGCTCATAATAATCGTATCGGTGGGTTATGGTGTGGTGAAACCACGACTGGGAAGCACTTTGAACCAGGTTGCCGGCGTCGGTTTCATCTACTTCATTTTCTGTGCCATTGAAGGTCTTGCCAGAGTTTCGAAGGTGAATTTTCATTGCAGTTTATCTGTTTTTTTTTTCTAGTTCTTTCGATATTTTGTTTCATTGGGTCGGATTGTGTTTGGTTGATTTGCACAGGCTGTTAAAGTTAATATAGCCAATCGGCCAAAAATTTTTACTTGTATGTGTCGCAAAGGGTTCGTGTGTTGATATGACGACCTGTTAGGTGCCACTTAATTGAGAGGGACTGCCTGTATTCTTAAGACGTTGCTGATGAGTTTCATCGCTCGGAATATTTGGATTGTCGACCTTTCCTGTCTGTCGTTCAAAGCTGTTTTGTTTATTTGAAAGGTTATTTGTGAGGGAAGTTTAGTCGATTTTCTAGGCGTAAGCTGGCAAACTTTTATTCGAGTGCGTCTGTTTTATGTTATCTGGTTAATTTCTGCGACCGATTTTCAGGTTCCGTTTTCGAAACGCTTATTCTCGTAGCCACTGAAAACATGAAGGGTATACTGTTAATAATGAGAATGTTTCCTTGTTTATTTTGCGATAAGGAACAGAGCGAGTTGAGGGTTTGTTCGTTGCCTGATGCAGCAGCGATCATGAAGAAAATTCAAAAAGACAGCCATAGTGGGATTACGTGCCTCAATCGAAGATAGGATATGTTGCAAAAATTTTTTTTACTGGCTTGTCGCTGTCTTTATCTCTCTCATTTTCCCGGCTCGTCTTTCAGGGTCATGCAGAAGCCCTAAAGCAGAAACAGTTGGCAGCGCTTCCGCTTATAATCATTGAAGTGATCATATTCTGGTGGATATTCACGTCGTTGATCAGTACAATGCGAGTTTTGCGACTTAGGCGCAATGAGGTTATTCACCTATCATTAATTGCTTTGATGGTGGCATTTATTTGTTGTTCTGCCCACGGAATGCTTGTATTTTTTTCTCGGGACTATGTTTTCCTCCTCATATACTTTTTTCTCACCTACTTATTTTATTATTTTCCATGTAGTCAAGTTAACAGCTCAGTGTTCTTCCCCAAGTTTGGTAGAAGGAAATGCCTGAAGGCGAAATTTGCCATTTTTTATCGACTGCGCTTGATTTTAAATGCATATTGCCAAACGGATTGGTGTGTTGTCGCAGACGCATTATAGGCGAAATATCTGTTTGAAAATTTCATTCCCTTTTCAAAACAATTGCTGTATAAGAGATCGCTATCATTGAAACTGTTAGAGCAGTCAAATGATGCATAATTTCATCTATAATTTCGTAGTTTTTAACTGTTAATGTGTTCCAGATTAAGCTCTCAGTGTATCGACACTTCACGAATACTCTTTGTTTTGCGGTCATTGCAAGCGGCGTTTTTATGGTATGGACACTGTATATGCACAATCTGCAACACTGTCTTGTCGACTGGAAGGAGTAGTGAGTGCCATCTTATTGGTCGACTTTTATTTGTTCATTTTTTTAAAACTTTTATTTGCAACATTTCTGTTTTTAACTAGTTTCAGTAGGGTTTTTATAAAATCTCGAAAATGCTTTAAGGTAAAAATAGGTGATGTTGAAGTTTTCTACTGTTTTGTTATCGAAGAAGGCAGGTAATAACTTTAGGCTGTTCGAGACGTGCAGTGGAAAATCTGAGGGAGTTCAAATGTGTTCCGCAGAATTACGAGCTGGATTGGCCTGGCTGCATATCTTCAGATTTCCTCTTTAATGTGGCATGGTTTTATGGCATTTATGCAGATCCCTAGCCTACGATTTTCCTTCTGGAGGTGCATTTCAACAATTAAGGCAGTCGTAACCCTCAAAGTAATATCGGAACAGAAGAGTGGTCTAACTGAACAATCAGACAAGGCACAGCGCTGTTGAAAAATCAAGGGCCACAGCAGATGGAAAGCTCAAGGCACAAGTTATACGTGTAAGGCACTGGGGTGCCAGGATATGTAATGAAAGAAGCACATGGTAGCTGTGAGCATCTCACATCTACGCACCAATCTTGCGTCCTCGTTTGCTGCCACTTCTGATTTTTTCTGGGACTAGGAGAAGATAATTGTTCCTTTCCGTGTTAGCGACACGAGGCTCAAGGAATTGTCAGTAGAGGCACAGAAATTAATGGTTTCAACTTTTTAAAAGAGCAAAACAATCGAACTTACATCAGTCTATCTCATTCGATCCTCTTGCCGTCATCTTTACGATTCGGTGCGCCTCAATTTTTGCTCAATAAGGGCAGCCTTTTCTTTCTTTCCTTTGCACTTCTACTTGATGAGAGAGGAATTCATTCTTGCTCCTCCTATCTCTGCTTGTACGCATTTAAGAGGATATGTGTTATGTTGTAATGTTTGTGCGTTTTTCACTTGAATTTTGTTCATGTTTCTTCTTCTGCAATCTTTTTTTTAAATTGTGACACTTCGAAATTCAGTGAAGGTGGGCGTATAATTGTGGAATTACAAATGGTAGTGAAAACGAGTTTGATTTTATTGTTATACGCTCGCTTGGTTAGTCCTTTGTGCGCTTTTTGCAGCTGGGTGGATACGGCGTTCTGGCATGTGCTGTTTTGTGCGATCCTCGTCGTGATAATGATTCTCTGGCGACCATCACAAAATAATCAGCGTTATGCGTTCACTCCTCTTCTCGATGATTCTGAAGACGAAAATGATGAGGGTATGTTTGTTATTGAATATTTGTATGTTAAGCGCTCATGCTCAAAGCTTGTTTGTTTTGCGCTGATAGAGGATGGTGTGTGGTGCAACAGCGTCGGATGAAAATATTTCGTTGTTGCTGAACAGCTACTGCGTAAGACTGGAAAGCAGATAGTTTCTGCATTGGTCATTTGTTAGCTGTAGTCTTTGCAATATGCCTTAACGAATATTGCCGTTAAATGCTGCATTGTAAACTCGATATGGAATCCATGAAATTTGAAAATAACCGCGTCAGATTTTTCTGAAGTGTTGAGTTGTCACACATTGGCCATTTATGCTAATTAACCTTTGAAAGAGAAATGGAAGGTAACTTAACCACAGATTATTGCAACACCGCTGACGCTATTAACGTTTGATAAAGTGTTATTCTAGATGAACTCTTCAACAGCGGATTCTACGCAGCGCAAATGCTAAATCAGCGCGGTGGATCCGAAACGAGGGCAGAGAACCGAAGACAGAAGGAAGCAGAACAAATCGATCAGAAAATCAAAGTGCGTTTATTTTTGCGACTCATGATAGGGAAGGGAAGGAGAGAGAGGGGAGGGAGGGCACAAATTTTGGAAATCTCTGGAAGCACGTTCTGTCGCGTAGGCGTACTTGCCTTAATTGGTTTGGTTTAGTTTAAGCTAAAGTAGTGGGAGATAACCAGTCGTATCTCAAACGATTCTCTGCAATCTTGCTTTTTAGAACTCATCAACAAGTACATAGATGATTCCATATGTGGAGATCTTGTTGGGTTGTATGTCCTTTAAGATTTTTTTAGTTAAATTTTTAATTAGGCACGAATTCCGGATATCTGGGGAATGCGTTTGAACGTATATGGCAACTCGAAGAGGATCATTGCTTCTGTGTGTGTTATTTAGCAGCAACTGCTTAACGTTATCGTATGTTCCATCGGATAAGTGAAAACGGTGAATGAGAAATGGAGTGCGAAATGCAAAATGAATTTAAACATCTTAGAAGATAACGTAATGCTCCATAAGGAAATATTATTGATTTGAATAAATATTAATTATGAAAAATTTCAATAGTTTAGGAAGATTTGAAGTGGATCGACGATAACATTCCGAGCTCTATCGCTGACAAATTGCTAGTTGATGACGAGGAGGATAAGGAGCAGACGGAGCTGGAGCGGTCGAAAATGCTCTAAGAAATGCGGTTAAGCATTAGTACTGTTCCATATGTTTATATTTCACGCCCATCCTACCAGATTGTTTAACAGTGCAACGTTTTTTTTGTTTTGTTTTTTTTTGCGAGTTGTGTTGAAATTCAAAAAATTGGAGTATTGCTCGGGAACTATAGAGAGATGCACACTATCCCCTAACGGAGACCTCTTATAAGCATGGCGAACGAAACGAGCAAACAATCAGCAGTATTAGATTTTACGAAGAGGGGATTAATACGAAAGTTATCGTGGTTTTTTTTTCGTCTGCAATTTCTTTCTGTTCGCTTTAATGATTTGGCTGTCTCAGTTGACTGGGTCACCCATTTTTCCATACAGCAAATTTTGATAATCTTAAGAAATAGCATCATTTAGACATGATACGCCTGGACGTAGTCCAGATTCGCAATAAAAATTTGGCAAGGATTGTGTGGCGCTGAAGAGCAACGAGTCATGGGGAAACTTTAAAATTGCTTACACTTTTTAAACGAGTACAGGACACCGATTCTGGGAATTGGTACCTCCAGCACCTGCGGTTAGGTGTCCGTTGTGCTGGGTTTTTTGAAATGTCATTATTTCTAAGTTCTTAAAAATATGGTCAAGGTTCCCGAATGTTATAAAATCCCACGCATACCAAAACAGTGAGTTCTCGTAAACTTCGTATCATATAGCGTACTCTCTCTTTCTATATTCTTTTTTCTTTCAAGTGTTTGCTATTATTGCGGGTGAAAATCGTTTTTTTAAACACTGAGGGCAAGTTCGGTTTGTGAGATGCTGGGAGTGGGGCTGCAGTAGCCGGTTTTGTTTCTGAAATATTTGCTATTCAGGTCGGTTCTTGTTGTTTTCATATTTTTGATTTCTAAATGGTACTTTATGAATTTTTCATATGAAAATTCTCATGTCTTTGTGGATTTCTGACAGCAGTTTTAAAACTAACTGCGAGGTTTTTTTTTTACGATAACCTGGCTGTAGCTTTAGCCTCAAGGATGACCTGGCTTCGGGCTTCCTACGATTCGGCTTCCGCCTCCCGCTGTTGCCTTCCCACTTACAATAATTTGGCTGCAGCCCCGACGTCCAAAATTTGTTGGCAAAAGCCGCATCCAGCTCGACCTGCTGGAAGAACCCGGCTCAATGCTTCAAAAAGAACAATTTTAACGAATTGTTTTCGCAACTCGAGGCTTTTTTGTCGCAAAGTTCGTGACCCACAAAATTTCTTCCAAAAAATTTCTTTAGCAAGGCAAATTCATTAAATATCTTGACAATACTTTCAGAAAGTGGCCTCCAGTCAATTTTTCTAACGTTTCCTTCAAACTCCATCAATCGCGACAACGCAGTAGGGCTGAACGGTGTGATAAAACCACATACGGCGTGCGCAACTTTTCGCGAGATACGGTGATATTATGAGCTATACAAAGCTTGAAAAATTTGCTTTTTCGTGCATTCGAAGTTCAGAGTATGAAAAGCCTGTGATGCGTTCATTCTTAGTCAGCGGCAAAAGCGTATTTCATGATATACACGAGTCAGCTTATGTAAAGCTGTGGCAAATCGACTCGGTTGTGTTCTAAGCACCGCCGACGATAGGAATTGCGGCTGCTGGCGCTCCGGCTTGCGAGATATGTTTATGTCGAGGCCACTAAAAATTTGGTCCCACTCCATTTTCTGAATGAACCCGGTTCCAGCTCGTTTTTCGGAGGATCCGGTTGTGGCTTCATCCTCTAGAGGCTCCTGCTGCGGCCTTTACGGCAACATGGCTGCAGCTTCGGCTCCAGTCTCCGGAATTACTTGGTTCTGACTTCAGATCCATGCCGTGGGACAATTTGGCTCTCATTCCTGCCCCAGTTGCGAACTCCGCGACTGCCAACCTCTGGCTTCAGTTCAGGCCTCCGGAGGGACCTGACTCGGACTACACGATTCAAGATAGCTCGCCTCGGTTCCGGAACGGCCCCGACCTGGGAAGGAGTCACCATTCCGCAATCAAAGGACTTTCAGAAACAAGTCTGACGTTATTTTTCAGGGCGGGGGCAGAGAAATTTTTGACTTCTAAGCTCGTAAATCATTGTTTCCAAGATGTGGTGGTCATATGTGCATTGTTGTAAATTCATCTTCTGGAAGTACTAAAAGTATATGCGTTGGGATCAGTAGTTCTGAAAGCAAGGAATTTAGAGTAGTAATTCTAGTAGTTAGTCAAGATACGCTCAAAATGACAAATACGCTTGATTAGAATAGCTTTTTTAATGTATACTTGGGCTTTGTTGAAATTGGGCAATCTGGTGAACAGAGAATCCGGCAATCTTTTCATTCTTTGTTCGAAGCGCTGAAAAGTCGTTTTTTTTTTCTTTATTGATCATTAAGTTGATCAAGAATCAGGAATTTAGACCAAAAATCGCATCGTTGAAAGGAAGAGCGACACTTGCAGCGTCGGGGCAGTGACGTGTTTAGGGTAGGGACGGCGGCGGGGGGGGGGGGGGGGGGGGGAAAGGAAGTATATGCGTTGGGATCAGTAGTTCTGAAAGCAAGGAATTTAGAGTAGTAATTCTAGTAGTTAGTCAAGATACGCTCAAAATGACAAATACGCTTGATTAGAATAGCTTTTTTAATGTATACTTGGGCTTTGTTGAAATTGGGCAATCTGGTGAACAGAGAATCCGGCAATCTTTTCATTCTTTGTTCGAAGCGCTGAAAAGTCGTTTTTTTTTTCTTTATTGATCATTAAGTTGATCAAGAATCAGGAATTTAGACCAAAAATCGCATCGTTGAAAGGAAGAGCGACACTTGCAGCGTCGGGGCAGTGACGTGTTTAGGAGGGGGGGGGGGCGGGGGGGGGGGGGACTGGCGAAGAAGGCACGCATTGGCATTATAAGCGGTTTCTTGAACCAAATAGAAAGTATGAGGAAGCGCACCGAGTGTTTCAAACATTTTTTTGCTACTTTGATGGGAATTAAACTTTATCAATCATCAGATAACTCGAAAAGGAGAGGATACAGCGTAAGCCCATACCTAGTGCGCAACGAAGCGAGTTATTACTTAGTTGTCGCCTGATAACAAATCCAGCAATGCCCGTATTAGATGCTTTCTTCAGAGACTGAGCGTTCATTACACATCGGTGAACGTAGGAAGTAAAATTCTCCAGTAGTCTTGACAGCCATCTTCGTGCCGCCTACATTCAGAGTTAGCCTATAACCTCGAACCCAGTCGTACCCTCAAATTCAGTTCTTCCCCCTTCCCTCTCCCTACAAAATTCACTTTTACTTTGAATGTACCACGTCGTACAGGTTCTCAAATTCGGTATTTCCTCAAATTAATTCACAGTTCCTTCTGAAGACACTTCCCAACCACCTCCTCTTCCCTTCTGGCGAGCTAAATTGCTATAAACTTCGAGGTTAGGCGATATAGCGAGAATTTAGAGAATTAACGTTTTTGTTATACACACTTACTTTAACTCTATTCTTACTCCATGCGTTTCCACAATAATAACTGTTTGTGCAAGCTTTAGTAGCTGGACACGTCTGAACTCCATTTTTTGGAACAGAGGACCTCGTGAAGACGACACTTATATCGACTTTCCATTACGCCGCTGATGGAGCAGTCTAACCATCCTTTTTTACTGGGCATAGTGAGAAGGGAAGGTTAGATTGCACCTCGGTGGCGTAGTGATGTCTCGCAGCTGGCGAGTTACATCCCGCTGTTAACCTACAATATGAGGAGCAAATTTCGATAAGGTGTACTCATTGTGAAAACCGTTGTTTTGGTGTGGCTGACATAGCAGCGGTGTCACTGATGGCTGGGGCATGGACAAAATAAGGCTTTTTTCAATAGACAAAATGAGGGCAGTTGTCAGTAGACAAAATGAGGGTTGTTGTGAATAGACAAAACGAGGCTTGTTGTCACTAGACGAAATGAGGGTTGCTGTCAACAGACAAAATGAGGTTCGTCGTCAGTAGACAAAATGAGGGTTGTTGTCAACAGACAAAATGAGGGTTGTCGTCCATAGACAAGACGAGGGTTGTTGCCAATAGGCAAAACGAGGCTTGTTGTCAGTAGACGAAATGAGGGTTGTTGTCACTACCATAAAGTTACACAACGCTGAAGAAAAACAGCAAACTACAGAAAAGCTACACTTTTGCCATCGTATGGTCGAGCCACAACGGCAGAAACGCAGTGATGGCAGTGCTTGCCATTTGGTATCAATGCAGCAAGTATAAGCCCATATGACAAAATGCCCGCATAAGCGCATTTTGTCACTCGGTGAACTATTGGATACTCTATTTCTTTTTAGCGGATTCACCAAGTTAGTCCATACATATATGGCAGTCGATAATGGTGAAATTTGTTCAGCTGCTGCTGGAAACGTTGATGAGCTTGAGAAAACATTGAACGTTGTCACGGCAACTGCAACCAAACAGTCAATCTTCGATAACATCTCCTATGTTGATTGCTTTAACGTGCTCTATGATCATTGTTCTATGCTGACACAATCGTTGACCGAATAAAATGCATTTAACTGTAGTATTACCTCGAATAGATCAAAGAGGGCGCCAATGCGACGATATACGCTTATCGTACTTCCGCTGGAAAGCGCTTACTTAATTCATTTTATAAGTACTCGAAAAGCAGTATAGCAGCATATAAATAACTGTTACCTTTTGTGCCGTGATAAACGAGCGAGCGAGCGTTTGCTGATGTGTTG
The DNA here is from genome assembly GCA_000803305.1 of Toxocara canis. Lineage (NCBI taxonomy): Eukaryota > Metazoa > Nematoda > Chromadorea > Rhabditida > Toxocaridae > Toxocara > Toxocara canis. Next base: position 204,185 of record JPKZ01003186.1, read on the forward strand.
TGGCGACTGTTCGTGAAATTAGAACTATTCTCGCATTTAGCAATCAATTTCCAAAATTTCCCTTAATTTTCATCCACAGCTTGATTACTACAATCTGTTGTTTTTATCTTGTAGCACATGAGTGCCAACGCGGTATGGATATGGCACTAGAGAGGGATGACGATCGTAATGGACCCTCTCATGATCGGAGTCCTATCCAGTTCGAACCAATAATAAAATGTTTTCATTGATCCACACAACGTGATGAATATAGTAAGCTTTGGCGCTGAGACAGTAATACCACTACCATAGCTGAATGATCGTTAAACCTCATGACGGTGGTTCGGTAGCTTGAAACTACTACCTAACAAACAGAATGGTAAAAGCCTTATTAGTCTTTTACTTTACTGCCAATTTTCTGTCGCTAAATCTCTTAGTTCGTTACCGTTGAGCAACGGCGACAGCCATCAACAAAACGCGAAAATGGAACCAACTTCAATGAGTTTCACTTCCTATCTCTGATTCTTCTTCGTTTGCCTTTGCAATGAGTGCGAATTTATCGCATATATAAAAGCACAAAGGCAACGATTAAGACGTTCTCTGATAAAAGTGCTATCTTCTATTGGCCTGTAATATGAACTTTTGCTACTAACTAGCCTGATGTTCCTTCATGATGCTGTGTTATGCGTATTAGCAAATTTGTGGACTATGATCTTGTGAAACCTATATGAGCAGTGTTCGTGCATTTGATTGTATTGTGTGGTACTAGTGTCCTGTTCGTGGTAGCGCCACTTGATTCAACTTGGGTGGTTCGGCATGACCGCCGGTTGGAGTCCGTCAGTCCGGTGCAGCAATTCGGTAGCGCCGATCGTCCTTATCAGGTATGGCAATCACTCAGGGTTGGGTAAAAATTAGATGAACCCTGAGGGAACCGTAGTCGGAGTAGTGCAGCTTTGCACCGCGCCCGTTTACTGTCTGCGCTGTGATAACAAGCTGTTACTACTTTGATGGCTCCACACAACAGCCGGGTACACCTGTTGCCTGACAGGTAAGCTGAGCACTACTGCCTCTAGCGTCGGCAGAAATGGGGGAAGGATGGAGGTCCCTTGGGCTGCACCTCAGGAAATTCTCGGTGCTCACATATGTGGGACAATCCTCAGGCCCCAACAGCAAAGGTGAGTTAATTTCGAGAAACAAGTTTATAACGTAAACATTTGTATGAATATACAGACAACTCGATTAAAAATGAACAGCTCATCATCATCACCAAAAAAAAAAATAGCAACAACGAACGCGTTGTGCAGCGATGAGCACGAACGGCGCCAAGCCAGATTTCATTTATCGTGCCGCCGCTGCAATGAGACGGGCGAGCAACTTACACGTCTCGAAAACGACTCATAAATCAGTTCTTTAAAAAGTACGATAAAAAAAGGTAGCATAAAATGGTGCACTTGGTTGGCATCTTTGTTTGCATATTGCTTCAAAAGGTCTTCAACTCAACCATTTTTAAAGAAAAAAAATTAAAATTATTTTTGAAACGCCTTGACAGCACCAATAGGTGGTTTAGCAGTTCGGCATCATCCAACTGCGTATTTACTAAACACTCATTCAACACACGCTGTTGACCTAGTATCAAAAGACTACTGCTAATTAAACAAGAATCATAGAACTGTTTGAGAAGTGCCCAACAAGCATCAAGAGTTCCATATTATATTTGCGAATGTTTAGCGGGACTTATTTGAAAGTGGACGTCCGAATAGTTTAATTTAAAGCATTTTTTTTCTTCCGCTATTCAATTCCACAACGAAAAATTCCCTTTATGTGGACGGTAACGTAAAAATCAAATATGCACTACGCTCATCAGATGCCTATTTTTGTGCGCTTTTTTAATGGTTCTGTGCGCTGCTGTAAATGTTAAAAAAAGAAACTTGGGAAATCGCGTTTTCACAAAAAATTTATCATGATTTCAATCCGCCCCCTTC
>JPKZ01003186.1:216932-232927 GCA_000803305.1 Toxocara canis
ACCAATTTTTTTTTCAGAATTAAGCAGGAAAAGTAAAGGAAAAAGTGAATACCATACAATAAAGAAACAAATTTTAAAGGCAATTTAGAACCACATGATCTAGCTCCTAATGAATTAGAACATACAAGCTGTTCTAGAAATATAAAATTCCTCCAAAAAAACAAATCCCAAAAGAACAGCGATCACTTCAGAGATATTTCACTGGCAACGGTTGAACGATAGTGTGCCCGCTACGATAGAGATAAATTATAAAGTCGATAGACAAATAGATATTATTAGGTGTTACCTGCATGTTAGGGTTGGCGACGGACATCGCAGAGCCATCATAGGGATAAGGAGGTCGAACATTTGGTGCTATCATTTGCGAAGTGGACGGAATGGACGTTGAAGGTGATGGTGCACGAATCATGTTACCCATACTCGTGCTCGCTGAAATTGGTGGCGCCATCATACCGTAAGACGGAGCTGCGCTTGTCGATGGCCTCGCTGAAAAAAAAAAAACAATTTTTCATTTACTCCTTTTTTTTCAACAACAATCAAAATTGTATCACTGTTTACGATTTCGATAGCAAAATACGATTTCAAAATACTCCAAAACAAATCCTATGTAATACTCATAAACTCTAAACAATATTCGTTTTGTTTCTCTGTACAGAGTTCAATAAAATTTTCAATGATAGTTAATAGTCAAAAATCAACTGCGAAAAATTCCTCTATATGCTAGCGCCGTTATAGAAAAAAAGTTCAACAACATTTGTGTAAATCATAAACGCAACAAAACTTTTAAAGAGCGAATTATACAAACTTATAAAATCGCTATATTAAATAACTTTCACAGCGGCCATGGATCGTACCAAAAAATATTTTTCAGAAAAAATCAATATTTATAAATATTCGCCGGTCGTAAACTGGACTTAGCAGACGGCTTGGAGGTAAGTCATGTCAAAAAAACTAAATGTTGCAATAAGAACGAAAAAAAGGAAACAACAAATCCGCTTCGTTTACAATGAAAATGAAATGGAACGAATTTTCAAGTTACATAGTGAAAAATCAGTGTCAACAAATAAAGACACGCACTAAAATACACATAGAAGAAATCCTCACGGAAACGAGAAGACATAAAACAGCATAAACCTCACGGAAACGAGCAGACATATAAAACAGCATAAACAGACAAGCTAAGTGAAGGCACCGATGCATCCGACCATGCATTATCTTTCTAAATGTCGCAATAGAAAATTCCTCATTTTAATTGAGAAATAATTATTTTGGGGAACAGATGAGGTTATATTTGCGGATATAACGATTTATATGAGACGATATAAGACTAGAATGAACTGAATTGATGCACATTATTATGTGTGAGGTAACTATATGCTTACCATACATCTTTGAATTAGCATTCAGAAGTTAGACTTTCGTGAAACAGCAACAAGTATGCTTCTGTGGGGAATGGAAAGAAAATGAGGAGGAGAAAGGAGTCGACGTGATAGGCTAAAAACAATTTTTTGCGCATATGAGGAATTCTTCTAGTTTGCCTTAGCAAAAGCTCTCTCTGCACTCCATCAAAATTCTACGCTTTCTCCTAAGGTAAATTTACTTGCAGCTGGCTCATTGGAAAACTTTAAATTTTCAACAAAAACCTAATTGAGACTAACGATGCGTCACATTTGCTGTTCCTAATTGCAGCCTCCTTATTTTAACTTCTTTGCTTTGAGTATTAGCGTAGGACTTTTGGCAATCTTCATCCATAATTCCGAAGCAGGAAAGACTGCAACAGGGCAGGGGCAATAGATGGCGCAGGGCGCAGTATCAGCCTTTCATATCAACCATGGACAGAAGGAAGGCAGGAGATGAGCTTCTCGATGTTCACAGAGCTAAAAGTCATAATAACCCTTGCTGAAGCATCGCAGCCTGATCCCTCGAAAGCCGGTGGTAAAACATGGTTGAAAGCACAAAAAGCGAAGTGGGCTGACCTGGATCAGGGATTTGTTCGTAGACGTTGTTAACGGCAGATGCGGGAGCGTAGTCATTCTTACGGGCGTTCTTCGGCGTCACCCGCCCATCGAACTGCGCTTTAGCCGCTTGTTGCTTCGCCCTTTTGGCTGACGTCAGCGGAGATTGCTTCTTGACCGCAGGCACAGGGTTGGCCGCAGTAGTAGGGTAGAACTGGTAAGGAGCTGGGCCGGACGAGATTTGTGACCCGCCAGCTTTCGAACAGCCCATCTGACGCACGCTGTGAACACCATATGCCGGAGGCATCGCATTTGGTGGTGGTGTTGCAGATGCGTACGATGGTGACATTCCGTTTGGTATACCGCCTGCTCCTCCATATGCCGCACTCCGCATCTGCGGTGTCATATAGGGCATTGGCCTCGTCCGTGGTTGCTGCATACACATAGTGGACGCATAGCTCGCAAATGTCTTATTCACTGCCGCTACCGCTTCAAATGCTGATTCAGGGTAGGGAACACGCACATTTCTGAAAAATCACGACGTATAGAGAGCACTGTATAAGGAGGCTTACGCGATATAGTTTTATTTTCAAAACCTACTTTACTCATAGTCATATGACTGGAAAGTTGATTTAAAAGAAACAATAAGACTGGATTTAGCATAAAAAACCAAAAAAAAACCAAAACAAATAATCATCAGAAAAGCTTTGTTTGATGAGTGTCACTCATTGTTATATGCAGGAGTAGCTACGAAATATTTGCAATTCAGCAAACTAGGTCTGCGCGTTTGCAACACCAAGATTTATTCGCTTACGATAGTAAGAATGACGAAATCAAAACTGTCGAACAGCTGCACTTTTTCATGAGATATTATTCCTAAGCCAAACAAGAATATTTCCACATGAATACATATATCATATGCACTTGCTGGAAGAGGAAAATTTTCATTCAATAGTTCTTTTTTTAAAGCACAGATTTGCAAACATAAAGAGTTATAAGATCAAACCCAAAATTAGCTGACACTTACTGAAAACTCGTTAACAGACACACAACGCTTCTACTCAAAGTCTGATTTACTTGAAAGGAAAATTCATAAATTCAGTATTTTTTTAAGCGATCGAATTCCAAAAAAAGATGGATGTGCGAAAGCAATCAGTTTCTATGAAGGAAATGTTCCAAAATACGCTATTTAGTAGTTGAGTTCATATTTGCGCAAACTACTTACCTTTTCTCTTTATTTTAGCCCATAAAGAACACAAAAAAAATAGAACTAAACATATATTTATGAATCTTGAACAATGAAGCCAATCCTTTGAATTATCATGCAAAACATGTAATAAGTCACTCGAATCAACAAGTACTGAAGGCATTCTAACTTCATCTGATTACGAGTAGGTCAATTTCGACAAGGCGAATATTTGCATTGCATGCAAGTCATCATCGGTAAGCATTTCATGCTTTAATTCGGGTAAAGTATAGATGCTTCCCGAGTTACGATGTTTCGAATTAATTAAGCTTCGTGATTTTCCGACTCAGTTGAAAACCGATACGGATGAACACTGTAAGATGTAGAGAAATTATATAAGATAGTGATTTTGGAGACAAAAATTAAGATACAGTGATTTTGGGGACAAAAATTAAGATACTTACCTCGGCAACTCTAACTGACCACCACTGTACATCGGGTTCCCCGTATTGGCATATTGAGGCGGTCGCTGCGTATTTGGGGTGCGTTTACGAGGTGGTTCGTAGAAAGGATCGCGTACATATATCACATCAGCTGAGGGTGCACCCGATGTGACGGGCGTAGCACCCCCCATACGTAGAGGCGTACCAAGTTCGATTAGGGAGGCCGACTCAGTGGACGGTGGCTCAGGGGTGAGGTTTTGATAGACATTGCGCGATGGTTGTAGCGGATAGTTGGGTTGCTGATAGCTGCTGCTACAATTGGATGCTGTCGCTGCTTCGGCTGGCGACACACCCGTTACGTTGTACGTCGACATCTGGTTCGGAGAATATCCGTGCACCAGCGGCGAATTCGTTGTGCTTACCGAACGCTGAAACACAAATAAAAGAGAGAGATATAGAGAAGAGGTAAATAAACATACGTACAAATAAAGATGCACCATATACGTACAAATAACAGACAGATATACATACATAACAGTAAGAGATATGTGCCTTTTGTTTGCTTAAAATCTGATCATAACAACATATAAATGATTCCCGATATGATTGCGCACAAAAAAATGCAGCGGATGGACTGAACACTGGTATGGTTTACAAAAAAACATTCGTGACTCAGTCCTAAATAGCCAGATTGTTGCGCAAATGCTTCCGGTTCGATGTCTCTACTGATAACACTATCGTGCACTGCATAAACCCTCATGCACGCAAATCCCTTACTGGAATGTCGTTGCTATTTGAAATCAATGACGATGCCATATTCTAGCGGTGGGAATTAGCCCACAAGAACATGGGAATCAGAAGTGAGCAAAAAAGAAAAAAAAAAAAGAAAAGCCCAGTCAATACTGACAACAAGAAGGAAACGCAACCCAAAACCAAACAAGCAAATTCAAAAGATACTGATCACTAAAATTTCACGGTTTCTCCTGTGCCTTTTAATTGGAATTCTGAAATGTATTCTCTAACCTCAGTTAATATTTTGAAAGTGCAACTGACTACTATCCTAATATTCTAACAACATCCAATGAAACTTTCAATATTTCACTCTCTTCAGAGTTATCGTTCGCGCAATAATTGACCGGAAACCTACGCAAAATGTCAATTTGAAAGGCCTCAGAAACCAAAACGTACAAATGGACGAAAGTATATAAAGATGTTGCAGGCATAGTTCACAGCGGCAATGCTAGTTCTTTGACGAGAACATAGCGATAATTGAGGACGAGCGTCTACAACGAATTTGTATGCCTTAACGAGATACCTTTCACGAATTACTTATACTATCATAACAAGAAAACGATTTCTGATTGGACCACCACTATATTTCGACATAGAATGCGATGAATGAGGGGCAGTTCAACCAGTTAAGAAAAAAACCAGACTCCCATTTCAAGACCACAAAATAAAATTTAAAAAAAAAGATTTGTACACGAGAATTTCTGCGAGCTTTTGAAACAATATCATAATGCGTCGACGACTACAGTGAGCTACTTTGTGAGTGTTAAGGTTGCAGATTAGAAATGCAAGGGAAGGTGATTATTCTCAATGAACAGGAAACAAAAAAAAGTCCGGAAATTCGTAACCGAAACTCCGACGACTTTTAACAAATTTCTAGCGTCTCAAAACCACGACCGGAAAAAAAGCAAAAACTGCGAGATTTTGGTGCAACCCGTTCATCAAAAAAAAAAACGCGTGTAAAGGTAAAGCTCGAAAACCCTCCTAGCAAAAGTTAGCCCTTAAAGAATATTGTCATTCGTAGCAAAACAACGGCGATCAAATACTGCGCTAATTAACTGAATCGCATTTTATGGATAATATCGGCTCTGCCTGCTTTGTCGCCTGCCGTTCATATAAAAATTCGATAATGAAAAAAATTTTAGCTCGACACGCTTACTTCGAAGTTTTTAAATGCAGGAGAACGCAAAATGAGGATGGTTCGATTTTATAGCATTTTATTCGCAGCATAGTTTAAAACTAAAATGCAAACAATTCATAAATTCAGGTCGATTCTTTCCGAACGGTGGGAGTTTTCCTGAAGCCAAGAAAGGCACCCCTCCCCCCTCCCCCCACTGTATAAAAGTGCTTAACGAGATCCATTCGGGCATGAGACAAGAGTCGGATCCCAGCGGCAATAGAAGTTGACAGTTGGACAAAATTTTTTGGACTATTGCTAAATATGCCCGAACTCTTCGTCTTCAACTTCGCATATGTACGCGCACTAGTCTCTTGATGAGATGACAAGTTCATCTAATGTGTCTTTATCGAAAACTGCATTTACTCATTGAGGATCGGCGTGATGCGGAAAGGTGGGAAGGGGGAATTTCACGAAATATTTTACCCCCGCAATGAAAAGGGGGGGGGGAGCGGTATCATCCATCGCTTCCGAATATAAACCTCAGCAGAAGTAGACTGAAATCAACGCTCTTATCACGTTGACTTTGAGATGGGGGGATTTTCTAAAAAGAACATATTTGAGTGAAAACTTCTCAGAGGCAACAAATTTTAAGCGATTATAACTGGTAAAAAAAAACTATGCATAACATAGCAATTTGATGGGTAAATTCTTCGATCTGCATAAAAATTTTGGATAGAGAGTCACAATATTTCTATGCCCTACTCAGTTTAGTTGTTCGCTTCAAAAACCCGAACTGACCGGATGCATTTTAAAAATTTGTAACACACCCTATACTCTTAGTCGTCGAGATTTATCTCAGATCATTTTTGAATTTTGGAAATTTCACACGGCAGTTCCACTAGTGTCGGGAGAATGTTGCAGATCAGATCGATATTGTTCAAGCACTCGGCTAAGCAGGAAAACAATACCGTTGGAGAAGTTCAACGATTATTTCGAAAAGTTCATAGGCACTATAGTAGGTCTAATGAAGCTGGTAAAAGCAGCGATTTCGTGAAATAACATTCAAAAGCCAGTCCCCTTCAATACCCTTTTCAATCCTCATGGTTTAGACTAGGTGGTGCTAGAAAGGAAGGCAAAAACCGCTGAACAAGGAAAACGACAATGCGCAATCATGGTGACTCGATAAACTGTCATAACGAAACATAAAGTACAAATGCTGCAGTATATTGAACTTCCTCATGCAATCAGTTCACACCTTCTCTGAGGCCAGCCATCACTGACTTAACTTAAACCGAACAGACTGGGCGAGAGGGTAAAAATAAAGCAGCGATGAGAGTGGAAGAATTCGCGGAATTTTATTTTCAAGGCGTTAAAAATTTTCATATTTTCCATGTGAAAAATTTTGCGAAATACGAAACCGCAATAGGTATCGTATTAAAAATTTAGCTACATAAGATCTGCCTGGTAAAGAGGACACAAATACACACCTATTTCCAATTCTTGCCCGATCTAATTTCCCTGTTTTTACGACCTGTTACTTAAAATATTTTTTGGGACAACCATAATACTTTAAAGTAAAATTCAGGTGGCAACATCCCACATTCGTAAAACTGCGTATGATACAGAAAAAAAAAACGGTGTTCAAAAAACCCTGAGTATATTCCGCTCTTAAAAACTGCATATAAAAATTGCAATGAGATTCATCGAATTAAATGGGGTTCATCGTAATCTGAGTGCTCATTAGATTGATCGAAGAAGAGAGAGAATGACGCAAATTATTCGCATTCTCATAACTACGTACCCCGAAAACCGTTTGACCAATATGGCAGCTTGATACCGTATTGTGTGATTATGCCTCATTAAAAGCTAGCATTATTCGTTCGCGTTAACAATTTACATTGACAAGCACTAGCTGACTACCGTCTTTCGTATAGCAAGTGGGTGGGAAATGATGTGGAAATCGTCAAAGCTAGACCTCGTCATGCTCTGTGGGTCGGTGGTTTAGAGTGAAAAATTTTTTAAAAGTTTTAATGAAATTTTCGTAATGCTTTTTTTTGTGGCATCGACAGAACACAAAAACGGTTTTCATAAAAATTTCTTCCATCATGCTAAAACTTTAAAAAATCTTCAGAACTTTCAAAAATCTTCAGAATCTCTTATCTTGTCGATAAACCCTATTAGATCCTAATATTATAAACACCGAAATAATTTATCAGCAGCATCCATTATGCAAATCGAATTTCAAATGTCTTGGCTCAATCATTCAAAGAAGCTCATTAGACCTTCCAAAAGAATGATCCCATTTTACAATTCGATTATTTTTGGACGTAATTAGGAAAAAGTATTTATAGTTTTTAGTTTTTGTATTATGAAAGAACTTTGTTTCAACGTAATTGTCGTTATGACTCAATAAGGAAAGCGTGTTGACTGTGGAGGTGTTTCTTTAAGCGATACTTTTCTAACGGAAACTGATGAGTAATTAACACTAGCACACCACTTAACGAACACTCATTTCGATGCAACCGAAAGATGAAAGCAAAACATCTTTGCAGTAGTTCGAACGTAATCTCTGTTTGTCAATAATAATTTTTGTTATAATGAGGGCTATCATGTGGAAAACCGAAATTTGTAAAAGCACATCTCTTATTCATAGATTCGACAACGTTCACCGGAAACTTCTTATCGATAGTAATTATCATCATGGCTCCCTTGTCAATGATAAGAGTACTCGATGTAGTCAACCAATCAGAAAGTTGCTTCAATTCATAATCATAATAAATTTTATTTGTGTTTGAAATCGATGTTATTAATTTTTTATTTCTTTTTTTTTGAGGATATAAACGTCAAAATAAATGTAAAATTCATAAGAATGAAAACGCATACAGCACTTATAAGCGATATTCGGCAAACTACCTATGAAGTACTCACTTTCTGACTAGGCCATTTTAACCCGTATCGCAACGAATCGAAAGGCGGATGAAGGATAATACCAGATGCGCTCGAAAGAAACTGACAACTAAAAATTAAATTCTATAGAATGAAAAAAAAAACAACCAAATAATCAATTTAGATGTGTGTGACAACATTCCAATTTTTTTTTTCCAAAAACGAAACTCTCCGCTAAAGAGACAACGGAAATGATCGAATTATTGAGGTGAGCAAGAATGGTGAAAGTCATAATTGTGCTTGGCTCATGGATGCTGTGCAAAATTTCGAAAAAAAAAACTGAACGATATTTGAAAAAAGTCTCGATTTGAATATTTGGTTTCAGTGCGGTAATCATAACGGTAACGGTAATCATAACGGTAGAGTTAGGCACTGTTTTTTTTTCCGATTCACTATTTATTTGTAGAAATTAAATCTTATAATTCCCGCTTCCGGCAACCAACGTAATTTTAGGCGAATCCATTAATTCTATCTATTTACGCCACAATTCACCTAGAACAACTATTGCGTAAAGCCTAACGGGAAGAAGTAGAAAATAGCTGGTTATAAATGTGAATATATTTGTTGGCCAAAGCCACAACGACCACAACAGTACGTAAGCAGTGCCTCATGCTTCCATCGGTAATAACTCAAACTTTGCTAGCATGTAAAAATGATCAAAACAAACAAAAAAAGATGAATTTCAGAGTGATAGCGACTAGCTGATAATATAATTTACTAAACGATCACATTATATATGGCATATAAGATTTCTTAGGTGTAAATTTATTGCAGTTAGATATCACTAAGAAACGACTAATTGCTTATTAGAGTCAAAAAAAGCGCATTCGAAAATCCCTGCTGCAAAATCATCACACTCTCGACATGAACGTTTCCGTTATGAATCATGTATAATTATTTTCCGCAAGAATAATAAAAGTGGAAGAGAATAAAAATGAAGTCATTTGTTAGTTTAAATTAAATTCACTGAAACTATACTGACATTTTCTTTCAACTCTTTTTGCGAATGGCCTCCGTACGAAAATTAATCATTTCTTTTTCCAGCAAAGAATAAAAAAAGAAAGGAAAAGAAAACGCTTATAGAAAAGTTTGCGGCGTAAACGCAAAAAGAGCGACTGCGTTTTCAAGGATTTTCATAATGAACAAATATACGCACTCAGCAGTTTTAAAACGGCAATTTGCGCGCGTTTCTCTGCGTATCGTTTTTTTTTTTTGGCGTTTGCGTTTCGTTCTAACGCACCACTCACTGCTTAGCACCAGACTGCACCTGGACTGTTGCCCATCTCGCTCAGACGCCGATCGCTCACTGCACTCAGACAACCCACCGCCTTTCCACAACAACACATTTCCAGCACGCTATGCACCTAGACGTGAAACGCGATGTTTATCAACACCGGTCAACTATCATCTCATTTAACAGCAACTCGCTTCAAAGGAAGGAGGGGGAGAGGTTAGCTTTCGTTATTCAACGAATGACGTTCTCTAAATTAACTAAGAGGTGGCGAAAAATTACCCTACCTTTTATAACTGAGGGGCCGATGTGATCAAGCTATTGCCCTTTAGAAGTAAGCAGTCGACGTGATCAAGCAGATGTCTTTCAAAATAAGCAGTCGCTGAGATCAAAGAAGTGACTTTAGATATAATGATTTGCAGCGTCTTCGAAGGGCCGGGGAACGGGGAATGAGCTTCAAGAGAATGACCAACCAGTGAGAAAGTGACTTTCTCAATGCTAAAAAAGGAGGTGAATTGGCCTTATTTCACATTTTCACATATTTGTGCACAGAATACTGCAAAATTTACGCCTGAAGTCGGAAAGAGCGATAAAATATAAATGTAGCACTTTTATACGACTCGTAAGAGGTGCACAACGAGAAATTCACTCCTTAGCCGGTTCTCTTCCTCTCGGGCGATCGCCCTCCAACGAATCCTCTCACGCTTCCCAACCTTTTTGTTAGATTCGCTCCTGTTCAGTTTACTTCTCTACAGGAATCCATCCTAATCGAAAATTGTTAGCAGCACAACGCTGTCTGTACTCGCCTCTTTATAAGATTTCAGCGTCCCCCATAACAAACAAACACACACACGCACGCACACACACACACATTTACGCACACACGCACGCACACACACAGATCAGCACCTACCGGTGATTGTTCGCTTTTGTGCACATCGTTCGCGTGTAGAATTGCGGTTGTAGCCATATTGACGTTTTGCTAGTAGCCGTCTGCAGAACAGATAGATAGCAGCCGGCTGCTGACAATCACCTCTTAAGTGGTCTCAACGCGATTCCCTTAAACCATTAATACACACATCGGTTCGCCTCTCACGATGGCTGTTCGCACTGATTTGAACAGGTGCTGCAAAATCACTATATTTGCGTTAAAAAATCATAAAGGAAGGAAGAGGGAGGCAGAACGGTGGAAACGAGGTCAAATTTTTCCACTTTTTAAAAACAGCATTTTCGAAGAAGTTTGGCAGCGATCTGACGACTTCCGAGGATGGACACAGCGTATGACAAAAGAGGGTCTCTTTGGGCATGCGTATTGCGCAACCTTGAAAGACTATCAGATCGCGGGCAAACTTTTCCGAAAATATTGTTTTCTAAAAATGAAAAATGTCTATGGTGGAAACGAGGTCAAATTTTTCCACTTTTTAAAAACAGCATTTTCGAAGAAGTTTGGCAGCGATCTGACGACTTCCGAGGATGGACACAGCGTATGACAAAAGAGGGTCTCTTTGGGCATGCGTATTGCGCAACCTTGAAAGACTATCAGATCGCGGGCAAACTTTTCCGAAAATATTGTTTTCTAAAAATGAAAAATGTCTAAAAATGTCTACCCCTCCCTCCATGAGACCTCCCAGCAGCGGTTTTATGCGATCACGATATCGCCTTACATAACGTTTACTCGACGCCTTACGTAACGTTTACTTGTTTCGATGATATTGAGCCGTCCCGAAAAGGGATGGACTCCTATAGATCAAAATTTTGGAACCTAAAAAAACAGTATTTTCGAAGTCAGCACGCTCCAATGCATCCCTCTTCAAAGTATGGCGGGGATCTGACAGCTTTAGGCATCGGTCATCATAATACGCAGGAGTGTCAGAAAACAAACACGCATAATCTTCAGATAAGCTTAGCAGAACAAATTGGCTCAAAGAGACAGAAACGAGTTTGGCACACCGTTATGAAGATAGAAATTATTGCGAACTGCATAGCAAAGCCTAGCGATTTAGTCAAGATTAATTATAACATCAGAAAATTGCAAAAAATCTGGCACCTAGTAACGAGCCTATTACAACAGAAAACATTCATTAATACATTCTAATAAGTGGCCCTAGTTATTCCATGAGTACTATGAAGGTAAGTAGGGGGCGAGGAGGTGAGGAATGAAGAGATAGTTTAAAACAGGTTATAGAATAAAATGTAATAAAGGTTTTGAAACAATCGCAAACGAGCGAGTAATGAAACACCAGCGAGCAATCGTGGTTCATTTAAAAGGTGTGAAGCGACAGCTCAAGCAACGCGAGAAAGTGGGACATGAAACTGCGTTAGTTGTGTGCATATACACATGTGTATGTGCGTATATATGTGTGTATGTGTATGTGTGTGTGTGTGTGCGTGCGTGTGCACGTGTGTGTGTGTATGTTCGTGTATATGTCGGTATGTGCGTGTGCGTATACGCGTATGTGTTGTGTATGTGTATGCGTGCGTGTGTACATGCGTGTGTGTGCGCGTGTGTGTGCGCATCCGTGCGTGTTCGCGTGTGTGTGGGTGTGTGTGTGCGTCTGTATGCATGCGTGTTTGTATATGTGTATGCATGCGTGTGTGTGTAAATGCGTGCGTGCGTACATCTGTGTGCGTGTCCGCGTGTACGTATACGTGTGTGGGTGCATGTGTGCGTGCGTGTGTGCTCGTTTGCGGGTGCGTTTGTGTTCGTGTCTGTGTGCATGTGTGTGTTCGCGTGCACGTGTGTTTACGAGTGTGTTTGCTCTTGTGTGCATGCGTGTGTGTGGGTGTGTTTGTTTGCGGTTGGGCGTATGCGTGCGTGGGTGTGTGTGTGTGTCTATGTGTGTATAAACGTGTCTGTGTCTGCGTGTGCTTGTGGGTGGGTGTTTGTTCACGTTTGTGTTTTTTGCTTGTGGGTGGGTGTTTGTTCACGTTTGTGTTTTTGTTCGTGTGTGCGTGTGTGCGTGCGTGTGTGTGGGTGTGTTTGTTTGCGGTTGGGCGTATGCGTGCGTGGGTGTGTGTGTGTGTCTATGTGTGTATAAACGTGTCTGTGTCTGCGTGTGCTTGTGGGTGGGTGTTTGTTCACGTTTGTGTTTTTTGCTTGTGGGTGGGTGTTTGTTCACGTTTGTGTTTTTGTTCGTGTGTGCGTGTGTGCGTGCGTGTGTGTGGGTGTGCGTTTGTTTGTGCATGCGTATGTGCATGTGTGTATGCGTGTGTTTGTTTGTGTATGCGTGCGCGAGTGTGTCTGTGGGTGTGTATGTGCGTACGCGTATGTGTTTGTGGGTGTGTGTGTGTGATGTATGTGTGGTGTGTGTCTGTGGGTTGTGTATGTATATCTGTGTGTGGTATGTGTGCGTGTATGTGTGCGTGGTGTGTGTGTATGTGTGTGTATGTACGTGTGCGTGTGTGTGTAGGTGTGTGGCCGCGCGATCGGTGGGGTATCTCTGTCTGTCTTTCTCCGGTTGTGTGTGCGTAACTGCAGCCTGGCCGCCGCACATAAAATAACGCTTATTCGACAACAAGCCCAAAACGCGCTCCACAGCGCACTTGCTTGTTGCTCTGGCTCTTACATTCTACTTGCTTGCCCCATGACACTTCTATTACTGGTCCGTAAATGATAGTTAAATTGTTGCTTAGAAGCTCACAATTCTTACTGGTCCCCCCTCGAGCGCACTCTTTCCTTCATCTCTTTTGCGGGATAACAGAAATCCACTGCACATGGAAAGAAACAGGGATGTGACTGTAGAAGGTTATCTCATCACATTCAACGATAGAAACATACACTTCATTCAGATTCAGAACTGCTCCGAAACCTGGTCATCCGACAATTCTGTGCATGAATTATGAGAATACAAATCCGTGATTTCCAACGCTATGAACAGGCCAAACAAACCGCTACTCATGTTGGCCTCCCCATCTCATTGTCGGAGGTAAAAAAAGCGATAGTGGAAGCAAGGCCAAAGTATCATTTTACTAATTCCAAAGTCTCGTGAAATCCCTCTTTTGTATAACGAAATCACGGAACCAAACTTAAGGAAGCTCAAAACAAGTACCAATAATTACCCGAAGAAGCAACAGAAAATTGCAGCATGAAACGGTTGGAAGCATGGATGCTGGTGAGATCTAAAAGCTGAGGGAAAGCGATTTTAATTTGGGAATGTCTTGAGATAGGAAGGTGAGGAGGGAGGAGGGAGGAGAGAGGAGGGAAGAGGGGGAGGGGGCGACCCGGAAATGTCTAAAACGAAGCTTTGCTCACAATGTTCTTTGCTCACAAATCAAGCAAGCCAACTGTGAACCTCTGATGGCAACAGGCATATCATGTTATGAGATAGCCAGATGGTACGAACCAAGAAAGGCTATTTCTAAGAAATATCGTAAAGTATACGAAGGGATGTTTAAGAGGAATTAGGTCAAATTAGCTTGTTTAGAACTCAAACCACAGGTGTAATGTTTTTTCATGATTCACAGGTAACAAGGAATATCACTGCAATTTTTTTTTCGCCTAAAACCATCCCGACGTCTTTTGCAGTATCCGCAACTGTTAGCAAAATTTAAAATATGCTAGCTCTCTAGGATCTATTTGTGAGTCAGCATGGCACAATACTTTGGACTTTCTTCTCGTTACAAACATAAGGATGGTATTTCTGAACGCATCCGTCTTTCACTTTCACCACCTGAAAATTGCAAACGATTGCGACACTCATTCACCCTCACCAATTTTAAAACGTTAAAGAATTTACGTATGGGCCCTAACGATAGAGAACACAAGCAAGAGCACTGTTCTGGAAAAGAACGTAGCGGGCATCATCGACCAAATGAGATGAAGATGCGTTAAGAGTGAAAGAAGACGCGCGCAACTAGCGCGAGTAAACAACGCATCGAAAACCACAAAGAGGAACTAACGCGCATCATGTGAACGCGGCTTTATCTCATACATTGTGCGGCTCTTCAACTTCTTCAAAATCAGGAAGAGGTGTGCACCCTTTCAATCTCAAGCAAAACAGTTGCACCGTTTGAGGTACCCCGTCTTTACTTTTGGAATTTTACGCCCAGAGCTTGAGTGCCCAACTGGAATGAATAATTTAATGTGACAAAGTTCAACAGTTTTAGACTACATGTTTATGACTTTCCTCATGTTTCTCAACATGGTTTCAGAAAAAAATCTAGTGACTATTCTTAGGGGCACAATCATTACATTGGTTTTCGATGCCATATATCCCTTTTTTTTGTTTGTAATGGCTGGAAAATTTTTAAAAATATTTCGACAAATTGGTAATCATTTCACCATTTCATCTCAGTAAGATTAAACGTTTTAGTTTTCTTCGAACTAGAAATGTGTGCTGGTGATTTCTAATATTTCGGGTTTTTGGGGTTCTCTAGAACAACTGTTTGAAGAGTTTCAAAATTTTTGCACATTTGAGTGCCTAGAGGTTTTGAAAAATGTTGTGTAACATTGTTCTGGAAAAAAACAATAATAAAACTACTCAAATAATAAAGGGATGCAGCATTAAAAGAAAAAATACCGTCCTCATTTCGCTACATTATTAAAGTCTCACCCAAACTAAGAAAATAATTTGTTGAATTAATATTCAAATTTTCTCGATAATTTGTGAACACTTTCATGTCGCTGATCAACGAGGAATTCGTAATCGACCTCCGAGCAATTTAAAGGAGAACAACTATTCACTTAAGCTATAAACACATATCAAAAACTGCGAAAATTTCAACGATATCAATGTTTTGAACAACTTTTTGAGAGAATGGGAACCCCAGTAAAATTCATAATGTTTAATAACGTATCCAACACTTTAGTTACACGGCTTTTTTGCACAAGCAGGCCGAAATCATAAAATCTCGGTCATGTTTTTCCCTTAAAAAATTACGAACAGTTATAATAAGCTCACCTTCGATTATCAGTCTCCCCTCGATTTTAAACTGTTCTTATTCGACGAAAAGACCGCGTCCTGCGTTCATTCGCGTTCTAGGACTTGAAAAAAAAATTTACCCACTCCAAATGAACAAAACTATAGGGGCTTTACGGCAGGCGCTCAGTGAACAGTTCCTAAGCTTGCTCAAACTTCCGAGCAAAAACAACTTACGAACAGCCTCTAGGGACGAATTCTGTTCGTAAACAAAGTCATGTATGGGTAAAGTGGTGTACTCTAGAGCGAGAATCAAAGTAGGCCATGGTATGCATATGGTATTCAGTAGAGAACCCATTAAATCAAACGCTAAATAAATAAGTTATCTTTTAAATGAAAAATGGACACAACTTTCGATCAGTACGGTCCAGCTGGGCGCCTCTATTCCCTCTCTCTCTCTCTCCCCC
>JPKZ01003186.1:235726-246299 GCA_000803305.1 Toxocara canis
CAACGCACCCCGTCACCTCCTTTACAGCACCACTTGCACCCTTTCTTTTTGGCCTCAAATTGCATAATTCGCAATGTAAAGCAGTGACGCAAACATAACCTATAGCTCCTATATAATCGCAAAAGACAGAAGAACGAATAAGAGACGACGCCACAGTCAACAAACTCTGCAACAAACTTGCAACCACAACTTTCACTAACAACGAGTCATTGTAGGGTGACAGCGCAGAAGTCAACATCCCAAACGAGGCCAGAAACTCGGCATAATTGTATAACGAAAACAGCTATTTGGCGAGCATCCCGAAAATCTTCTAAAACACTTCTGCTGACCACTATCACATTTGCAACTCAATATCGCTTTCCACCTCATTGGACATTTCTTCAGCTTCCAGAATCAGGACGTTCACGGAAACAACAACAAGCATAACTGCTATGAAGGATTTCAGGACGTTTACGGAAACTGCAAGCAAACTGCTGCGGAAGGTCTAACAATCTCGCCAAAAAAATGCCAGCAACACTATTTGGGTCGTTTACAAAATGCCCATATTCGATCACGTTAGCCCGTTGTTCTATGGCCGCATAGCACGAACGGTAGAGAAAAAATAGCCAACAGTACATTCACAGAGGCGATAAACAGCTGCACTAGCGCCTCCTTTGGAGAACGTCTTCTTAAAGCTCAACACTCACGATCAAATTCAGAGGGATTACTGCTTCAGTTGCAAATCTAACAATAAATACGGTCGGCCCTCTGGCTGAATACGTTTGTTCACATACAACATATTCTAATTTGTTGTACCTTTTCTATGGATTGTTTCAAGCGCGTTAAAAAAAAAACGCTATGTGCCTGCCTATCGTGAAAGTAATACAATTCATAAATAATACTAATTAACGTTACGGCGTTCAAGGCAAAGTGGAAGGAAGTCGGGCAAAAATTAAAGTAACTAACTATGGAGGGGGGAAATATAGGTATTATATAATTTTCGTGAGAAGCAAATTGGTTAAATCCTATGGTTAATTAATACATCCGTCGATAAAGCTGTCGCCGTAGTGCATCGATCGATGCTTTGAAGCACCTAACAGACCTCATGCGACGATAAGAAAAGCATCGAATAAAAATTTGGTGTCGAAAGCTACCAACCGAGATTTACCTATTTCAACAACAATATTTCTTGACCACCTAAAAATCCATGATAATCGACAAGTGGATATTCACTTTCGGCTATGCGCATTCGTTATGTTACACTCAACACAAACTCCGAAAACCAGTAATCGCTCTCTCTGCGAGCACATTAGTATCATCAACAACGGAAGTGCGACGAATGTGAGATGAATACAAATATAGTTTTTATACTGTTTATATTCGTCTTGGAATGATGTTTTCTCTCATTTCAAGCAAATTTCAAATGTCAAGCACTCCATAATTTAAAAAAAAAAAATAAAAGTTTGAACAGAATTCATGCTCAACAACGGTTCAAGTGTACCAAATTCAGAAAGCAAAATACGGGAAGGCTGACAGCAAGAGTTGAAACAATAATCGAAATTTCTAGGCGAACATTTAAGGAAGTAGAGCGCAAGCGAAAAGAAAGCTGAAACGCGAAAGCAGCACACAAAAATGGAAGACGTTGTGGGGCGGCGAGTTTGCGATCGGTCTCCGCGAGAAGAGGCTTGCTGCATCAAAAAGCAAGCGCACACGGCAACCGCTTTCATCGAAAACGATTCCAATGCAAAAACTACTCGACTCGATATTTCGCCGTTTCCTCCTAAACAACATCGTCCTCACTTGACGCAACCGTTTCAGTATCTCAACAACAGTTTCATTTCCTCTATCGAAAATCACCGTTCCCATTCATAGTCAACAACAATCCGAAAAGGTGAAAGCAAGAAGATTAGGAAGAGAGGCGAAGGTCGGCAGGAGGGGGAACGGGAAAGGAAAAACGGGGAACTTCTATAGCCCAAATATTAACGCTATTAAAAGCGTTGAATTCGCAACTTTGTAAATCATTAGGCAACCAAATGTGTTGCGCAACAGTGTGTATGTGTGTGTATACATGTGTGTGTGCATGTGTGTGTGTATGTGTGTATGTGTGTGTATGTGTCTATGTATGTGTGTGTGTGTGTGTGTGTGTGTGTGTGTGTGTGTGTGTGTGTGTGTGTGTGTGTGTGTGTGTGTGTGTGTGTGTGTGTGTGTGTGTGTGTGTGTGTGTGTGTGTGTGTGTGTGTGTGTGTGTGTGTGTGTGTGTGTGTGTGTGTGTGTGTGTGTGTGTGTGTGTGTGTGTGTGTGTGTGTGTGTGTGTGTGTGTGTGTGTGTGTGTGTGTGTGTGTGTGTGTGTGTGTGTGTGTGTGTGTGTGTGTGTGTGTGTATGTGTGTGTGTGTGTGTGTGTGTGTGTGTGTGTGTGTGTGTGTGTGTGTGTGTGTGTGTGTGTGTGTGTGTGTGTGTGTGTGTGTGTGTGTGTGTGTGTGTGTGTGTGTGTGTGTGTGTGTGTGTGTGTGTGTGTGTGTGTGTGTGTGTGTGTGTGTGTGTGTGTGTGTGTGTGTGTGTGTGTGTGTGTGTGTGTGTGTGTGTGTGTGTGTGTGTGTGTGTGTGTGTGTGTGTGTGTGTGTGTGTGTGTGTGTGTGTGTGTGTGTGTGTGTGTGTGTGTGTGTGTGTGTGTGTGTGTGTGTGTGTGTGTGTGTGTGTGTGTGTGTGTGTGTGTGTGTGTGTGTGTGTGTGTGTGTGTGTGTGTGTGTGTGTGTGTGTGTGTGTGTGTGTGTGTGTGTGTGTGTGTGTGTGTGTGTGTGTGTGTGTGTGTGTGTGTGTGTGTGTGTGTGTGTGTGTGTGTGTGTGTGTGTGTGTGTGTGTGTGTGTGTGTGTGTGTGTGTGTGTGTGTGTGTGTGTGTGTGTGTGTGTGTGTGTGTGTGTGTGTGTGTGTGTGTGTGTGTGTGTGTGTGTGTGTGTGTGTGTGTGTGTGTGTGTGTGTGTGTGTGTGTGTGTGTGTGTGTGTGTGTGTGTGTGTGTGTGTGTGTATGTGTGTGTGTGTGTGTGTGTGTGTGTGTGTGTGTGTGTGTGTGTGTGTGTGTGTGCATATGTGCTGATATTGAGCGAGACGTGCGGACACGCGAATTAAAGACGTCATATGGGATGCCGAGGTGACCGCTGGAACGTCACATCGACACACAGCGCTCAGCTCCGAAGACGCAAACACTCCTCTCCTCTATTCGAATTAACGACGACTAGTGAGTGGCAAGGCACAAACTGGCTGGCTGCTCGCCCCTTTCTTCATTTCATATCGATCATTCGAAACATTCCCTATTCTTTTCAATTCTTTTTAAAACTCAAAACGTTTAGCAACACTTCAACACAACATGCTCATTAAGATTTACGAACATTTTCCTACGTTTTAAACGTTTATGTTTTATTTTTGACAATTCAAAAATCATTTTCACCAACCAACTCCTCATAGCTGTCAAAACACCATAAACAGACGCTAATAATGGGCATTAGTTTAAAGAGTAAACCCTCAACCAGATGGTGAGAGAGCCCAATTCAACTCATAGCTGCTCCCTTCGCTTTTATTTCTCCTCATACCTACTGTGCTTTCTATGATTTCCTGACAATGGTTTGAGCCACGCCGACGAACGATGGCTACAGCTGAAAGCTACACTACCGAAATTTGATCTCGAACGACTCTGGCCTCTGCTTAATGGTCGTATTTTAAGCGTTAAGTGGCAGCGCCCTATAGTGTCTACTGGCATAAAAAGGATATTTCAGTAGCAGAACAATTTTAAAGGTAAAACGTATGTGAAAAAAAAAGCAAACCAGGAAGTCAAAATTTCAGAAACTAAAAATATAAATGCAACACATAGGAGGCAAACGAACGACGAATGAAATGAGAGTTGGAAAAAACGGAAAGGCGGTAACTAGCTAAACGAACTAGCGACAGACAGACAAACGTCAACACACACACACACACACACACACACACGCACACAATCTCTGCGAGCTGTGCTAGCTCATGCTCATGTGCTGCTAATAGCAGCGATGAGTAGTGCTCACTGTTCACAAAGCGAACGTAATTTTATAGAAATAATAACGGCTGTCACTACTCAACAACCAAGTGACCCAAACCAGCATCACAACAATATCAACGCTCAACGCTCGTTTCAGTACTTGTTTGTCACCATCATAACAGAACCATAGTGATGCCGAACACTGAAAGTATATTTCTTTTCGAAAAAAACACGCAAAGAAAAAAGTAAAAACGACTTTCCAGAAGTATACGGAGACAGTTGACAAACGCAGAAAAGAAATTTTAAAAAAAATTTTTAAAAATGCATCGATCATATCATCACTGCATGAGAGACGAGCTTCCGCAACAGACTTATGATGGTCCCACTAACACTAAATACAATCAGGTAGTATCAAATATTTAATTTTGAAGTTGCGCTAAAAGCGTCATCTTAATTACGATACAAAAGATAACAACATAAACTGATTTTATTAAAAAAAAGTATGTGGTCGATATTATGTGTTGTTATAACACTTCGATCTCAAATGCAGTTATAGATAAAGTTTTTCACATCCAATTTCAACATGTGAATAGATGCTGTGGACGATATGAAAAGGTATGTGCCACGCACAAATTATTAATAAGTTTGTTAGGCATAGAAAATGAACAAGTTTTATCGATCTGCCTAAATATTAGCTACTTTGGACATTTGTGCGAATCGGATGTTCATTACCGTACTCGTTTTCTGATCAATTTTTCCATCGTACAAAATCATTCCACCACTACAATCCGGAATATCCACCACAGAAATACATATTTGTTGACTGCTCGTTGAAGTGACGATCCCTATGTGGCGCAATCGCAACATGCTACGATGTTGAATGAGGTGATCTTTTGTAAAGCTCATGATCACAAAAAAATTACACCTGTAATTATTGGGTTGATGAGGATATGTGCACAGCAAATATTTCAGCATCATGCATCTTGCCAATTTTGTAAACGATCGTTTCTTTGTAAACGTTCCCAAGATTGCTTGTAATTTGTGCTTTTGGTTCATGTCTTCACCCAACTGTCTTAATTATGCAAGAACAACTCTATTTGATAAGAATCGTTATGGTCGCAGAAAACATTGATTATATTCCAATATGATGATGCTTTTCGAACGGATTCCCTCGGCGATGAATTCCATAAGAGCATTTTATCTATTCGCTACGTTCATCAAAATGCCGTTCTATTCTCTCGTAACAAAATCATATATAAACCGGTCGGGTATTGTAAGGCAATATGCAAATTCAGCTCGTATTCGACGTGCCAAAACAACGGTAACGTAACAAAAACATCCACTTCCATAAATCTCTATAACGTTGGGCAAGAATAAAAATACACAGAATTCAGCAACTGTTGTGCATTGAAAATAATTTTATGCATCGCAACTGTGTAAATGAACTAATTCTTTAAGCTGCACTTTCAATGGGGAAAAATTTCTTTTTCAATTTTTGTAGTAATTTCAGTTCAAGTGCAATTTTAGTTTATATAAAGCATCCTGATAATAAACAAATTCTAAAAGTGAAATCGTGCTAAATCAAAAGAAGCATAAGCAAAGCATATGTCTATGAAAACAACGCCAACCACTGAGAACGAAACCAGCAAGCTCTTAAACCAAAAAAAATAGCAGCAAAACTTCACCATACCTTAATCGTGCAAAAATATAAGAAACTCAAGTAAATATAACTCGTAGTTTAGCGAAAGACGAGCAAGTTCGTTTGTGTTAAGTTTGGGCAACAGATTACGGATGTTAAATTGCACAACCACAGCTCTAGTGCACACGATATGGAATTGCATGACAAAACTCTCCAAATGATCCCCTCAAGAGTGAACGCGAACCGAGAATTTATCCTGGCTCGCAAATAAGGTGAGATATGAACAGTATATTGAGCAACATTCTTGGCAACCACTTTCTCCATTACTTACTTCCTTATATTGCGGCTGATTTTTGCATTCATGAGTGCGATGGCAAAAAATAAAATGATGAAAAATTTCTGACGCAGACAGCAATAAATAAAGTTTTTGAAAATATATGAAAATTGTGAGCGTATTTAAGCTACTTCTCTACGTAGTAGACGGACGCCCGAGCGGAAGCGAATTTTGTAACGAAGCATCAGCAACTATGTCTCCACCTTTCTAAAGTTGTCGACGCCTGGATGCCCTCTGCTCTATAACGTATGTCTTCAGATGGTAATAAGGACACAAAAGTCGCTTCAGAAATTCGGACAGAAGCTGTTAAGCTACTTCTCTACGTAGTAGACGGACGCCCGAGCGGAAGCGAATTTTGTAACGAAGCATCAGCAACTATGTCTCCACCTTTCTAAAGTTGTCGACGCCTGGATGCCCTCTGCTCTATAACGTATGTCTTCAGATGGTAATAAGGACACAAAAGTCGCTTCAGAAATTCGGACAGAAGCTGTAAAACCACTCATCTTATAATTCGCACTTGGTATCAGATATCTTCTGTGATTGGCGGAGCAGCGGTTCGAGACTAATGAGCAGCTGAAGCCCGCGTTGAGGATTCGTCCAGTAGCCACCGTATTTGTGTCCAAACAGCATTTACGCGACGACGTGCGATCTTTCTTAAGCAGTCAACACAAAAGATGGTGTTTCATTTTGAAAAGTGCGCGAGTGCGGAAGGCGACTATATGAAGAAGTAGAAGAGTATTTAATTATTTTTTTGAATTACTAAAAATTCTTAAAATAATCGGCTTTTCAGCAACTCATCTGAAATTGAAAAAAAAACTCTCATATACAACTCAATTTTATTTATTAGTAGCATAATTTGGAGCATTTCTACGAGAGGTTAGGTCATTTAAAATTGCCTATTTTTTTTTCACTGAAAACTCCATGTTAAAATGAGAAAATACCAATCATAATTTATTGTCCTTGTACTCAACACTACGGCAATCACATACTACAGAGCGTAATATCATCGCCCAACTACGACAAAATATGTATCCGAGCTAAAGTGCCATTACGCTACTACACACTCTAACAATTCAGTTTTAAAACATCAAATTTGTTATAAATGATGAAAACGCTTACTGATATGTCATGGACAAAAATGATATGGACAAAAATGATCTATTTTCGAATTATGATTTCCATAAATGAAACAAACAATTACTGCAATCCCATTTGCTTGCAGTTGTATTGCATTAACCGATGCATAGACCGTTGTTCCATGGATCGCCCGTTATGGTCAATGCGCTTAGTATGAGAAGAATATTTTTAATTTCGAAGAACAGTTATATGATTAAGAAACGAGAGCTTCCATTAAATCTTGCGGCTTTAGAAAACATTATATATGTGATTCCGTACTGTCATATTTGCAGGCAGTGACTTGATGAAGTTATATATATACGATTCTTTGTTTTTATGTTTGTTACCAATAAATGACACTAAGGCTGAGCATACAGGCTGCGCAGCACATCGTAAATATATAGCACACATATAGCACAATATGAAAGTTGTGCATAAAAGAGTTTTGGTCTAAACTAGTAACGTATACGTTGGCAATAGTCTTTACGAAGCGCATAGAGAATGAAACTGAGAATATTTCAAGGTGAATGCAACTAAGTTTTGGTTGTCTTAAGGATCATCTTTTAGAAAAAGAGAAAGATTCTAAGGATATGAACGAGTGTTAAACACATAGATGACTCTACCGGATAGAATTTTTGATGAGGCACTAGTGATCCCCCCGAAATGAGGTAAAGACTATTGACCGAACCCCCGAAATGAGGTACTTCGTATGTAAAACTAATATGACCTCCTCACCCTCCTTATACCGTCATCAATTTCTGCCAAAGCAAAACTGAACTTCGAAGCATGATGGAAGAAAAATGAACTGAACTTAGACCGATTAGAGAGAGGAAAAACATCGAATTACATCAGTAAATGAAATCACGACTTGGACAGACCTTCATCGAACTCTCACGCCTAATAGGGAGGGAATAGGAAGGGAAGCAAGGATACCGGGCGGAAGAAAGGAAGGACGGATAAGTGGAGAGGAGGTGAAGCAGGTAACGGTTTCTAATACAGTTTCTTTCTCGATCTCTTTCATAAGATAACTCAGGTTTTAAAATGATTTTGATGAAAACCACTCAACACGTAAAATTTTCTTCCGTTCGTCATTTTTAGGAACAATACACATCAAATTGTTCGCTATTTACCAGTGCTTCGCTGAACCGATTAGAAAGTATGTGCTACTCTTAGAAAATTTCTTCTAAACCCATCCCGGCCGCTTTAGCATTGTGCAATTTCCAATATATAAATGATCTTTTAAAAATTCCCGCTCAATTCAATGCGGACTGAGCGAAAATAACGTATCACTGAGAAGTTGTACGGAAGCGTAAAACAAGTATTGCTAAGCAATCACATTTAGCGGATACGGCGGTTTAGCATAAGCCAAACCGCAATGGGAACAACCATGTGCAGAATTCACTCGCCATTCTTTTTAAAACAGGCCTTAAGATTTCTGAAATCAAAACGCACGGAAAAAGTGACCCAGTAAAGTGGATGGATATGACAGCGAAGAAGGATAAATCACTAATAGCGATTATTTGGAACATCTCGGAACGCGAAGGAACTTTCTTTGCATACTGTCTAGCCTCTCCATGCTGATTGTGTTACGCCAAAAATGATCATGTGCTGCTTTTCTATTTGGTGCTCGCTAACCTGCTGGCATTATATAAGGGAGTCATAGACAAATTAATAAAGCACATCCCGCAAAGCTCATAACCTCGCTAGGCATGTATCAGAGGAGCTCATAACCTCGTTAGGCATGTATCAGAGGAGCTCATGACCTCGCTAGGCATGTATCAGAGGAGCTCATAACCTCGTTAGGCATGTATCAGAGGAGCTCATGACCTCGCTAGGCATGTATCAGAGGAGCTCATAACCTCGTTAGGCATGTATCAGAGGAGCTCATAACCTCGCTAGGCATGTATCGGAGGACTGAACTTCTGGAATAAAAGTTCTGCTAAGAGTTGATTAATTCGACACAATAAATACAAATATCGACTTTATTTTCCGCTATGCTCACTTCTTGGGCTCTTATGCTCTCAAGTACCATTTACATGATCCACGCCGTATAGCATAAAATTAAGCTGATATTCGAGTTCAACAAACCCAACAAGTAATCCATCACTTTCTTTTTTGGTAATTTTTAGTGGTATTCTAAAATCCATACCAGTCCAAGCCCTTATGTGTAAGCAGTTCATGGGGACATACGCTTCCCACCAACGAATATAAAGGAAGGAA
The DNA here is from genome assembly GCA_000803305.1 of Toxocara canis. NCBI lineage: Eukaryota > Metazoa > Nematoda > Chromadorea > Rhabditida > Toxocaridae > Toxocara > Toxocara canis. Next base: position 245,023 of record JPKZ01003186.1, read on the forward strand.
AAGTGGATGTTCGCATTCAGCGTTTCGAATAATCTCACAGACTTATTTCGATGAATTTTTGACGCAAAAGCTTTGAGCCACTACCGACGGTCTAATGAAGTCGGCATCATCTGTCTTTATTCATTTTGTCATAAACGGTTGAAAATGAGTTTTATTTTCCGTTTAACGGATATCGTACCATTACTTTAGAGGGTACTTTGTACTCGAATGGATTTCAGCTAATTAGATTATAATCGAAGTAGAAAAGAGTTGAAAGAATGAAAGAAAGAAGAGTCGTACGGTAAATGATGATCAATGTTTTAACGACGGTAAGAAAGCGATACAAGGTCGCGTTTCAATGAAAAATGTTGCAACTACGTCCGTTCGCGTCATGTTTAATGTTAAATGTTGATTCATTGCAGTCAGCCGCTCGTTCCGATTGACGATTAAAAAATCTTTTATTGAAGTCATACAAGCTTTTGTAAAAATCAACTCGATTTCGGCAAGTGAAAATAAAAGTTCGATTGTTGCGAAAAATTGTTCATCACATTTCCTCTCAATACCATCAACGCTTTCGGCAATGAAATTTCTCATGCGCTTAATTGTAAGGCTCACCGCCATGATTTTTCGAAAAGTCAAAACGTATATTTGTAATGGATGAACGTGGACTGCGAGTAACTAAATACTGCGAGCAATTTGAATATTCTTTTTTGTCGTATTGCTAAGACTTTTGGCATCACATGAGCACAACTAACCCCACTAAGTAGGGTGCTTTTGTAACGTCATCGCAGTATTTGTTATCAGCAACAAGAAATGAAGTTCAACCTACTCTGAGACTCCAGCAATGCGAACGCCAAGAATGGTGAACCAACTATTGCATAAACACTTGCGGTTAGGTTTCGAAAACCTCTAATTTAATCGCCTTTTTTAAATTCGCTAACTATCTCTCATTTATTTCTTGTTCCTCTTCATCTCAATCACCTTTTTCGTCTACCCAAATCCTCGCCTATATATATATATATATACATATATATATATATATATCTTCACTGTTCTTTTTTTCAGATTTGTTCCAACCACCCTATATTACCTTGAAAACAAAAATAGTACTCTAAAGAAATCGTGCACTACAAGAGATCCTTCTAACCGAAAATTCTAATCTCCACCTCAAATATATTTCAGAATGCTTGACCAGCGATTTTCATAAGAATGTCAGGAATAGATCCTATTCGTGTTTGACAAAATCTCTTCATACAGCAGTCGAAACTATAATATTATGAGCAAATGCTCACTGACCT
>JPKZ01003186.1:259976-275791 GCA_000803305.1 Toxocara canis
CCCCTGCGAAGTTCAACGGCGATTTGTGACCCCAAAGAGCGAAAGACAGATACACAGGATCCACAAACGTACTTTTACGACCACAGTGCCAGCGAATAAGTTTCGGGAGTCGGGATGAGGGAAGCTGCTATGTAAGCCAAACAATATATGTAGACTTTCTAACTATAAACTTCTTTCAGATAAGCAAGTAATGAATACGTTAAATCCTCCGTTATTAACATTAGATGAAGCCACCTCGAAATCGCAATCGTAAGTTCAACATTGAGCTAGCTATTACGGTAAAATATGGTGCTTCATTGTGACGCATTTAGTAAGTGTTTATAACGCCGACCATCTACGGCCATTATTTTTAAGACTCTATTCACAGAGTCACATACTAAACCACATTTGTGGTGTAGTTGAGAAATGACTCGAGATGTATGAAATTGAAATCCATTTCAAAGTTGAAAAAAGTACAGATTTGGGCACGTATATCTATTTCAATTTCGAATGAGTTCGAGTTGCGTTGAATCATCTCGGATACAAAAGTACCTCCGGTAAGCAATAAATATCTAATAATAACGTACAACGTATTTGACAATATAAATGAATTTGATGCTACACCTGTACAGATTAAATTTAATTTAAAAATGAATTTGCAAAATGGCACAAGCTACTAAACGTTTACCGTTGGTACGCTTCACAGAAATAGATAAAAGAATAATCTTACAAATATGTTTACGTTCGAAACAACGTTACCGCATCGAATCATTATTATTCCTCACGTAATGCAAACGATGAAAAGCATTCGTGGTCATCCTAGCGTGAGACGGACGTCACCTGCACTACGAAACTAATCTTTGTTTATGCTTTCTACTTCCATTTATATCACAGGCGGTGGTGTTTTCAATAATAGCCGAATGATCGTATGTGTGAGCTTTTCGGGAACCATGTTTCTCTCAGTCAAAAAAATGTCATCAAAACTGGAAAAAAGAATATTTTAGGTAGCCTTTAATAGCGATCGAAAAGAAAAAAGGTATTTGCGGAAATGCTGAGAATCAATGATGAAACTCTGGACGTCATTAGAACTAAAAAATCTTTGTCTGCGGATGACATGCTCGTCATCACACGGGCATTCCTCAGTGTGGCTGACTACTCGCTCATTGGTCACTCGAAATCAGGAAAACATCTTGTGGGCTACACGACCCCCTATTCAATCAATCAAAAAAGAAAACGGGGAGGGAAGGGGAGGAGGAACATGGAAGACAAAGGTGCCCATATGTGGTTTTGAATGCTGATCAAAGCTCGGTAATGTTTCGGCTATGCTACGGTCGTGACTTGAAAGAAAGGTTGCATGACGACTACTGTAAGACTGAGCACACATTATCAGCGTTCACGTCAATGTGTAGATTGCTGATTTATCCTTCCTGCATTTCCTTAATACAAGGAAAAAAATACCACATACAACTTGCAGCAGCCCTCATAGCACCATCGCACTGTAGCATATACGTAAGATGCTTATTGCAAAGGGATGCAAAGGCAGCTGTAATTTCATCGATTCCCGTATCGATGCAGCTGACAACCATGCCCACGCATGATTGTTCTGAGCAGTTTCGGAACGGCTGGTGGTCAGCCTGCTGGCGATCCATTGGGAAAGCAGCCGGGAATCGGACCCAGGTCTTCCCACATACGAAGCGGAAGCTCTACCACTGAGCTACTGCCCTCCAAGACTTTTATTATAAAAAGAAAATTCTGAACGAAAATCGGGTGAGAAATTCACGATGAGACAAAACGCCGATCATAAACAACACTTGTCAACTCCATCATACGATCAGCAAGACTAGAAGTTTTTGAGAATGCAAATCAAAGAATGGATTAAGGACGATAAATTGGAACAAAAAGATTAGTATAGCGACCGATGTGCAATAACAGCTACGAGACGACGGTAAACGTGTAATGTTAGCACAAGTATGTAGCACAAAAATAGGAATATGCAGAGAGATGAAATCACGAAAAGCGATGAAAAAGAAACAGAACGCAGTGTCATGAAATTTTTGCAAAGATGGGGAAAACAAAAAAAACAGGAAAAAGAAAAAACAAATAAACTGATGAAAATAAGTTTTTGCAGTGTTAAAAATATCTTTTAAAGAAAAACTCGATAATAGCTGAAGTGTGATATCTCATGAGCTGAGATACTTTTCTAGAGGCTCTGAAGTTATTGTCTGAAAAACTGCTAAGGGTGAATGACATATTTGTATATGAAGTGTCAACACGATCGAATAAAATATGCGGTAAGTGGTTAATAATAGCGGAAATTCGACTACAAATGCATATTTTTAAGCCATAAAAACAGACAAAACATTTACAGCATAATTAAGTTTATCTGCAAAATAGTAAAGTAGTTTAGCGAACAGAAAGAAATGTAGCAACTATTGTGAAGCGTCAGCCGCCTAAATAAATTACACGCTACAAATCAACTTAGCAAAATGAGATGCCGATAAAAAGTTTTCGATTATCTCCGTTAATGTAAAAGAACCGAATAAGGAAGGAGTCAAGCCAGCAGTATACGATCACAGTATGGAACTCAAAAACACAACACAGTGAGAGAACTACTGAGTCGCCGCATTACGCTACGAAGAAAGAGAACAAGCAAGCTACCGTATAGCTTCCAATAGAAGCCCAGACCCAGACGTTTACAGCGTTCTTCTTCCAAACGAAGTTTCATCGATATGACACATCGTAATTTGGCTTCGTCGCAAAAAAAAACACCGAATTTTTGTCACATCAAACACCATTTGTCTCTGTTCATAAGTCAACAGTGTTAGGCAAGAGCATTTTCAAATCAAAAGGAGGAGGTAGCTGTTGATCGGAGGGGAGGGAGGTTAAAGAGGGGGAAGGGAGGATAAAGGAGGGGGGGGGGGAGCAAGACCTTCGTTTGGAAGTTATACGGCATATAACCACCAAATCACATCGTACAAAACATCCTAGAGCAAAAAAAAACTTAGCGTATTAAAAAATTCAACAACTTGAAAAGCACTATTAACAACTGCAAAGTATTCATGCTCAACAAATTCAATGAAAAAAAAAAGTACGCAAACTCATTTCGAGCGAATAGGCCATCTTCAATGTGCCAGTCATCCAAATTCGGTCACTCAGCATTATGTAACCTCAAAACTTATCGCTACCGCCTTAAGTGTTAAAATTTGTTGTTCACACCCACATTGCCTCCCACCGCACTCAACAAACCGAGTAACAACTAATGATCAAAGAGCACCGATTTTAAAGCAGCCATTTATGATGATGGACACTCCCACTGCTCAAAACTGCGAGCAAAGATGGCATAGGGGGCTTCCATCAAAAAATAATTTTTCACGAATAAATGCGAAAATCTAAACCTGCCGAATTTGTTGAAGTTTTGCTTTTCTAACAATAATAAAACCACACTTATAGGATTCGAAAAAATCTTACCTTTCGAATTATTTAAGAACTTTGGCAAAAACCAACTCTGTTTCAAAATTCCTCGGCGAAATGAGCTGATTTTTTGAAAGTTTAGAAGTTCTTTTTTAGGAAACTAATTCTCACAATTTTCTCATGCATTCATTTCTAGAAAACTAATTTCCCCTCTTAATTTTTCATGAACTTCATGGAAATTAGTTCAATTGGGGAGTTTTTAAACAGTGAATATCCTTGTTTTTCGTTCTTCTCACAACGTACGCAAACACAACCTTTTTATTTAATTTTTTTCAATTTTTCTTCAACAGTAATTATCTTGCAATGTTTTCAGTTTTCCAACAACAAAAACTCGCCAAAAGCAACGTCTTTGATTGAAGACACTCGTACGACCAGTCGTATAACACAATATCTTCCATTGGCGTTTATTTATCAGCCACCAACCACATCGCAATGCCACCAAAAGTTGATTTCAAGTCTTGTGCAGTTATCAATTCATATGAATATAATGAAATCGAATGAAGAAATGCGATAAAATGCGATAATTTGTAAAATATCAAAAAATATGAGCAACATCAAAGATTCTATAAAAGCGCCGTATAGTACTTAAGATGGTTGGGGTATGAATAAAACAACTTTAGACCAAAAAAAAAAAACAAAACAACAATAAACATTGCAGATATCTTTGATGCGCAACTATGCTTCAGAAGAACAGGAAATGGCCAAAATGTGAGAAAATGACCCGAAGAACACAACCATGAGAAACGGTATAAAGTAGAAGTAAATCGCAAGCAATGCGCTCATATGTAAGTTTTACTAAAGTGTACATGGAAAATTAGAACGTTTTCTATATCGAGTAGGAATGAGTTTATATCAAACACAATCAAAGGCTGGTTCATAAACAGCTATGAGCAGTTATTGAATAACTATTTTCCTGAGATGAGTAAGATGAAAACTGCAACTTTGGGTCCTCATTGATTCACTCACCAGCAAATGGATGAATGAGTAATGTAAACCTCGAAAATTAATAAGCAATGCCTAATAATAACACAATAAAGGCAAGAAATTAGACTTGTCAGTAAAAAAAAATTTTGTATTTCATAACGCAGAAACACCTAAAAATTCTTTCAACCCTATGCGCAAGTAAGAATCGTATTGCATAGAGCGAGAACGAAACATTCATCGACTAAATTTTCGACGAAAATAATATGCCAAAATAACGCATTGTTTGCACCAATTTCGAATGATGAGCGCGACTTTTGGATGAGAGCAGGGATCGATCGCGATGAAGTCACAAATGTAGGGAACTAACTGGTGACATGGAATTTCGGACACCTCCCGATAAGACATCCTCTGAAATCTCGTTTTCCGTTCCATACTGCTGCCAGCGTTACGATCACCAATGATGCCACTATCCCGCTTGTTTAGACGCACATGAATATTGTTTACGGTACCTTTTCCCAGAAATGGATACATATAATACACTGGACTAAGAGTGTACATACTACGTCGTGCCATGCTAACGTATAAGATGAAAAATCGCAAATACATTCGAATGGAGTGAAATAATCACTGATGTTCCTCGCTGAGGCGAACATCATTGATCGAATTTACCTGGCTACAAAAGACGAACGCCGAAATATGGCCAATGTCACTTACAGTTAGTTCTTGGTTAAACAGGATAAAATTTATCACTATGATCGAAACCGAAGACGAACAATTGCCCTGAATATGAACGAAATCAAACGGCTGCCTCGACTGACTATCACAACGATAATAACGTGTTGTATCTCTGAGTGTGTAACAAAATTTTCAATTTCAATTTCGAAAGCGTCTAAAATTTCATTGTTTGCAAACGTACGTAATTCCAACGGGAAAGACATCTAGCATGATGGCAGGCAGATTTTACTACTTATCCTAAAGTATACTTTGAATGTATTGTACTCTTGTCGTACGAGTCAATCATCAAAAGGCAATGAACGCAAAATAATGGATCGCATCTTTGTTAATCATTAAAGCATAAGAACAAAATACCGGAAGTGGATTGAAAACAACGGTGAAATTAAGACGTTTTAAACATTCAGCACAACGCGTAACGAGCGCTGAAAGGGAATCTGTTTAGACACAGACTCAGCTGAAGCTAAAAACTGATATAAAAATGAAATGGGAAATATCTGACGGCAAGCATATTTTTGGAATAATTAACTTGGTAAAATCATAGCAAAGATGAAGCAATCTATCTCACGGAAAATTTCCACGGAAAAAGAAGACGGAGAGAAACTCAGGAGGATAGGTAGAGAGGGAGAGTGGAATGTGAAGAGCAAAGCGCTCGATAAAACTTTATCCAATCAGAGAAACAGGAAGAAAAAGTGAAATCTGAGCATTTTGATAATATAGTGAACAAAATCGGATTCAAGAAGGGGAAAGAGGTTATAACTGGAATTTTCATCGTTCTATGGATAGTTCAAGAGTCAGGAAGATAGACCCGGAATTTCAGCAGGCAGAAGCGACTGCTTAACGCTTTCTACGATCAACTGTGTGAACGCGGATGTAATCACCAAAAGCATCAGAAGCACGCAGAAACAGTAATGTAGTACTCCGGAGGGGGAGGGGGAAGGGAATGGGATGATCCTCTGTCAGACAACAGAACGATACCGGGACAATTGGAGAGAGGGAGGGGGGAAGGGGAGAAAGAGATGAAGAGACCGCAACCAAAGGTCAAAGAAATACTTCCTGCTGAATAACGGAGTCTCGATAGAACAGTGATCAGAAATGCAATCAACAATGGCAACTGGACAAATCGAACATATTGGCTCCGAGGTTGAGATGGGGACATGCATACGGAAACGAGCTTCAGCGCGCTAACTTTTTTAGCTGTTGGCAAACAACAAATGTCAGCGAAGATTAGCTAAACACGCGCTGTCCCGAGCCAACCAGCCATACGCTCACTAAAACGAACCTCAGCACTCACGAAACACCACGTCAGGCTTCACTGCCGCATTTAAAAAAAAACGCCTTTAAGCGGCTCGTTGACAAAAGTTGTTACTCGAAAGTGAAAAGGAACGTAAAAGTTTTTAGTGCGCTGATTTTGTTAATTCAGTTGTTAGAGTGGAAAATATGCGTATATACACTTTTTAAGGGTTCAAGAACTGCGCAGAAACATAGTTGCCGACCACGACCAATGGCGTAATAATGGCAATCGTCCACTCGAAAAATGAGCAGCTTACGTGATATTTGTATAAAGCATTTACCTTTTAGGGATATCGCATTTAGTAGTAAAGAGAAAAATCCACACAGCCGCTTAATGGGAGTTACTTAATGCACTGCATATCTTTAGATTTGGCATTATAAAGGTTTAAAAAAAAAAGGGTGAAAAAATGTGAGGAAAATACACTTTGTCGATACAATATACTAAAATTCATCAGCTTGCTATACCATTATATACCTATATGGAGTGAGAAAAGTGAAAACTCTTTCAAAAAAACCAGACTAAATATGGCAACAAGCAATAAAACGCGTCCTTCGACTGGGTGTACCACATTCTGCTACCTTATAGCTTTGCCTATGACATATATTACCTCCTACATGAGAGTGCAAATGCCGAGGAAATAATCTAAGAATTTTCCACAATTTTTTTGTCGACTAAGTGCTTAAAGAAATGAAATGAAAATATAGCCCATGGGTTTCGTTCCATAATAATCCGAAATTATAAAAATAGTTTAGGCTCGATGATTGCTGAATATACGCTTAACATTTATTTGTCTCTTTCGCCCGAACGGCTTGCTCTTAATCGAAAAGATGGTTAGGCTGACAGGAATGGATAATATGCGAGAAAACAGGTTTTGTTTCTCGGACTTGTGAAAAAAAAAAGCTCATTGACAAGAGTAATCTGATCGCAGAGGTAGCACATAAGCTGCACACATTCTCTAGATGCAATTCGTTAACGGCTATTGATTCAGGAATAAAAGAAGCGCCGGACAAGTGGAAATGAGTTTTAATCACATGGCAAAACGATGGCATATTTTTCACTTATTTTTCGAACTTTTTTTCATTTAAACTTTTTCCACTTAAAAAAATTTCACTTAAAAAGAACTTCTGCTTTGATGGATTTTTAAATATGAAATTTTCAGTGCGTACACTCTAATTTTGTGCAAAACAAATGACAGATGCCGGCGGTGTCTTTAATATTCAAATTTTATAGCAATCACCTCAGTTGTTAAAAGAAGACAACCATTTTCGACAACGACTAAATTGGAGTACGAGCGCATACCAGATTTCAAAGATGCGTTTATGCATCTTTCGCTGTAACTGTACAATTTCATCGGCCCTAATTCAGGGAGTATATGTTCGTACTTGAATTGAATCGCGATCATCAGAATGGATTTGGCACTGAAATGTGCGGAACTGAAATAAGATCTTATCAAAGTTTGGAAACCGTTTTACGAATATGAAATAACAACAAACTAATTCCCGTTCACTAAATACATTTCAAAGTTCTGAAACACCTTGATTCAGGCAAATGCATTTCAATATCGAGTACCCCCTCCAATCACCACGTGTCAATTCAAATGTAGAATAATAATAATAATAATAATAATAATAATAATAACAATAATAATAATAATAAGTCTTTACTCACATGAATAAAGAAAACTGCACGTGGCAGTAAGGCAGTAAGATACATAACAAAACGATACCGACACAAAAGCACTTATACGAGCATACGAGTATACTCGTATAAGTGTAAAAATATTCCCTTACAGCAGCAAGCAATACATTGCATATTTCGAAAAAATTTGTGAGCTGCCGGAAGAAGATCTGTTAGCCGCTATTTTAAGGAGCAAATATTTCTTAATTAATTATTGTAAATTAAGATATGTAGTGATGCAAATGCAATAGCAAAAAATCGAAATAAAATGATCACAGAGGACTTATTATGAGGTAAAAGCGAGTAGGCAATAACGTTACACGCTAGATGGGATGATTTCAGCCGAAAAAAAGGTCGACAACGTGCAACGGAAAGCGATGGATCGGGCAGCGGTTGTAGCGTGAGGCCGTTCGGTTGCATTGCTGTGCGAGGGAAGGGAACGGGATCGTTGAATGCTGCGCAGAGCCGAAGAAGTTTTAGCGCGGGCACGCGCACCCACCCATTGTCGATTGAGATGCGAAGAGATGCGCACAAAAATTTTTTGGCAACAAACAAAAACGTCCGATTTGCCGAATGTTTGTGTGTGTGTGTACGTGTATGTGTGTGTGTGTGTACGTGTATGTGTGTGTGTGTGTACGTGTATGTGTGTGTATGTGCTGGTATGATGTGGAATTCCAGATCGGGGTTCAGTCACGCTGGGAATGAATCTGATAAGTGAGAGAATTTTTATTGGCCTAGAGAAAAAAATCCGAATTTTTGCAACGATAAAATACTACTCTAAACGCACAGTTAGTGATAGATAAATAAAATTCATCTTCAGTAATGTGATAAACCTTTCTGATATTTTTACTCATCTCCCAAATTCTTTCCATTATCGTCTCCTTTGGGATATCCTGATCAACAATTGGCTTTCAGCAATTCTCGATAAACTAGTGGAAGGTAATTTATGACTGCAAAAAAAAAACCAATAAACTCAGTTCTCTGGTAGATGAAAATATAAATGTTACACGTCGCCAATGATTCATAATACGTAGTAAAGTATTATATCGCAAGAAAAACAGTTCTTAAGGATAGCGACAACTGCCGTATTTTGGGCCCTTATCAAAAGGAGCGATAAAGACGTTCGAAAGACGACTAACGCAAAAGACAGGTGAATAGTGTTTAGCAGCACATGGATGATTCCTCTGATCGCAAGGCGAACTTATATCGATCCCAATTCAATGCCGCACTCTCGACTTCAAAACGTTGGTTCAAATGAACCGTTGCGCTCATCAATGCACAAGCACTCTCCTAACGCCTTCCAAGCTATCTACTTGTTCTCTAATAACGCAATTCCACGACTAGCGGCATTATAACAGTCATTCAATGCATTAACCACTGTCTTCACGCAACAATAATTCTATGTTGAACAACGGTCTAAAACACTGACACAGTAGAAATGGGTCTTTGAAAGCATTGAGAATGTACTTGTTTATTACTTGTTTATTATACTTTCTCAACGAATAACAGTAAGTAATAAAGTGTTAAATACTCTTGTTGTAACAGCTGGATGGTTAGTTAAACGTGTTGCAAAAATTTTGCATAAAATCATATCGGTTGATATACGGATCGGCTATTATATTGCGCAAAGCGTACAGTATTTCAAGCTTACCGATCGGCTATTGTACTGTGCAAAGCATACAGTACTTCAAGCTTACCTGCACAAAGCATACTGGACTTCAAGCTGTATTTGCCATATTATGGGACTACGAATTTATCTGTAGAATCTACAATAATACGACACAATCAAACGTATAAAAGCACTCGAACAGTGAATGATGTGGATTCGTTCACGCAGATCCACTTAAGCTTTTTTACTTCTCCTGCACGACAATTTCCACATAATTTTCCGCTTTGAAAGCGACATACCATAGTGTCACCACAAAATTCGTTTGAAAACCATTTATATGATTATTGAAATTCGCTCCTGGCCAACGTTTCCGTTTTAAACGCAACTTACGCGGAATATCTTCTATCAGTTAGTTGCAGGAATTCCATTTCATTCGATTACGAATTTGGAATGATTAGGAGCAATTTTTAAAAATTCTACACCGAAACGCCCTCTGCTTTTAAAAACTATTTCCTTTACATTTTTCTTTTTTTTTTCAACCGTTATATCGATGCTTTGCATCTGCAACGTATGCACTTTCTCCTTTCTTTCTCGTTTATTTAGCACATGTATCAGTGTTTTTAGAACTGACCTTTTCACGCTCTTCCTGCTTAATATTTTCATCAATAAACGTCCTTACTAATATCATTATCTGCAAGTGAAGATCGTCTGGCTCTGCAATGCGTCCTAGTGGTGCACATTTTAGAAGCAACAGAAATATAGAAATCTGCATGACGCGAAAAAGTGGCCAAAAATTAGTCAACGAAGTGTCAAATAGCCAAAAATTTGATGCACACCGCTACTGAGACCATTAGACTATATTATTCATTAGAGTACATTATAAAATTAGACTACATTTAAAATTTAGGAAAAAACAATTGAAAAAAAAACAGTTACAGCAGAAACAATGAGCGAAACAGAAAGCATCCGACCGAATGGCAAACTCTGCATATTTATTTTTCTACAATTTTTTTTCCCCTATCAACTAATCGGTAATGTATATTTACACAACACTGTGATGCTATACATTTTATCAATCCAAAACACGCTTCGAACTACCATTCTAAACCAAAATTTTAATCCAGTATGCACACAATGGAACAAGTGTTGAATGGGTACACTAAATGTACTCTGGCGGCACTCTTCTTGTTTTCGACATCTTACGGGTAAGCTACTGGTTGGTGATCGAAACGGTGGAATTCAGCGCTCAGCCAACAATAAATATCGTTGGCTATTGAAGCAATGCCAAAAATCTAACAGTCAATCTTTATCATTCGCATTTATCGCATTTCAATATCAATCAATTAGCGTTACACAGTTAATGTTCACAAGTTTGAACGGTTACCCGACTGCGTCACGAAAAACTACATATAAAGTTTGCAAATATCTTTTTTTGCTCGCCCTAGCATGAAGTATTTTTGCTGAACTTTTGCATGCTTTCATTTCTGCAAAAGATATACCATGCATATTGGCCATTCTCTGTAATTTAAGCTCATCAGAATCCTCAGTTTTGGTATTGTGATTACTCATACATAAATTTTCTCCCACCTATGAATAGCAATATTAGGACTTCCATACTGCATCGCTGCATTCAACGAGATTTTTTTTTTTGGCATTCGATCCAAACGATCAGTGATGTTGAACAATTGATCAATGATCAATGATCAATGATCAGTTCAACAATGTTAACAATATTGAAAAGAATGCCTAAAACTAAAGCTGCAGAATGCGTACTGATCTATGCATAAAAGGCCTACTGCTCATACATCATGTTTTTCAACAAATACTGTAGAAGTGTTAGTGAGTTCTATTGTGAAAAATTCAGAAAAAAATTCGCAGCAATAATTTCTGCCGCAATAAGAAGTAGATAAACACATCCATCCACATATAATGGTTCCCCTACTTATTCTTCTTGTCATTCCTTACATTGAATAAATTCTCACTGCGTCGAATCACTAATTTTTTCAAAAAAAAAAAGAATACCCGTTCACCCTGCTTGCTCTAGAAGCAGTAAAATTCACATTGCGCATAAACAGCCAAAATAGCGGAAAAAGTTTTATCATAAGCATTTCGCCATCTGTAAACAGCTTCACTGTTATGCTTCTCCTCTTTATGCTAGCATAATTCAACGACGATTTAATTGTTTGTGCCATCTTCTATTCGCGGAACCGAGCGGTGTGTGAACTTTAAAGCAAATGGATTTGTGTTTAATAAAATGAGTTAGTATGATTGCAGAACTTATATTATGAGAGAATGTCATGAAAATAAACCTCATTTGATTTCGCAAATTGCTATAAAACAGAAAAGAAATGTTCACATAAAGAGACAATGGAAAACAATTCACAAAAGAAATACGCGTCTTTGAATTCAATTTCTTTTTTTTAAACCATATATCCTACAAGCAGTAATAAAAGTGACATGTAGGGTACACAGTAATCTCCGTAAAACCAACATAGACGATCCATAATAGTGAACTGTGAAAGTTAACCGAAAAGAGAAACGCATCAACTTGAACAGTTCGCATGTTTCTGATGCTGTTTTCGTTGAAGCAAAACTCTTCGACTAAACATTAACTTGTTTTAGTTTTTTTTTTAAATTCACTAAGAGTACGACGAATTTATTTGAGATGTATGACTTACTTCTATGATTTGAGACAGAAGAGTCTGTATCCTTTAACATATTGATGCCATCACAATATATCCTTTAAAAGGATCTAAACCTTAAGAGCATTCTCGAAGTTCACTCTACGTAAAAACTGATCAGCCTCTTAATTTGAATGAACAAAACAAAACGTCTTTGGTTTACCGTTTGGAGTCTTAAAAATTTATTCCATTTTGGGCAAGAAATCTTTCGCAGGATCGAATGAAGATTTTAGGGGATGGAGTATTCTTCACGTATTTCACTTCACTATTAAGATCCTTTACTTAAAAATACTTATCAAATCTTTCGTAGTTTCACACAACGGCTACATATGAACGAACAAAATACAAGCCGAGGAAACGGCTGCGTTCACCGCAACAATTGCAAAAGAGCGACAAAGTAAAATCCTGGTTTAAAAAAAACCACCTATAAAACTATATATGTTTACAGCTAAATGCGCTTTTGATACAGGAATGAAGGAGAGCGAAATGAAAGCTGCCTCAGTTCATTTATGTGGACGTGAAAAATAGATTATTATTTTCGACTAAAACATGAATGATGGTATGCGCAGGGGACTTAATTAGCTTGGCATCCAATGCCTGGCTATGCTTTTGCTAAGCCATCACCCCACAACTCATAAAGCCAAAGAACGTTCAAAGGTGCAAAATGCCTGAAGCGCACTCGTAATTTTCAATCAGCTTCGCATAAAAACTTTGGAAATAGGATATGTTTTGTAGTTAGACTAAAAAAAATTCTCCGATCGAATTTCCGAATATCTCTGTGATCTTAAAATTGAATGCACCTACCTAATCACGATTCGGAGTTAATGCGCTTACCTAAAAGCACTGATCCAAAAATTTTGTTGAATTCGAAACTTTTTCGAACATACTGTTTTGCGATACTTTTTCAGCCGCAGCGTGGTGTTCCAAATAATAACTCGTAGCAAAATGATTGTTCTACAGAAGATACTATGTCCCGCATCACAGCACTCACACATGAATATACACCTTACAGGAAACTTGTTGAAATGTTGCAGCCTCTTATGACTTTTACAGCAAACCGCAGTTTGCTGTAAAAGTGTTATATAACACTGCTCGCCTCTAATCACCTTTTATTGGTATTTAAAAAAGTGCACTATACTTTCTTATTCCAACCCTAGCAACCCGTAGCCTGAGTGTACAAGTTACTGAAAATCCCACAAACCAGTAATATCGTCAAAATGAAGCTTTCACTCGCATAAAGTTCCATAGACCTCCAAGGCAAGAACTGAACTGAACAATATGGCCAGTTGGGTTTTAGTGCAACCAACTTAAGAAGTAGTTTCGTTGCACCATCTGCCATAACTGGCCTAAAATGACAACATCAAATGAGTTAGGAATCGTGAGCAGATCGCCAACGTAAGTTAGATCAAGCAAACACTGGCCGATGAGAATGAGTGAATGTTTTTGCTGCAATCAATAGATGAAGCGTTCGCTGGCACGCCAAGATACGTGTACATGCGCAGTAGGAAGGAATATGGAAAATAGACAAACATACATACCAGCAAAACAGCTTATTCGTATTTTTCGCAATCGCTTCTTAGTATGTATCGAACTATGCAGATAACGATGCTGAAACATAGCAGCCTATCGTTAGCAGATCGTCTCCCCCTCCCTTCCCCTACCCCCGGCCCTTTCTACCTCCTCACCCCCTCAGGCTAATTCTACTTCCTCACTCCTTCTCACACCACCCCCCCCCCCCCAACTTATAGCCGATCGCTGTGAACAGCCATATAAACACCATACCTCGCATACCTCTCGGATGGGGCACATACCGCGCCACATTTCAGCCCACTGTTGTAGAGTAGTGGACGTCGACTAAATGAAAACCCGTTATGCTTCGCAGAACAGCGCGCAACGCACACTGCTGCTCTTTGATGCGACCATCATTACTCCATTGCCATTGTGTCAAAAACGCACAAACTTTCCACGCAGCGCTACAGAATGGCAAATTCCCCTATACTTTGGAACGATTGCTACTCTGTTCATTTACCTTAAGTTTAAGTTGTTACTTAAGCTGAATTGATTAAAATTAGCGAACTTCGCAAGGCAAGATGACAATACACTAGAATCAGCGAGCAAAATAATGAGCATGCAATTTTTGATATGAGGCCGACTTTCATCGCTTCTCGGCCATCACAACGCAGTCATCACTATCTGTATGTTTAGCCCTAATTACAATATCCCTTTTCCAGATAAATTAATTATTTATTTAATGCCCGTTTGAGAGGAAACATTTTTATGTATGTTGAGGACGTCTTCCTTCTCCATATTTTTTTTCGATTTAAACTGCAACTATAAATTTGCATTTTTCTACCATAGAGCTAACGACTAATCCAGAATATAAAAATGTGAACGGCACAAGTTTTCCAATCGCTTATGAAAGCTATGGATGCGTCTAGAAGAGAAGCAATCGCGAGTGTAGGCAAAATCGGATAAGTTGAGGCGGCGGAAAGACGTCCGAAAACAGCTGACGTCGTAAAGCAAAACGGGTTGTGCTTCACATGGTTGCATGAGCCTATCCGACCAGCCCCTCCCCTCTCTCCCCCACCAGCTCCTCCCCCTCCCCTTTTATCCCTTTCCCTTCCTCTCACTTGCAGAATTGTCCCCATCGATACAAATACAAAGGTTCATTTGCGTGTACTGTGATCTCAACACGAAATAAGCGCCTTTCGGTATACTTCTGAACAAAAAAAAGACTGTCCTATGACCGTATAAGAATTAGTTTACTTCTCAAATACGGTACTGCTGCCGAAAATTTCGCAGGATGGATCACAAATTAAGGCTGCTAGAACGAAAATATGACTTTGTTTATGTTCAGTAAAAACGATAAGTAACATTATCTTAGAAGTATCAAACTGACAAATCCTTTGAGAAAAACGACTTCAATGTCATAAGCAATAAGATAGCAAAGAAACAGTATAATCTTGTAGACAGGAAGTAATGCCTTCAGCTATGCAATGATTATCACAAAATGAACGAAGTTCCGTGAATGAGTTCCATCCCTGTGGAAAAAATTCTTGAGCCAAACAAACAGCGAAAGTTTCACAGCAAGAAATTTTACTGCTGTCATCCATTTCACAAGAACTCATCAACAATCGTCATCAAATTACGATAAAGTCCTCGTCGAAAGATAACGAAAATGGAAGCAATGAAATATGACCGATTGGTGGCTATTCCGGTCTATGGCAGATAGCAGCAAAGCTCAATGTTTCATGAGTACAGCGATCGTTCAAGCATTTTGTGGTATGCAATGAAACTCGTTCCGATCCGGTTTCGATTACTAACTGGCAACTAATTTTGCCATGACAACGCACATTTTTCATGACCTATTTTGGTGTCCGAGATAGGATCAACGCTTATCCAATCCACTAGTTGCTCATAATCTTCTACCCCCTCCCCCCCCCCCCCC
>JPKZ01003186.1:277528-296639 GCA_000803305.1 Toxocara canis
CCCCCCCCCCCCCCCTCCTTCTTCAAAATACCTTAAGCTCTGCAATTGAAATTTCGGAGACTGTTTAAATGAGGTGGAGCATAAAGACAATTCCAAATTAAAAACGGTGGTGCTGATACCAAAATGAATACGAACGAAAGATAGGCAAGAAAAGCGTCATCCATAAAACGTTCTTCACTGCTCCCAAAAACCTCCCGGTTTTCGAAAACCCTCTCCAGATTAGGTAGCGTTGCCTTACCATTCTAACATTTACATTACGTACTTCTCCTTGAATACACGCTCACTGTGGGAAGTTGCAAGCATAATAAACCTTAGGGCTGAAGGGAGAAATTCGATATGTTCTCACTGCGCCGATTCCGAGAGGTCGTGTCGATTCACTGAAAGCAGCTCATAATGCCATGAACTTGTGCGTACCATATCACCTCCCTTCCCCTTCCCCTCCCCCATGGCCTTCGAGAATTTTGGAAAGAAATATTTTCGGACGAAATTTGTGGACCGCGGCCCATAAGTTTTGAGCTGATAATTAAAGATCTGATTCGAGACACCTCAAAAATTTCAATATTTGCCCATTACCCCTCCTTTCCCATTACGGATGGGAAAAGGGTTGTTGGCCTCATTTGTGATGGGAACCGATAAGTCCCTAAGGATGAACTCCTTTCTCTTTTCATTTGGTTATTTAGGCAATAGCACACTAAACGTACTGTGAACATTTCATCAATTCCTTCATTAAGCATATTATACTCCATATAAAGAAGCTTCAAAGGAGTTTGGGAAGAAAAAGGTATAAATAGAGAAAAGTATCAAGAACACAGAACTCTCACGTTGAACGTATGGTAATTTATGATGACCACAACTCACAAACAAAATATCCAGAGGAAAATAAAGCAAAATGACGGATCCCAACGGATGCTTGATCGAGTCAGCCCACAGACGATTACAACAGCGAAGAAAACAGTGAAACATTCCATTACAAGAGCACCTTCGCAAAGCTTTCTCATGCTAACCTATCCATCGTTGGCCGCCAATATATACCCCTTCCTCCCCCACTCCCCCCACACAAATCTACTGTCTTCACTTTGCGCAACCTAGTTCATAAAAACTCAGCTCAAAATCAGCCGTTTTCCGAATTCATTTCCCAACTGAACATGCCATTTTGCCCTCTCTCCTCTTCCACGAGTAAGCTGAAACGCTACAACCTCTGGCGTTCGAATTAAAGCATTCAAGGTTTATGATTCAGAAAAGAGCATAGGCAGACTATTCCAGTATCGGTTCTGCATCGGATTTTGCGAAGAACCTTAGCAAAAACTGGCCCTGGCCCCGGAAAAACCTAGCCTCGAGTTCTTAAAAATCTGAATCTGGCTACGGCTTTGTCATACAAGAAAATGCTGTAGCAGGCAGCCTTTAGGAAAACCAGGCTTAGTGTTTCATATTCAATCCCATGATTTCGCCCATGGCTCAACACGATTACATTTTTGTTTACCAATGTCAAGCAACCACAGCATTACCCTCACTTAAAAGGCACTATATATCTTCTGATTTCCAGCAGCGAAAATACGTAGACATAAGCAAAAACGCTTTGATCCTTTTGAGAAGTGAGCAAGCCAACGTGAGCTGATAGTTCAATCTTGAAATTCTGCAAGATAATAATTCACTGACAAAAGATAATTTAGGAACCATGAAATGAAAGAAAAATCATTTAGGTTATATTTTTTTAAATTTTTATTAGAAAAACACTAAAAAATTATGAGGATACCTCTGGAAACAACAAATCATTGATGCTCAAGACTGTCTCTACATAGGACAAGAAGTATACGTTAATTGACGGATTGCAAGGAAACAATACAGAACACAAAAAAAACAACTACGAATCCGCTTGAGAAGAAGCATTAAAAGAAATTACTGCACAACAATGCATAGAGTTATGAAATTTAAAAATTGATTGAAAACGGTAAAAGTACCGGTCGATGAATACAAATTTCAATGAGACTATGCAATCAGGGCTCGACGGATGCTCTACAACACAAAACAGAGGAATATCATGTTCAGCGGAGTCATATCCGAAACTGAGAACGTTGCTAAAAATTCGTTGGTTGCCAGCTGGCTTCCACTATATAGGCGTTTTCTTTGCAATCTGCATTCTTCTAATAACGCTGCATTTTATGTATACGTTAAATATATATGCAAAAAATACTACACCCTCCCCCCTCCCAAGGAAAAAAAACGCTTCTAAACATTAAGATATGTGCGCGTACGACTTATTTTGTTCTAAACTACCACAACACATATACTGATCCAACACCGTCTTAACGACAAACCGGAAGCGGAATATCTACACTGAATTTAATTCACCTTGAGCACAAAGAAAAAATCGAAAGCTCAAATTAATGGTGATACATAAACGCTGACATTCGTCGAATGAACCTACATAGCCTTCTGAAGAAGAAGAAAAATAGTATCTTATGAGTCATCAGATGCGATAAAAATAGTGCTTTTATATTCATTAGTCGAATGTTATTCGATATATTACGCACAAATAACTACAAAAGAGGAGCAAAGCAAAGAGATGCAAAGGCAGCTGTAATTTCATCGATTCCCGTACCGATGCATCTGACAACCATGCCCACACATGATTGTTTTGACCTGTTTCGGAACGTCTGGTGGTCAGCCCGCTGACGATCCGTCGGGTAAGCAGTCGGGAATCAAACCCAGGTCTTCCCGCAAACGAAGCGGGAGCTCAACCACTGAGCTACTGACCGCCGACAAAATATGAGCGTAATATAAAAATAAGCAAAACACTCTCTAAATAGCTCGCAAGTTGTCGGAACGTCCGTTTATCATGCGCGAATGAAATGGACAGTGATTTACTGAATGATGTAGATGGACTCATACTGATTTAGGCGAAAGCGCACAATTAATTAGTGCTCAAATCTTTGCCGAACAAGCGCTACTACCTCTAACAATTCGCCAATTTCCATAGACGATGACGATGACGACGACGACGACGATGACGACGATACGACGACGATGACGACGACGACGATGACTGGTTGTTGGCTGATCAAAAATAACGCTACATGTTAGCTGCTTGTTTTTGAGTAACGGTCAAGTCAACACTACGTTCCATCGATACGAACAACAACTAACATTGAACGATGCGATTCGCATATCAACATTTCAAATCTAATTATCACTATTATTATTGACAGTCTGATATAGGAAATAAGAAGCTTAATGAGTCAAAAATAAAAAATTTTCTTAAGAGAAAACAAGGGATAAATATATGTGGGTCTCAAGGGCGCAAAAAAAGTTCAAATAGAAAAGTTTTCGCATAGAGGCCTGACACCCTCTGGTCATATTCTCTAAAAAACAAATAGTAAAAGTAAAAACAAAATGATAAAAACTGGGCGAGAATGAGACATAGGAAATTCCGATTATTAGCTAAAATTTTGAAAAGCAATTAGATAGTTCAATGAGTTTGATTTCTTTATGACATTTACCATCTCTTAAGATCGTAAGAGTAAAAATGAAATTTTTTCCAGTCCTTTTTCCTCCCTCCTTATTAAAAATGCTCTACGGAATTGCAATTGCAAAAAGCCAATTTTTAATTCCAACAATGAAAATTATTCATCTTTCAAGTTGGCGAAAATTTCAAACAAAACTCAAAGTCATGAACTGTAAAAGGTATGGTGAAGAGCAGAAAAAAAATGCAGAGAGAAATTTTCTTTGCATAAAATTCGCTAAAAATTTATTTGCCGTATAAATGAAAGAGGGGAAAAGATTTAATCAAATCAACGATTAGAAAGTTGCTTTCAAATCTGAACGAAAAACAAAATCGCAGTAAGCTGACGAATATCAATGTAGCAAAGAAACAATGTAGCAAAAAAGCACATAAAAGTGAGTGTATCAACAAGTGTAGTTCAGTGCATAAAGAATGCGAAAGTAACACAGTCATTTGCCACATGCAAGGAATAATAATAGCAACTGGTGAATTTATATGAGTGGGAATAAGTTAAAAAAGGGCGGCAATAGCTCAGTTGTAGAGCCTCCGCTTCGCATGCGAGGAGGCCTGGATTCGATTCCCGGCTGCTTCCCACCATACCACTGACAGCCCAGCTAGCGGGTGGTATTAGCAACTAGCTACAACAGCCAAATGGATGGCTGTTGCTCGGCGTGCGAATGCCTCAGTAACATCGAGACATCGCACTGATGGCCCGAGCGGTAAGAATGAGAAAATACTGTTCTCAGGTTTAACAAATTGTTTTCAGCTCATAAAAACTCGAAGAATTTGTCTCGAACGATTTCTTGGGGGAAAAATCATTCCAAATACGAACGATTCTTAGTTAGTGACTGCAAAATACAGCGCTCACAAAGCTTGCTTTGCACTCGAACTAGTAACGGTGTGGGTCGATGCTTACGCACAGCAAGAAGCGTGAATGAGGCTTTCCTGGTCTATATCAGAAAAACCCCTGCCAATTTTGAACTATACAGCCAGATCAAACTTGAAATGACGACGCTCCAGGAATTCAACATCAAAACTCCTCAACTAAATTCATAATCGAGATGTCTTCAATAATTTTTACATTACTCATAATATAAGGTGATCATACCTGTTTAAAATAAACCACAAAGGGACGGCAACAAACGATACATGCTTTAAGATAATGTTCAATGCATGTGTGCCGCAATGCACAAACAGAAGACCGTTGATATCACTTTAACGCTTTCGTAACAATTTCAGTGCAGTTTGAATTGCATAACAAGTCGCCACAAATCATGACTTCAGGATCGCGGAGTCCACCGTCCCCAACTGATAAAATGTTGCCGCCCTATCGTAGACAGCACTGTTGATGGTAATTAAAATGAAGAACATTTCATGCCGCACAAAACGCCTAGCTCCAAGATTTTGATCACTCACCCGGAGATATTAAGGACTCTTTGCAAGAAGTAAAAACGGATAGCGTCGTCATGCAAAGAGTAATATATTTTCAGAGCATTCGCGAGAAATTTGCATGCGCATTTGATGGGCTATGCGACACATCATTCATGGATAATATGGACCGCAATATATCAAGCATACTCTCCTCATCAGTATGGCTGATCATATGATTATGGCTGAAGAACGAACGCTCACTCTTCCGACGAAACACCGATTCACAGAAAAGCCCCTTAGGCACTTTAACAGCGAACCACAAACATTGTAATCACCTAGCTTGTTCAGAGGCTTACTATCGCATGCAAAGGATGCATAGGCAGCTGTAATTTCATCGATTCCCGTATCGATGCAGCTGACAACCATGTCCACGCATGACCGTTCTGACCAGTTTCGGAACGTCTGGTGGTCAGCCTGCTGGCGATCCATTGGGGAAGCAGCCGGGAATCGGACCCAGGTCTTCCCACATACGAAGCGGGAGCTCTACCGCTGAGCTACTGCCACCCTACCATCGCATACAACGTTAAAAGCCTTAGCATGGCCAATATATACTAGATCGCTTTAGAATTTCTGATAATTGCACTAATTAAGTGCATTCACTGAAGATATTAACTGCGACCTGGCTGATCGACAGGACAAAACACAATACTGAAAACGGCTAATTAGCTGCGCGTTAAGCATGTACTCTAACAAAACGCTTTTCACAATAATCTTTATCATGGTCTGAATAAGGAAGTAATGATGGCATTCTTTCAAAACGATGAAAGTGAGCAGTCGAAAATACTTTATTCGAAAATTAGACTCATGGGAATCGATGCGATGCAGCAGGTCTACTATATGAAGAAGTAAGAAGGCAACTTGATCAGGGAACACGCGAGACATTTGTTGCACAATTTGTCATTGGTCTTCCTCACAGATTCTAAATTTTCACATTTACACTGGTCAGTCGTCTACTTGTTCTAAACGATAATTCAGGCCAGAAGTGTATCATTTTTCTTGAAAACATGAGAGGAAATATCAGCGAACATATTACACTTGATAGGATCGTCTACAACAAGGCCTAAATCGGCATCCTTCGAAACGTTCATATATTTTTTTTTTGTACAGAATGAGTTATTATTTACACAATATTACCAACCGTTTTTCTTGATTTTTTTTGCAAATTCATGAAAAAATTTAGTGAAAGAAAAAATCTACCACAAATTAAATGGACTTTTTCACAGATTCTGAAATCTCATACACAATGGCTAGTTTCTGAAAAGCTTTCTAAGCGCCTCGTTTATGGCGATCGAATAACAAAAAACGATTTTTCGCTGCAGATATTTTGGCAAGAGTAAGGCTCCATGCATCTATCACCGAGCACAAACATCCAGAATAAAACTAAATGAGTCGGCCAAAAGTTTACATAAATTTATCTCATTCTCTAAATAAGGGGAAAAACTGACAATATGCACTAAAAATGGGCTCGAAAACACCGTATTATGCATAATACAGTCATATTCCCGAAAATTCCTGCAACGGTGGGAAGCAAAAATTGGTTGTTAATTTAGTTAACTAATTAGGCTAATAATTATTCAAACTGACCATTAATTCAAAATGTTTTTGTATAAATGCTTGTAAAGATTTTCGTATACGAACATCTCGTTTATAACGATCAAATCACCGGGCTAAAACAAACATTACTGCGTCTCTTTGGAAAACTAGATTAAAAACTTTCATCTATCGGAAAGAAACATTAATACTTTAAACATTGAAAAAAATTAGGACTTGAAAGAAATTAGAGAACTAAGACTTAAAAAATTTGAAAAAAAAATTGAAAAACTTTTGAAAAAAATTAAATTTTGGCTCAATTTGCTTTGAGAAATCTTTTCCATCCATCTAATAAACATACATGAACAGAAAAGAAAATATGACAATAAGAGGCTAAAACAACAACTGTTATCGTATAAATCGACAAATAATTCGAAAATATTCCGGCGAATGATTGATTGGCTGAAACGTTTCATCCAAACTTACAATGCGGTAAAAGCTTCAACAAAGCTGTTTATTCGTAATATCGGAAAACGTAAAAGAGAGAAAATGAAAATGCAATAGCAAGGATCATGGCAAACCTTTTTTGTGACAAAAATGCAGTTCAAATTTGCTAATTTATATGCGAATAAGTACTTCCTTTACCTGATAAGCGTTAATGATATTTGTTCTCGACATTAATTTCAATCAGATGATCATCCAGTAAGTGTCACATTTAAAAAAAAAACTTTAAGTCTTTATTAAAAACGAAACAAATATATAACAAAGAGTAATTTCTAGTTTCGCTCAGAAGAGAGTAAAAGAAATGAGAAAATGTGCGATAATGAGCTCGCCAATGTTGTACTTGTGCGAAGAGATGCCATTTTCAGTGCTATCTACTACTAGTATTTCATGTTACCTTAACGTTTATTTATACTAACAACACCTAAATCGATAACAATGGTTAAAATTTAATTTGCCCTAATTATGCAGTAAAAGCGAAAGAACGAAAACGAACAACGAAACACAATGAAGCGACCGCATACGAGCAAAACGATGAGAAGCAACCGACTTTTGTTAGTTAGATGATAATTGAGAATGCGAAAAGACGGCTAGAAAGTTTTTTTTTTTTTTGGGCAACGTATATGCAACAGTAGATGAACGATGAAGCACACGAAAACGAGGAAATGGGATCACGCATAACGAAGAAGACAAGAGTAAGAGGGAGAGAGAGAGAGACCGAGAAGGAGGCAAAGAGAAAAAGAGAGAGAGAGCAAGGGAGGTAAACTTGTCATAAGACGAGAAACGGTGTGCGTAGACTGCGGCGACAATATTCTTTCGCTGATTCGGAAGAAAAAAAGAAACCTGCGACGCTCAATGTCACCCAAATATACAAACATTGTGTGCAGCTAGTGGCAACCGTTTTTGAGTCAAATAATACACTTTTAAGGCAGAAAGGCACTTTTAATCAAACAAAAACGCTCATTCGCCTGCGCGGTAGTCACAATACATGTGTAGACTAGTGCATCGTATATATGCTCTGTTGATACACACATCTTGTTGCGTATTCCAAATAGCGTTTGCAAATTACTCGACATAAATTCACTCCATTAAGGCAGGCAAGTAAACGGGAGAGCGGGTGGAGATTGGAGAGGCGGGGTGCGGGTGAAGGAGGAAGGGGTAAGGCCGGAGTGAGGGAGGGATGCACAGGGTCGGGCGGGGCCGAAGGGGAGAGACGAGGGTGAAGAGCGGGGAGAGAAGAGGCGGGTGAAGGGCACTAGAGACGCGGTGAGGGTGAAGCAGCGGAGAAGTGGGGTGAGAGCGGGGATGAGGCAGGGAGGGACAGAGTGGATGTGACGGTGGGAGGGAGGAGGTGAGGGGGGATTGGGGGGAGAGGATGGGTGGAGTTAAAGGCGAAGGTGGAAAAAACCGGATTTATAAGATTTTAAGTTCCCTTCGATCCTTGAAGGTGTTCGGATACTGGTCGAGCGGTGAAAGAGCACCTCAACAATGCTCCATTTAATACAAGTAAGTGTTCACTGCACTGAGCTTACTACCTCGACATAAAACGGGAAGTGGTTTTTTGTTTTGGCTTAATCCGAAACGATTAACTCTTTCCCATAGAATTATTAATGACAGATCATTAACTTCAGTTTTCCCTTGTTTAAATTCGAACGCTTACCCAAATTAAAGACCTGCTTAATTACACGGATTCATTCGCTGTTCTGAGGTGTGTAGATGAGATACTGCTTACTTGCTGTTCCCATGTGAGAGTTGATAAGCAAACAATATACTTAAGAAGAAGCAGTGACAAAAGACCCTTATCACAGTAGCGTACAGTTAAAAGTGGAGTAAAAAATAGGATAAAAAAAGCCTAATAACCACTTTCACCTGACGCGAAAGTAACAAGTGCCGAAAAATAAAATAAGAACGCATGACATGGTCGTAGACTTTTCGCTAACAGCAATAAAAAAGGTTGTAGAGAAGGAAGCAATGAAATTTCCTCGTAAAATTTCAGGCAAAAAAAATGAATATAAAACATCGTGAAGAAATTGTAGAACAGTGGTGTCAAACTATCTTGTAGCAACACTCAAATAAAGAAGCAATACTGAACACCGTATCGAAACCATTCGGAAAACCCGAACTGAACTTACGGATCACAACGAAATGAAACTGATTCAATTCTGATGTGAACAACTTCGATCTATCGGCAATGAGTGAAACAACAGGTGGCCAGCCTACTTGGATCTGAAAATATTAATGTCATTTGTGAAAAAAATATGGCTTTTTTGGCACACTCAATTAGGAAGCCTCATCAAGCCCGTATAGAATTTAAAGCAAATAAGCAACTGAAAAAAAGCGACAAAATATTAAGAAGTATACAAAACAAAGAAAAAAATACTAATAAATACTTGAAAGTTTTAGAAAATCGGATCGAATTAGACTATTCGCGTTTAAAAGCTCATTCAATTTCTTTACGAACAAAAATCGACTGTTTTCATATGGTGGATTGCGTAAAAGGAAGAATTTTCTACGCATATAAAACTCTAAAGAACTGAGCGAATTGTTGACGAAAACAAGTTTCCCCCTCCCCATCCCATCCCCTTCCCCCTCTCAATATAGAATATTCTCAAAAAATGTTTAAAATATATTCAAATTTTTCTTTATTATTTTACGATTCGATAATCCGATCTAAACGGAACGAAAGCGTTTAGTTTTGAGCATAAAATCTTTCGTACGAGTGGTCGGTCGATTGTAAGGTTGCGCATATTATGAACAAAACACAGTATACATACTGCGTGGGAAACAAACTGATCTGGCGTATATTCGATGCAAGAAGCGATGATACACAACACAGAAGCGCGTTGCGCTACAGCAGCAGCACATCACGTCACAAATAGTGACTGCGTTAGCAGCATCAAGCACATCACACATTCGCGCACTTACCATGATCGTTGCAACGAAGCCGACCGCAACCAGATAAAAAGAAACAACAAAATGAGCTTCACCGTTGAAGCTGGGTGAGAGTAGAAGAAAAATTTCAATCATATTTGAAGAAGTAAACAAAAGTGCAAATAAACAATGAAATTTAAGTAATTGTTAGACCGGAAAAGAGCATATACGGCGTAAATAATACAACAATATTACGACAAATTCTACGAACTATCAACATGCACCTTATACAGGAACGATCTCGTTTATTAATCACGAGCAACTTGCCTTCGAATAAATGGAACCAAGTGAAGAGCTTAAATGAGATGTGCGAGAACCAAGTAAAATTTGGCGAACAAAAGTTATTAAGCATCCGAAATGTCAATTAAGCTACTCAAGCATTCCAGTCAAACAAAACCTGCTGAAGAAAAGTGCGCCGCACACAACATATAAAACGATCAGTCATCGTCGAGTGGGTGTGCCATGTGAGGTGCCAGACTACGTTATGGCTCGTTTCAGTCAACTTCACGCACACATCTCGTCACAACGTCAAACAAACAGAAACTATCCAGAACCGGAACCCTCTTCCACCTCCTCGAGGTGAAAGTGAGAGAGGGGAACGGGGGAGAGGGGAAGGACGGGAACACAGCTAGGTTCAAGAGCAATCTCCGCAAATTCTTTCTCAATTCTGCACAATCTACGCACAACTGAACAAATCGGGTAGTGACCATACCCGTACGTATGAAATCGATTACCCTAAGTATAGCACATGCTACTGCTTCGTTTAAAGTAGGCAAATGAATATGCAAATATTTCCTAGTTAAGAGACTGTAAAAAGACCCATAAATAAGTGATGTGGAACATATGAATCGCAATGATCACTTGATTTTTGCGTTTTGAGCTCTTTTAAGACTAGCTGGACGGTTGTTAGCCGCATTTACGAGACTGGTCGAATGGTTGACGAAATTATTGATTCGTTTCAGTCAACTTCACGCACACATCTCGTCACAACGTCAAACAAACAGAAACTATCCAGAACCGGAACCCTCTTCCACCTCCTCGAGGTGAAAGTGAGAGAGGGGAACGGGGGAGAGGGGAAGGACGGGAACACAGCTAGGTTCAAGAGCAATCTCCGCAAATTCTTTCTCAATTCTGCACAATCTACGCACAACTGAACAAATCGGGTAGTGACCATACCCGTACGTATGAAATCGATTACCCTAAGTATAGCACATGCTACTGCTTCGTTTAAAGTAGGCAAATGAATATGCAAATATTTCCTAGTTAAGAGACTGTAAAAAGACCCATAAATAAGTGATGTGGAACATATGAATCGCAATGATCACTTGATTTTTGCGTTTTGAGCTCTTTTAAGACTAGCTGGACGGTTGTTAGCCGCATTTACGAGACTGGTCGAATGGTTGACGAAATTATTGATATTCTCAAACATTCAGGATGCAGCTTTGAGGATAGCTAGAAAGTCGGAATATGACGATCATGGCGACGTTGGTAACCAACAAACTGGTGAGCGTCAAAATCAAGTATGTTCCATTAAAAACAACTTATCAAGTATTCGATTCCGCAACCAACTATATTATCATTTATTTGAAGTGATAAGCGGAAAAATTAGGCAGTAAAAAACTACGAATGAATATGATAACCGCCCATGGAGACAATCCTGAAAAATTTACGATGTAATTTTCTTCCGATACGCTTAAGCACTCCGGCTAGCATATGTATTTCGCCATACGTTACAATATTCGTTTATCTGCTCTTCAAACTCCTTGACAGTTCTTCACTAAAACCCTTTATTATTTTATGCGTTTTCATTGAGGAGCGATTCGTTTGGCTTAGAGATAAATTATGTTGCTCGCTGATTTCCACGGCTCTCAACAAAACAAACGGCTAACGCTTCCTTAAGAAGGTTCTTATAAAAATGAGCGCAATAAACCGGACGTTCAAGAAACTTTTTATCAAATTCTCCAATTTCGCTCAACGCATCATTGGTGACTAAGCTGATATCATCGTAGCACTTTTCTAGCATAAATAGTTTGCCCTGGCTTGTCCTTAAATGACATGAACAGGTGCTCATTTGGTATGAATTAGTGTTCCGTGGGAAGCGATCCTCGGCCAGGAGGGGGGGGGGGGGGGGGGGGGGGGGGGGGGGGGGGGGAGGGGGGAGGCGGAAAAAATGATCCTATCGGGAAGGCTGCGATATAACCGAAAGGGTCCCTGAATTTGGGGAACGAGCGCCCGAAGAGGGCTACAGTGGTGGAAGCATTTTGAGGAAGGCGTGCGATGGGAGGGCAGGGGAGTGAAAGGGATGGCGAAAAGGTCTGAAAACAGGGGGGGGGGGGGGGAAAGAGGGGACACTCCGTTTGACTGGCCGAGGAGTTACTCGTCGGAAGTGATCTATAATGGTGTTCTTTGCCAGGTAGCAATTTGTCATTGGGCGGTGAAGTTCCAGGTCCGAAAATTGATTTATCGAGAAGGCCTCTCAGAGGGCGATTAGAACGAAAGGAACAGAAGAGGCGAGATCCTATCGAAGAAGTAGGGGGACTGACTGGCCTCGAGGAGGAGAGAAGACCTCGATAGGAGGTGAGCTGGCAAGAAAAGGGAACGAAAAACCGGAGAACAACAAGTCCGGGAATTGCTCCACATCAGGGTCAGTAACGAGGGTCCCGTTTGAACGTAATCCACAGAAGGCTGGTGCGAATAACGCAGTGCATCTCCCGGCTTCACTACTGATATGACTACCGTACTGCACTGTAGTGCGGCAAAGCACAGTACAAACAGTATATACACGTTTCTGGTACAAAGATATCATTGGTGACTATTCCAGCATATCCCAATCAACATTTACGCACGAAAACGGCTTATGCAAGTGTTGTGGTGCGAGCAGTCGGTAGCATGCCGAGGTTCAAGCGTATGGGTACAGCGAATGCGCACAGTGGAGCTCAAACTCATGGATCGAGGACAGCGTGCGAGCCGTTGCGGTTGGTCCCACATCGAGCCGATACAGGTGCTCCACCTGGACCACTTAGACGTCGCAAAGCGAAATGTCGCTTACACTGTCCGGGGAACTATTATTACACAACGGGCACAATTTAGGTATCTATCCTCCCACTTTTCGAATTGTAGCAACGTCAAGCATCTCACCTAACTTAACTCTCGCTAATCTTGTTCTCCGACTTGAAAACAGCTCTCTGCATAAAAATCGCATGAAGCACCGCGACTTGCACTCTAGGTGCTTAATCCGTGCAGCAAAATTATGACGTAATGCGTCTCTCAAAGCAGTCACTCAAGCAACCAAACGAGTGATACGATAACTGCCAATTGAGATGAAGCAGTGTTGCAGATCAAGGAATAAGGTGACAAAGATTGCCAGAAAGGAACAGCGAGGATAAGAGAACAAATATAAATTACGGATGAAAGGCACAGATGGTGCGGCAAAGCGAAATCAAGAGATGAAGGAAAATGACATATGCGTTATCCATAAACAACATTCAACGTTAAATCCACGTATACAGCATAAGGAAGTCGAGTGTTACCGTAGAACTTTGCCCTCACACTCCTGGACCGTAGCACCGATTCATCGAAATGGTGGACATAATTGGGGAGGGAAAGTAAATTTAGGAAGACAGGGGGATGTGGAGCTTATGCTTCCAAAGGGACAGCGGCAACCGAATTCAAGATAGCACTAAATTCAGAGAGACTTTATATGTATCAACGCGCCCAAAGTGGACTAACTTTGCCGGATTAAACTTGAAGAGCGGGCAAATCGATGGGTAGGGGTGGACGGGGCGGGAGGGGCTTCTGCAATGCAATCCCCTTCTACAAAAGGACCGGATATAAGACGGAAATCGTGTTCAGTTGGAAGACTGCATTCGACGTTTAGTAACTAACTTTCAGATGCTAAGTACCACTAAAAACAAATGTCAACCAAAATCAGTGCATCTTGAAAGAACTCGAATAAAGTTTTTAAAAAAAATATTAGGTCACAAAATGAGGAAAGAGGCTGTGCATACGACGCAATGGCAATACACAACAATGGTTGGTGTGGTTAAGCGCGCATCAATAACGCACACAGCGAAAGGCGCCGAATCGACGAGGATGTCGATTTGATAAAGTGACTGCGAGGCGATGCGGGACGTCGGCGATCATGCCACGTTTCGCGCCGTTATCCCTAAGGTCAGCCACCTGATGACACCTTCATCCATTTATGCGATCTATGCGTTGCTCATCTCGTTTGGCTGAAATCTCCCAACACTCATGCAGCATCTTTCCTCAACGACCAACTGATTAAAGAAGGCTGCACTCAAATTCCAAAAGGTTGAAGGTCTTTGCACGTTGCAATCATGTTTCGAAAATATCGCTTTCGAATAAATAGCAAACGTCAGCCATTTGAACGCTAATCAGTACAATTAACTTAAACTGCCCGTTACGAGAGGTCAAATCTTTGCTGCCACCTCATCCGTTGTTAGTTTATGAAGGCTTTTTTTAACGGCGTTTGTATGTATCCGCTTTTACTAGCGTGTAAGAGGCGTTATAGTTGTTCGAACGCTCTGATGTAGCGTTCGAAATGAAAATGCGACAGACGCCCGTACGTTCTTCGGGCGAATGAAGTTCATAACTCGTCTCGCTTAAATCAGGTGCATATCAGCATTAAGAACGAATCCGGCGCCAGCCTTGGCTAAGACCACTTGTTTGGCTGAAAAACACTGGACGAGCTGTCGACTATCAAATGGCATCTTTATGCACGTAAACGTTTTGAATTGTTGTTTTTGGTGCTGCTATTTCCTTTCAAATTCCAAAGATTGAGTCTTATAGTGTCAATAATTAATTTAATGGCTTTTTTTTTTGAGCTAAGAAGCACAGAAAGAGAGCGGAAATGCAAAGCGAATTTAATGGACATGCAGCATCCCTTGGCAACAAGCTTTCTGCTCGTAATCTTTGATAATGTGTTCTTTTGTTAACTGTTGAGTATTCGCTAGGAATTTGTAGGTAAGGATTTCGTTCGAAATTTTGGTTAACCGTCGTCTCATTCGTTTATGTTCACTTTAAACTGCATAAAAATGCATTTCAATTGACATTTTCGATACTTTTGTTGGCTGATAGGAGTAGAGGGACTAATCGCTTTGTAAAAGTAAAAGTTTGTAAAAGTAAAAGTAATTGTAAATTGTGAATTGTAAAAGTAAAAATGAAGTAAAAAATTCTAGTGCCAAATTTGGCGAATTGCGCAAAGCCGTAAATGAACAGCTCATGAACGATCTCACAACCGTTTCTCGTACAGTAGCAAGTATTTCTACCAAGATACTGAATATCCGAAAAATTTACAGTTCTTTCTATGCTTGCCGAGATGGATGAAAGCGGAGGGAGGGTTGGGTTCACTTCTGTTTTCGCTATTGAGTAACCGTAGTTCCCAGAAATCTTATATACGAGAGGTATATGAGATTTTTAGGAATCTTATATACTTCTGGTCTAGCCCTAGTAAATATGACATTGGATAGCATCACGGCGATGCTTATTTTTCATGAAAATATCTTCTGAGCAAAACGGTTACTTCCGGGACTGATGGAAGTTATCCTGATAAGCTGATACCATAATGTTCACATTTGTTGATGTGGAAAAAACAGCTAGCTGCTTAGTGACAAGGATATTTTTAATCGAAATTTCGCCACGTCATGATATCATTAGGAAGAGGCTGCAGCACGAAGACAGTGAGGAAATGCAGTGACATATTCATACTTTCCACAAATATGTAAGCGGGGCGTTTCAAAGTATGTAAACCATATACCTCAACTAAGGTATTTGGGGCTGCAAATTTCAGAACAACATGTAAGTGCATTTGCGCAAACAAGAAGTATTTTAAAAAAGCGTTATTAAAATGACGAAAATAAAATATATGAAGAAAAAACTTCTAGCTCGTTTTGCTTGTCTTATTCAGAGTTTACTTAGTAAATATTTTAAAAAGCATTTGAAACTCTTGAAAAACTTCCGGTTCGCTTTTTTGTTCAAAAAAAACGGCTTATGGGATCCGAAATTTTGCACTCATCCGAATTTATGAGCGTTGTCCCACAAGGTCCTTTCTAACAAATCTCACTTATTTTACCTTATTGGTAACCAAAAAATTTTTGTGAAAGAAAAACGATATCAATTTTGCGCATAAAAAATATTCACTTGATTGACTTAAATTTTAACTATAATGAAATCAGCTCATTTAACACGTACTTGGTATATTCTCTTTAAAATTTTTTAAAAATGTTAAGAGCTCAAATTCGAATTCTTGCACAGTTTAAAAATGAGAAGTTGCACGCATCACTGATTTCGCTACTTATCATATCCGTCTTGTTACCCTTATTCCACCTTATTTCATTCCCAATTAGAGCATAATCACACAACTATGTGTGCACAATGGATAAAGTTTAGCGTAAAAAGAAAGGCAATTATTCTCGTAATTCAATAAAGATGATCATTTAAAATTTTAAATTTAAGAAAAAATCTTGTTTTAACATTAATAAGAACTGGAAACCTTTTGAAAAATATACGCGAATGCAAAGGAAAGACCATTGTTCGTAAAATTTGATTTTAAAAAAAATTCGTGATCCACAAAGCGGTGAAATATATTTATAATTCGATCATCAAATATATTATTTACAAGAGAGATTTGTGACATCTCGAATTTATCTTGCATTTGATTTTTCGTATGTTTATTTCAAAAAAAAAAAGTTTTTGCTTATCGCAGAAAATTGTCACTGCAAATCAACTTGAAACGCAATTTTAACCACACAACCCATCACCGAATATCTACTTGCGTCTTTTCTTCACAATCGAGTAATGCAGTAAGCATTCTGCTGTATGGGTATATGCTCACTGAAAATGTGTGTTTAATTTATTGATATCACATATGGGTCGATATCCACCACTTTTCAAATCACTGATCTAGTCACAATTGCAATATGAGTGCTCGGGGAGGGGGGGAGGGGTGGGGGTAAGTGTTCCGGACGATAACTGGCTCAAAAAGTACGAGAAAGGGAGTGGGAAGGGATGGGTGCTGGGAAATCTCGAAACTTTGGAGGAAAACAAAGAAAACTTTACGGATGAGCGTAAAAATTTTGTCAATAAGTGCAAATTTTAGTTTGTGAGTTTTAATTAGTGATTAATTAGTGAGTGTTTAACGAAACATATTTTAATTATATTTTAATTTTAACAAAAAAAAAACGTATTTTGATTAATTAGTGAGTGTTTGACAACCAAGTATCAACATTTATTCCGCAGTCAGACCCAAAGACAGCTGTGAATACGTCATTCAAGCGCCAATATTTACTGTAGCCCATGAGATCCACTCCCCCTACTGTACATTCGGTGAACATTCTAGCGTAGAACTCCCTCACAGGGATCCTTTTCAATTCTTGGAGGCGAACATTTAATGCGCCAGATAATTCGTTCTTAAACTGCTGTATAAGCGTAAACTTCTGAAGGCAGTTTTAGTGAAAATCTAAGAAATTTCGATCCAAAGTAAGGCCTGGTCATTGTTTCAAAGTGTTTTTTTTAGGGTACAAATATTATTTGCAACGTAAATCGCTTTGCCAAAAAACAGCGATTGCCATATTGCCATATTGATTGCCATATTCAGTGACCATATGCATTATTTTCACTTTTTTTTTCTGCTAAAACACTGTACAAGAAATTCGTTTCAAAAAATAATGAAAAACGATTATATTGTGTGAAAACAACAGGAAAAACTCCAAATAGATTTGTAGGTTTGCGGATGCTAAATTTAGGACAGAACAAGAAGAGGCAGCCTCCTGGTGCATCCAGTTATGTTTTACCTCACAAATGTCGAGATCGAAGTGCGATAATCGGATGAGAAATTTGGTTTGGTTTACTTATATATGAATATCTTTTTCTCTTTTTTCAGTTTTGCAGGAAGTCTAAATTCTTGAAACAGGAAGCACAGAAACATATGCACCCTTAAGGCCAGATATGTATAATTAAGCACATCACAAGTTTAATGGCAGAAAGGTAAACAAAATGGTAATTGTGAGCACAAAATACATTGCAACATTCGTCACAAAGAGGATGGTACGCGACCGTGATAAGTTTTAGCCATTTTAGTTCATATGAAAAAATCACTTTATACATAATAAACGAAACTCACTGATTCTAAGTGTTTCTCATTTCGAGGAGAAAAATCAAATAAAATTTTGAAGATGTTTTTGATCATTGTGGGTAATCGGCGCACCCATGCTAAGCGAAATGCAGTCTCTACTATTGCAAGATGGAAGGTTTATGGCTCTTGAACGCTCAAAACAACACTTGTTTTTGACTTTTAGGCAATGAGAAGTCAAATGAAAATTTCTTCAACCAACATATTCGGCATGTGTTTCTATATTTATCTGTACCGCATATATCACACAAAAGTTTTCGATGTGGGCCTTGCTAAATTGAGACAGTTCGTATCTTAAAAAAATTGGAATAATTTTATGCACCCATATCGAATATGCTGGTATAAGTTTTAGAATGCTGGCGATTTTTAGAACACAACGTTTGTCAATATTTTACAGCAAAATTTTTTCACATAATAAAATGTTGACGAAAATGCCGTCTATAGACTTCCTTTCTCCACTTGCCATCTTCATGGTTCACTATTTCGAATGCCATAAGTCAAAAAGAATAAAAACGAATAAGTGGAAGCATTGGAAGTATAATGCACGATATGTTAGTGAATATATTGGCTGACGATCGTGCTCACGAACTAAACCAATATGTAGCATAAGTGTTCCGGAACTCGACACTAATAGTGATAAACTTTACCGATAACGCATCATTATCATAATTAAGGTGAACACACACCCAAAGTGCAAATGATGCTCCTTTTTTTCCAGTATGATTAAATTCACCGCTTAGCAGGTCTAACGGAAATGTGCAAAAATGTGGGAAAAGATGTGCACTTTTGTGAATTTTGAAGAATCAGTAAGTAGGAAGTGACGCATAAGTGAAGCACCATTCTGACGCAGGCGAGCCGAAATGCAGTTGTGTTGGACGATTCGCAATGAACCAACGGGATAGTGAAAAGCATAATGTAGCATATAGTTTTTTTGCGGCTTTAGAAGCACTTACGATGAACAATCGATGGCCCTGATTCATCATACTCCTGCAAACAAAACAATTGCGCTCAACATGTGCTCATTCTAAGCACCATAAATAAAAGTGACGTTTCTCCCTCCTCCCCTCCCC
>JPKZ01003186.1:296683-311720 GCA_000803305.1 Toxocara canis
GTGAATATCATTCTTCCACCCTTACATGAGACCTCTGTTCCTTTCATCGTCAATCAACAATACTGCCTTCCTCTGCATTTTCACCATACCGTTCAATGATATCAGCAACAAGCAAGTAAAGTACGTAGTTTCGACAGCAGTAGATAGGTAACGCCAGCGGTGGTAACTTATGTAGCAATAATTATTACAAGTAATGTTAAAAGAAGGTAGTGGTACAAAACGATACTTTTTAGGTCGCCTTCGAGAGGGAAATTGTGGGCGCCGGACCCATAGCTCTGAGATGACGTCTAGAACGTATCCCTTCTCCTGTCATATTTACCCTTCCTTCCCCTCCCCGTTCCCGCACGCTTTCCACCCCTCTCAGTATGCTTCTCAATTGATTATCAATAGCAAAGTTTGTGAATAGAATTTTTCGCCTTGTGTAGCATTGCATAACACTGCTTCGAGGCTCATGGCAATTTTACGAAAAAACGGCTAAGATCTATGGAATAGCTAAGCTTCGGCTAAAAAAATAGACTAAATTTTTCTATGCTCTCAAATCTTCATTGACTTCCAGTCGACCGCACTTACTAATGGGTATAACTTTTGAATTTATCACAGTTTGCAATCGCACGCTGATGTAGCCGTAATATTGTAGTGAGAAGAACGCGTCTGACGAGTCAATTTTTTTTCCCAGTCCATCGAAGAAAAAAGAATGAGAATGGCTTGAGTATTTTAGGATGACGTAGCAAAAATATCAGTGTAAAGAAACACAACATTGACTATGCTGAGAATCGAATGAGAAGGCAAGGACAACGACAAACGTGCAGATAAAAATTCATCTATGCTAGCAAAATCTATCAGGTCGGAAAAAAAACAATACATAGAGGAAAGGAAAAATAAAGAAAAATCTGTAGAAAGGAAAAATAAAAGCTGTAAGAGTATTGAGAAAATATCAGAAGAAAAGCACGCCTGCTTAGAGATCCACATCTGCTGAAATGTTGAGAGAGAGGCGAGAATAGAGCCGCCAATCCACACCGAATACTTGCGTTCTGGTGGTGCTATCATCTTGATCTTCATCGTGCTAAACAAAACCAAGTCAATATCGAAGACACCACATTTTATTTCAAATGCTTGCCCTACATAAGGCTAAAAGTGAAACCTCATGAATGAGTTTTCTGGTGAATAAAAAAAAATAAAATATCTCAATACCTTGGCGCAAGAGCGGTAATCTCTTTTTGCATGCGATCGGCTATTCCAGGATACATAGTCGTACCTCCAGAAAGAACAATATTCGCATAAAGATCCTTACGAATGTCGATATCGCATTTCATAATGCTATTATAGGTGGTCTCATGTATTCCGGCTGATTCCATACCCAAGAAAGACGGCTGAAAATAAAGAGGTGATAAAATGCGAAACGACCTACAGCCGCATTCCAAAGTCGACAATTATCGTTTGGAGTAGCACTTTAAAAACACACACACACACACCTTTTCACTAAAGTCAGAAACAATGCATTTGAGTGGGAACACGGTTCATACGTAGAAAACGAATAGTAAAACACGCTGATAGCTGGCACATACCCATTTCTTATGATCGTTCATAGAGGATCACTACTGCAGAAGTATCAAAGAGCAACAAAGAAACCCACCAACAATGGCTTTTCTATTCGACAAAATAGTTTTCTCGCGAAAATTTCTTTGCCAAAATGTGAGTTCAGATTTCGATCATTCTCATATTTCCATACCTCCGCCAGAAATAGAAAAACGATTATAAAATTTCATTTTTTTGACAATGAACGTGGCGCTTGCAGTTAATAGCGCTCATCATAAGCCTTTGCGAAAAGGAATCACAAGAAGCGCAAAAAGTTCGGAAAAAACTTTAGATTTTTATTGCGATCAGCTCAAAGGGATTGGGAATTCATCCTGGAAAATATTAGCATTCGGATGGAGAAGTGTTAAAAGTTTCAAGGAATTCAAACCTGAAAAAGCGCTTCAGGGCAACGGAATCGTTCATTCCCAACCGTAATCACCTGACCATCGGGCAGTTCGTAGGTTTTCTCCAGCGAGGAGGACGTTGCGGCGATAGCCATTTCTTGTTCAAACTCAAGCGCTACATAACAAAGCTTCTCTTTGATATCGCGTACGATTTCTCGTTCAGCAGTCGTTGTGAACGAATAGCCACGCTCTGTGAGTATCTTCATGAGGTAATCAGTGAGGTCTCGACCAGCCAGGTCGAGACGAAGAATGGCATGTGGCAACGCATAACCTTCATAGATCGGTACTGCATGAGTTACACCATCTCCTGAATCCAGTACAACTCCCGTTGTACGACCCGATGCGTAGAGTGAGAGAACTGCTTGAATGGCAACATACATGGCAGGCGTATTGAATGTTTCAAACATAAGCTGAGTCATCTTTTCTCTATTCGCTTTCGGATTAAGAGGCGCCTCAGTAAGCAGCACCGGATGCTCTTCAGGAGCCGTTCGCAACTCATTGTAGAATGTGTGATGCCAGATTTTCTCCATGTCATCCCAATTCGTCACGATGCCGTGCTCGATTGGATATTTCAGAGTTAAAATGCCTGAAGTCTTCAGCAAGTCATTCGGGCCACAAAAAAGTATCTTCCTAACAAGTGAACTGCAACCATTGACATCACTTCCTGTTTAAGTTGGAGAAGGTTAGCAGGCTACACTAACCCCTTGCACTTTCATCAAATCATTTGCCATTTACTGCTTCACTTGTACTCCTAAAACCCTCTTCGCTCAACCCCCCTTCCTCCCTCCCTCCCTCAGCTCAGAGCGGTTTGTCGCTTAGCTACTGAATGAGTACCATCCATCTGTGAATGCATTTTTTTTCTGGAAAAAAAGTGGTGGAACACAAGCCATATAAGCAAGCGCCATATGCACTTTTCGCAATCCCATCGTACTAGGTGGATTCGTTTTATAAATGCGCGACAAGCGATGAATGCACCATTCACCTTGTCTGACTACCAGGTAACATGCACTGTAAAGGGGTTATCAAGCGCTTCGTGCACAAGACTGCAATTGCTCCAGCTCATGACGCGCTTTTTTTGCACAATTTCCGTACCCATTTACTCGGAATTCGTATTACCTGTTCAGAAATTCGCTTTACCGAGCTGCTGTCTGAAAGGTATTTTAATGAGCAGATGCTTAATCGTAAATGATTCTCAAGAGACCATCTTATGCGTCCCCTTCGATTTAGCTACTTTACAGGAATTCATCCAGAAACTGACATACCGGACCGAAATTCCTTTGGAAACTCTGCATATCTATAAGTTGTAAATTTCATTGCGATCGCTTTTCTTTTCTGTGAATTGGAATGGCTGAAGAAACGTATAAGTGAATTTATCTGCATAAGTGAGCATATGACGGCTACATCATGAGAACGTATAGTATATTTGAACGTCTATTTCAGAACAAGGACGGAACGAGAAAAATGATTCATTATTATACATTAATTATATCACCAATTCATTATTATTGCGGGTCCAGTATCTTACAACCATTATTTACTTTGCTGAACTATGTGAACCAAAGCTTAATTTCAACCGACTGCATGATAGAAATTCCGTTTAATCATAAGCAGACCAAACGTCGACCTCTTTTCGATTGAGCTTCGTCACCAACATACGAGTCTTTTTGGCCCATACCAACCATAACACCCTGATGGCGAGGACGACCCACTATTGATGGAAAAACCGCACGGGGCGCATCGTCTCCAGCAAATCCTGCCTGAAGTAAAAACAGATAAGAGGACATCTGCTTCAATATTAGCGGGAATGCTTGATGGACGCGTATATTTCAAAACAACTGAAAACAGTTCAACTTCATAGTCGTTTCTTGGAAGCATTCGAAGTGATCCAGGATGAGCATGGGCAATTTCTGTGCACTGAATGTCTTTGGCTGAAAATTTAGAAAAAGGGAAATTTTGAATAATTCTAGAAAAATTGAAAGATCGTTCCTTTCGTCAAGTACTCTGTTTCTTTACTCTGTTCGCTTCTGTCAAGTAATGCTTTCTCCTCGTTCAGCTCCAGATCGACGTCCCTTTCCTCCTTTTTCACATTGATTAGAACAATTCGAAGATATGCAAAATCCAAGAAATCTGCACAAAAGAAACTGCCTTCTCATGTGGAGTTAGGCGTCATCCACGGAGTGTTCATATGAATCGCACTAATGCCTTTACTAAATTCGACAGCGTGACATAGAGTGAAAGCGTGAGTTCTCTCAACTTTTTAGCCTTCCCTGTATGGATAACCTCCCAGTTATCGTGGTGATTAAAAAGTTCATCACTATCACATTTTTTTAAAAGTGACAAATAAGAATGGAAACTGAGGTGAGAGATTATTTGCTGCTATGGTTATGGAACCTGAAAATCATGAACATGGACCGCAGGTGGTGTCGCAATTTAGGCTGTAAGTTATTATTGCTAACGAAGTATGAATGAGACAAGCTGCTTAAACGTTATATAAGTATGCAAGTAGGAGAAATCAATCACTGAAGCGCTGATCTAGTTGCGAATATAAGTTGTAACAAATAAAAAAATAAGTCGCATTTCGTACGCATACGATGCTTTGAAGGGAAGAAATTTAAAATGCTTGTGTAAGGTGCTCGTGGTTGGTTGAGCGGCCACGCTCATCTTAGAAATATGTTTATGCCTTATTTCTTCGATTAACCATGGCCTCAGTAGTGTTGTGCACCAAAACTTGCAAGAGCGATCATCAGCTAGCACAGAGAATGTTGTATGACATAACCCACTTGCCTTGCACATTCCAGACCCATTGTCGATCACCAACGCCATCGCATCGTCGTCACACATTGCGATCGAAACTCTGAGGCCGTCTGATTCAGAGCAAGATTTCGAAAGTTGTGAAGGGTCGAACGATCGACGACAAGATGCGCTCACCGGTTCGAGTGATTCGCTATCGTGAAGATCCGCTGTTTTATAAGCTAGCCAGAATTGTTGTAACGCGTGCGCAGCAGCTAACGCTAGCATGAGCATCGCGTGCGTCTACGT
The DNA here is from genome assembly GCA_000803305.1 of Toxocara canis. Taxonomy (NCBI): domain Eukaryota; kingdom Metazoa; phylum Nematoda; class Chromadorea; order Rhabditida; family Toxocaridae; genus Toxocara; species Toxocara canis. The sequence goes on from JPKZ01003186.1 coordinate 301,702, forward strand.
GTTACATATAAACCGTACGATCATCGAAAAAAGCTTTCGCCGAAATGAACTATACGCACATACATGCATACAACACCATTCAAATGTGTCTTTCTTCACAAATTCAAGAAGCTATTTTCGCAACGATAATTCGCTGAAGACGGGACGGTCATTGCCGAGATCAGCATGCCTAAGTGGTAAGCATCTTTACAAAGTTATTCAGGTATAGACGTTCAAAATATGTACGGATTTCGTTCCCTGTTTGTTCACTTTTCGGTCGGTTATCGCCCTTAAAAGATCTCTTTGGGCGTAATCGCGTTTGATCTGGCACTGTGAAGTGATGTGGAAATGGACTCCAGGATTTACGTATTGTTCCTTCTCAGAGCATGTTTGCAAAAAATGAGGGTGTTCAATTGTTTGACAAAACATGCGCATTCTTTGCAAAGTTTTATGAAAGGCGAAAAAATCGCGGCCAACCTCAAGACATATCTTCCTTTGAGTATTTTAGTTTTAGATAGGAAATTTTTTTTCAGATCCAGTCGGAGGCTGCCTGTGCAATTTTTTTTTCAAAATTTTTCAAAGCTCAGCAACAGTCTCAGTAACGCTTTTTCCGTTAGTGGCATTGCTAATTAGTTGTCTGATCGATGAAACTTGACCCTGCAATCACATTCAGTTGAAAGCTCCATCAAACAATAAATAAGTTAAATAAATAAATAAATAAACAATTAATTAACAAATAAATAAATAAACAAATAAACAAATAAATAAATAAATAATTCCGCTCCTTTAGTATGCAAAATTGATTATTCATTTCTAGGTTTCGAGATTTCATGTGATCATTTAGCGTTGTACTACGTTCTCAAGACTTGAGGCGACACTGTTTGAAATGTTCAATTTCAAGTTGCATTATTGAGTGATGGATGCCTTGATGAATGTCTTACTAGGTAAGTGCAATCGAGTTGTTAATATTTGAAAAATTTTAGTCGAAGAAACTTAATAGCCTGTTTGCACGGGAATTGAATACTTCCAAACTCGTTGGATATTTTTTTTGCTCGGTTTTCTTATCAAATATTCAACCGCCTCAAATAGTTTCTATTTTATTGCGACCTTGATGGAAAAAAAGTTTCTGGTGATGATATGCAACAAGGAAAGCATGGATATCAGTACTAGAAACGTCAATAAATGAGAAAGAGTTTTTTAAAGTTTTCCTTCACATTTACAAATATGCTTAATGAGTAACTCTGTTATTATTATGTTATTGATGGTGCGATATGCGGGGCGCAACCAAAATAGCCAATTGTCGGCATCCAATTTATAAAGTCGATATGAGTTTTGTATAAGAGCGATTGTTTGCCGTCATGCTCGGAGATGAAGCATTATCACATAGTGAAGCGAAATGCATGATTCATCATGAGATGTTGTTGCTTGACAGCACAAAATGCGATCTGCTCGACCAGGAACGCGCAAGATGTGCTTGACGGTTTTTTTTAAATGCACATTCATCTCCTCAGCATGGAATGTTCCGTACGCAAAACGAAGAACTATGTACCTTGAATGTGATCAAGCTCATGAAAAACACCGCTCTTGATTTCATTTACTGGTACGATCTAACCCTACTTCAAGAACCACTCTTACAGTAGATGTGTTCGATAAAGTGCAACAAGAAGTGCTCCGATAGGGGTTTTCGAAGGTCCAGGCATTCGACTTTTTGCGGGGACTGTGACACCACTGTGGGTTATTCCTGATACTCCGTTCCCCTTCCCCCACCGCACCCCACCCCCCTCCCCACTTCCATCGCTTCGGATCCGATACTAGTCAACATTTAAACACATGTTATATTGCACTACACTGCAATGGTTTTTTTTTTTGAAAGAAATTCGTGTAAGCTTCAGAACGTGCGTTCATCGTCGCAAGCCTAAGAAAGAAATGATAGTCCGACGTAGCTATCAAAGTGGCAAACAAATGATCGACTCCTTCAATGTAAAGGCACTGCTTTGCTGAAATTTTCTCAAAGATTTTCCTCTTTCTGCTTTAGCGCACGGAAAGGGCAATGGTTCCTCGCGTAACCTTTGTGTCTTCATTTTAAAAAAAAGAGAAAGAAAACGAATTTAGAGAATTGAGCAAATCGTTTACAATTAACTTACGGGCTTTGTTTTCCTCTCATTATCCGACCTGATCCAGTTTTCCCAATTTTTGTGCTCTTATCTGATCGCTTTACATTGTTTTCGGCTAACCTTTAAATGGTATGAGGAACTGTGAAGGCTAAAGTTGCATGGGCTGCTTAACGATTCATTGTATGAAAAAAGAAACGTTTTGCATGTAAGCTGCAGTTTCAAAGTTAGATCCGTTTCCAGTGTATTCGATTAGGAAGATTTTCAACAAGGATGGCTAAAAGTTTTGACATACAACGATGATACGATCATTAGATATTGTGCTCAAAGAGAATATCGATAACGTTCCGAAGATGGTTTCTAGGTTTCATTGGAGAATTCTTTGAAATTGCCGAATAATCTATTTAGAAGCTGCTATAACCGAATAAGGCAGCAAAATAAAATATGTATTTTTGTAAGGACTTGTCATATCGGATTGAACATATGATCATTAGATATTGCGCTCAAAAAGAATGATGATTTCTTCATTCTTTTAGAAACGTAAATATTGTAAAAGACAACTAAAAAGTAAGCGTATACAACGCGGATGCGTAAAGACGTACGGACGGAGGGAGGGGAGGGGGGAGGTGGGCGATGGAAGGGGGAAGTGAATAATAATATAAAAGAAGAGCGCTTTCGTCATCATTCATCGCCAATTGTTTCTTTAGAATTATTTAAGTTTATTTTGCCTTCTATATAAAGAGCTCTATATAAAGAGCTTCAATGTTCACATATGCTACGAAACTATATGCGTCAAGTGCGTGTAAAATATTTTTGCAAAAATTTCATTACTCATTGCAGGTGATATTTTACGAAGCAATAGTCCACTAATATTCCGTCGTTTTTCTTATCCGTCTATTAAAAAAAATTGTTTTCGTTTATTTTTGATGTATCGAAAAGGAAAAGAAATCTTTTTCTATCTATGAACGACTTTTCCAACTGGTAAATAGAGCAAAAGTTCGATAAAAAGCGATGCATATAGACTAATTGTGCTAATAAAGGTTATATAAGCGTAAACGAACTACCATTAAATTGTTATTTTGCGATTTGTATTCTATAGAATAACGTAAACAACAAATGACTAATATCGCTGAGAATTCATATGCGATTAGAATAAGCTTTATAAATTGTACTATATGAGAAAAGAGGGGACCGTCTTTTTGCAATGGTTTTTGTACTGCATATTTTCCTGTTCTATGATGAATAATAAGTGAAATAAATCGATGTTGATCAGCAACGATCAACGGCCTCGAACCCATCATCTTCTATTCGCCGAACACATAGATGCCTTAGCGATTACAGTTTTAAATCAAATCACAATGTGTTTTACAGCACAGTTTTTTTGATATCCGGCTTTATCTGGCTGTATCTGGATATGTTTCGATCATTCAAGCGTAATGATGAAATTCTTAAAACGAAATTCTGATCAAAACTTGCTGTATATCAGCGGGGTTCTTATCATAGCGATTCTTTTTTAGTGATGCAGCATTTTGCCCGCTAATTCATAGGTTTCAGTAAGATACGCTGCAGAAAATCCATTCCACTCGTTTTTGGCGAAAACTTTCTTAACGAACTTTTTGAATAGGGGTTATACTGGACCTTTGACTTCTTTTTTCTTAACCACATTTGCGTCAGTTAACATATTTATGCGCTCGAAATGATATATTGCATAAACGCTAATAAAGTGCTGAATTCTCAAATTTTCTTTCACATGAAAGTTAAGAGGAAATTAATGGGTGGTCCGTTCAACGTAAACTTCACTTTAGCATTCTTACATTCCCATAGAAACGCTTTGTCAGCAATGAACGTATGCAGTCGGTAATTTTTACACCGTCCCTTCAAGTAGAACACTAAACGACAGCATAATTCACGCATCGATTATGCATTTTCAGCACATTTTATTCAAACGTGGTTGGCACTTCATGCCTTAAGGTATACTGGATCCTCGAATTTCGTAAGGCAAATGTTTCTTTCTTCACCAAATTAACTCTCTTGAAACTATACATTTAAGAAAGACTGTTAAATTTAGGAAAAACTGTTAAAAAAAAGCATTTAAGAAAAACTGTTAAAATAGAATTTTAAAGCTTTCTAATGATGACTTTGATAATCTAATAAATGAAGGCGTTAGAGAATCAAGCAGTTTTAGGCTTGTAAAGTTTCCATTGAAGAAACAAGGAGCAAGATATGAAGCTCGAATTTCAAAAAAGATTCTCAATCGCTTTTTTTGCACCTATCGAAAAGTGAACGACTGGAAGATAGGAATCTTAGAGTACAGTTGGTGAGCAAAATAAGTGTTATTTCGGAATGCATATATTGTTTGTCTCGAAAACAGCTTTCTGTGACGATTTATTCACAATAAAAAATTGATACCGAGCTCGTTTGACACTATGAAATACTCTTGATTAGGTCATTTGTTGGCAATAGTTGCATAACTTTTCGTTCCGCCAATCTTTACTTATTGTTTTTGAAGTCAATTAAAAGTCGAAATCTCCTCGCTCATATACGTCCTTGCAAAAGTTGCAGGCGGTCTCTGCAATTAGGGATTCGTTTGCTTGCATCTTCGATTTTGGTATAGCTATTCTAGTATTCGATAGAATTGCGAGATGCATATGACTGACTGCTAGTCGAAAAAACACCAATTTTGCCGACCCACTGAAGAGTGATAGAATCGGTATGCCAAGATGCCAAAATCTTAAAACAAGTTTTTGTTAACGTGTGGTTTTTGATTTACATACCATGCCGAAATATGGGTTCAAATATTTCTTTAAATACACTGTATACAATAATATACATGCTGCTTTAAGCACATCGGTTGCAATTATCAGGGCTACTTTTATGACGGTTCCAAGCAATACCACAGTGCAGTGTAAACTATGCAATCAATGGCGTAGGAAATGGGTGGATCTACGATGTTCAAACGATCCCCGTGAAGGGCGAAAGCAGTATGAGAAAGAAAAGCGAATTGTTAGAGGGCATGAATAATGGTTGTGAAGAGCGAACCATAATTTGCAGGTTTGTCACTTGCGAAATTCAATAAGAAAATTTTCCAAATCCCATTGGATCCTGCCCATGGAAAGTTCCCAGGCAAATCTGCGTACGTGTACGTTTATTTATAATGTGATTACTGTGAAAAAGATTTCGTCCACCTCACTCGAAAAAAAAATTACTACCCGCCACAGTAAGAGTATAATGCATTCCAGTACATGATATAGCGTATCATTTAGCAGTAAACAATGATAGAAACGCAACTGATTACTTGCATTTAAAAGGCATTTTATAAACTTTAGATGGTTTCCAGGTTCAGACAGTTTTGCTGAGTGGAGGGTACTGGTATTTACTTACGACGCATATAGGAACAAAAATCTTTTGTTCGTACAGCACGGAAATGCAGTAATACAACTATTATGCAAATCACGATAAATTATAGCGCAAAACGAGCTCATCTGTCGAACGGGTAAACGATACGTTGTTTATAATATACCTCATTTAAATGCCAAATTTGAAACTGTCTTGTGTTTGCTTGGTTAAATGAGTTGTGTTCCGTATGATTTTTTGTGCATCCTAAAGAGCATTTCAAAACAAGAAAAAGAGGACTGACTATTAACGAATCAAGTAGTAAACATTCGTGTAAAGCATACGACAATGTCGCTTCTGTATGAATGCAGTTGTGAAACCGTCACTTGATAAAATTGGAGAAGGGGTTGTGTTGATCGCATTGATCATTCATTGGCTTCGGCTGCTCATGTCGAGAACCAGTTTCACAACTGCCTTCTCGTCAGCTTACGATTCGCTTATCGTTTTATGCTTAGTGATATTGTTATTGAGAGCCTCTCTTGCGATAAAAAGTTCATTTTCCTCTAAGAGCACGTTACTTCCTATCTTAAGAAGTACTACACTGGAGAGGCTGAGTCGGAAGGAGGAATGGCTTTGGCCATAAGAAGTTACTCGATAGCGCTGGCGAGTAAAAGGAAGAGTCCAGCATCCTTCTTTTCCTTCTTTCTTCCCCTTCACGGCCCACCCCATCCCTCGGTTTCACTTACTTGTTCGCTGATTAACTGCACGGACCCGAAGTTCGATTCGCGTAAAAGCCGAAATGCTTTTGAGTTGAAGAATAACATCTTTCCCCAGCAGCAACTATTTTTCAGCAAAATCTGTCTTTGGCTAGTCAGTGTTACCTGCCCACTGATATCAGTATCAGCCAGCCAATGCTAGCTAATGTGGTGTAAAGCAGTACAATGCAGTTAGTTAAATGAAAGTTTCCTACTCGATAATTTCGCAGATAATTTCGATGAAGCGAACTTTGCAGCACTGCAGTACTTATGTCGCCAAATTCTTCGTATGATGTGATCGTTGTTGGCTCTGGAATTGTTGGAAGTTGTACGGCTTATCATCTAGCGAAATACAAAAAACGAACGCTTTTGATTGAGCAGGTATATGTATATGATTATCTAATATACGTTACCTCATTCAACTGTTAATTATTCTTTAAAAAAAAATTCAACTAGAGTCATACATATCTAGCACGTACACTGACAACGTTTGTTGCTTCAGAAAAAGAAAAAAAACCGATATCGTGTTTTTCCGGCTCCTTCTTTAAAACTCCATATAACGGCGACCGCGTTTTCCGGAAATGTCTCTATCGACCACGACGGTTCTCCATTTGCTAATCTTTTATTCAGTCAGTCCACCTCCCTGCAATAACTGTTAAAAGTACTGATTTCTGCTCGGTTTTCATACCGAGCAATATTTACGCCAAAATAAACGTTATCCGTGTTCATACCCGATATTCACTTATTTCTATGCCAAACAAAGAATATAGCTCTTCTTTTTGTGTACCGTTACAGGTGCTATTCTCTTTACTAGCTATTCCGTTTGTCGCTCTATACAGAACTCTGGAAAAGCTTGAATAGAAACCTCGGACTTCCTTTTAAACTGGCTTGTAGGTCACATTTCACATTTGTGAATGAAGAGAGTATGAAAGGCCTCTGTTCTCCGCACAACTGGAGAACTGGTGTTGGGCATATTCCGCTCTGGTAGAGGCATTTGATGTTTGAATTCTACCTACTCTAGCCTCTAGCCGCAGAAAATTCTGTTTGAGAAATAGAATTTACTGGTAAATTTTTTTGCCTGAGAAATATTTTCATTGAAAGAGGCATGATGTGTCATTGTTAAACATTCAAACAATTAAAGATCGACCTTACATCGACTTATTTCGATGGGGTCTTTGCTCGGGTAGATCTGCTAGTTGTTGAGAAATAGTTGTTCATATTAGTGCCATACGTGTTTTTCAGTTTCGGCTTTGCCACAGCAAAGGATCGTCTCATGGTGCAAGCCGCATTATTCGCCACGCACACGACTCACCCATTTACTTACCACTCGTTATTGATGCCTATAAACAGTGGAAGTTGCTTCAGGAAACAACCCAGAAAACAATAATGACGTATGCATTTTCTTGATTTCATGCAAGCTTTGTTCTGCGTCCACTTACATACTGTATTACAAATTTTTGATGGTAAAGGAGCGTTCGACCGTGGTAAAACGGAGTTTTAATTTCTGCATATCGACGCCACACTCTATGCAACCAATTAGGATCTATAAGTTTGCGTTGAACGGCTGACGGCGGAGATGCTTGGTGATATGATAACGAGAGGCACACATCCACTACTTTGTACATACTTATCGCTATCAATAAAGGAAGCAAAATCCTACTTACCTTAATGTGTTAAATAGTAAATTAATTAACACTTCTGATGCGGACACTAGTTTTGTTTTTGCTCTTGACGAAATTTGATATCCGCTTTGCTGAACTCAGTTATTCTTGTGTGATATTTTTTTCTTTCGTTTCAGTCAATGTGGTCTTCTCTGGATTGGTTGCCGAGAAGAAACCAAGAAGCGATCTGAAATACTGAAAAAATTCAGCATTGATCACGAGATTCTCATTGGAAATGAAATAAGAAAAAAATTCCCACATTTAGTTTATGATAGTAACGATTGGTGGGCACTTTACGAGAAGAGTGGTGGAGTATTGCACGCCGAAAATTGCCTTCAAGCAGTACAGGTTTGTTTGTGCTTAGTTCGCTTCCGTATCTATTCGTATATACGCTAAACAGCTTTGCCAATCATTTTCGATTATTATCATTCCCAACAACAATTCTCTCGAACACAATTTTACTAGCAACTTTAAAACGGCGTTTTTAATCCGCTTCTGTATCACATGACCTCAAGTAGTTTTAATATTTCATCACACAGCACCACTGTTCAGTTTACCTCCGATCCGACGATAACCATATGTGGATAGCGAGTGAAGATTGTTAAGGCATGTGTGGCACGAACTTAAAACGTTCTTAGCTTTTCTGCTACTTAGCTCCTCTACAACTTTACCATCGCAATCCGAGCATAGAGCATTCCAGGCATCGTTTGCACTCGCCGAGTGGCAAAGCTTCTAAGGAGGCCAATGATGTTGAGAATTCGAGCTCTGCTTGCCAACACAATATTCACTCACTATCACAAATAGCCTCACATTGTACTAAGGTGGAGAAAGAGATAGAAGAATGCAACATTCTTTTTCCTATTATCTCGATTTGCCTTCTGTATATTATTTTTTGTTTATACTTACCTTCGAAATAAAACCATTCGCTTAATTTAAGCAATACTGAGGTCAAAATTTTGGCATGGTAGAAAGAGTAATTAAATACAGTATGGATAAAATATTAGCCAGAAGACCTTATCGTCTCTTGCCATTCAATAGACATTTTCCGATGGAATGTTTTAGAAAGAAAATGCTTAGGTGCGTTGTTAGTTGCAAAGTTTGCAAAGAAAATAAGTAGTGTACGTGAAAGTTTCAGGAGCGATACAAAGAGTTGGGCGGTGAAATTCATGAAGAGGAGGAAGTAAAAAATTTAAACGTCATAGCCGGACAAATAACCCAAGTTGTCACAAACAGAAGGACGTATATCGCTGATAAAGTTGTTTTTACTATCGGTTCTTGGTTGCCGACATTTTTTCCTGGATTACCTATTCGAACACAGGTATCTTCAACTGGTGCAATTCATGAGTATCAATTGATCAGAAACTCTAGGAGTGATAACGGGTGAAAAGCCACGATTTTCAAACCATGTCCAATGGTAGAACCATAATTGAAAGTGAGAGTTCAAATCCTTAAAAAGCGGCATTGCACAAGGCGATATGCAAAGGCAGCTGTAATTTCATCGATTGCCGTATCGATGCTGCTGACAATCATGCCGTGCGCGGTTGTTTGGACCTGTTTCGGAACGTCTAGTGGTCAGTCTGCTGGCGATCCGTCGGATAAGCAGCCGGGAAACGAACCCAGGTCTTTCCACATACGAAGCGGGAGCTGTACCACTGATCTACTGCCCGCTCATGAGGCGAGATTAAATTAGCAAATGAGAAAGGTTATGAGAAATATTACAATATTGTTTGTGGCCGATATACAAAACCTTTGCTCATTAAAAAAAGTTCATCTCAAAAACTATTCAGTTTCGTAACATTTTACCGACGCATAAGCGTCGGTAAAACTTCATTACTAGACTTTCTTACTTACTACTGTTACTACTGTAAAACTTTCTTACTACTGTTACTAAACTTTCTTTTTTGAAACGCTTTTTTGTTTCAGTAGTGATTGATGATGTCGTATTTTCTTCAACAGATGACTATTTCACACTTGAACCCTCACGTTCACTATGCAATCCCACTTTCCAATATAGGCCCTCAATGGCAATCCGCTTTAGCTGTCGTATGAGTCAAGTTGTGTTGTGAGTCAACATCCTGTCAAATTCGGTCTCTTGTAATCTAGCCTCCCTCTCTGGTGACTTAAATTACTGCAGCCCCCCCCCCCCCCCCCCCCCCCCCCCCCCCCCGCCCCCCCCCGCC
>JPKZ01003186.1:330670-360232 GCA_000803305.1 Toxocara canis
ACTCTTTCCACTTAGAAATGTTGCCAAACAAGTTTTGGGAAGTTTCTATGACAGTATTACTCGACTTTATGGATAAAACATGGAAATGGCGAATATAACAGTCGGAATACTTAATTGACAAGTATTGAAACTCTTCTCGTCCGCTATACCACTGTAGGCAACCACTATCTTCCAGCAATGGATTCAGTTGAGTGTGCATTCGTCGTACGCTACAGTTAGTTCATGTCTTAAAATGAGCGATTCGGGTATGACAATATTTCAACGATACTTGGCAAGACCATTTTTATAGTTTTAATTATGTGGTTCATTCGGTGTATTTGTTCGATGTATTCAATAATTTCGCAACGCATGATTTGTTTTTACAATTGTCTTATATGTAGTACCATCGTATAGTGAACCATGAACGAGTTGCAAACACTTTTTTTCCAAAAAAAAACCATACTTAATACCTGATGACTAAAGAATTTAGGTATTTCGATACTACCTACGTCTCCTTCCTGCTCCCGGTAGGAGTAGACTGCCATTGAAATTCTTTTACATCTGACCGGGCCATGATAATATGGAATGGTTCTCAGTGTTACCGTTATGAACTAGCCAGAAGAAAAAAATACTATAAAATTTTCAGAGGAAGCGGTTCGTTGGTCGATCAAATGATGAAAATGATGGAAGAGGTAAGAGACTACTACTGTACTGTTTCCCTCTTTGAATATTAGAATTTTTTTTTGGTTCGATAACCAAGGACATTATCACTTTGAATTGATTTCTGATTTTCAGTACACGACCAATTTGGAAGTGCTCGTCAAAGATCGTACGGCGATGCTCGAAGAAGCGCAATTGCAAGCCGATCGACTCCTAAACAACATGCTTCCGAGGCTATTTCTTGCTACGATTACATTAAGAAACTATCGTTGCGGCTTTAAATTTCATGAAAGCGTACGCTGATGAGTGCAAACTGGTTGAGAGGCTTCTAAAGAAAATTATTCTGCTCATGGCACTTCTAAGACATATTAGTCACGCAAAGATAAGCTTGATACAAGCCAAGAAACGCTGTTTTTGCTTTAGGATATGTGAATTTCATGCATTTTTGATTGAGCTGTTAAGTAACCGTTTAATATCATTACTTTAAAGCACTATCACAATGACGATTTATTTTGTAACCGCCAAACCCGTTGAGCCTTTCTTCTTCAAACACAGAGAAAAGAAAAAGCCATAATTGCTTCAAAATTCAGTTAAACGTTAATTCTACGCGCATTTTTTAAAATGAGTTGAGAGAATAAATCTTAATTTCTACACGATTGAAAATCAAATTTTAACATCGTTTTTGGAATTGTTATTTTCCTCATGGTTTCTTCGATTACTGTGGGAATTTCATGACATTCTCCGTTAATAGGTTCTCAGATTTCGCTTTGTCAAAAACCTGGAATGATCAATTGCTATGGATGTTGAAAAGTCTTCTCTAGATGTGTAGCCGAGGATCTGAAGATTGGGAAGCCCGTACTACCACAACTTTATCCGTGTTCGACGATATTATTCTCAGATATTCGCGGCTTCACAAGAATCTCTTCCACTTCAACTCCGTTTCAAATCGTCACTTTTCTCAACGACTTATTTTCCGGATTTGATGCTATAATTGCCAAACACGACGCATACAAGGTAAGCTTTCCAACAAAAGGCGTCATAGAAAATCGAGAAAATACGGATAGCGCGACGTATAATATGAGGCAGGTCGTATGTTGCTATGTAAGACGCGCACCTTACATAAGTGTTCTTGCATGTGCCACTCCTGGAACGCATAACAAGTCACACTGTCTGGAGTAAGTGATTGCTCGACTTCAGGCATATGAGATAACCGTGCAGTTTTGGCTGCTTTTCTTCAATATAAACATGCTTCAAAAAAGAAACTGACCCCTAACCTCTTAACATGATCATCCGAGATATATAAGGAACACTTTGTTTAGAAGGAAAATTCTAAACAAGATAGATGATAATATTTAGGTTGAAACGATTGGAGATGCCTATATGATCTCTTCTGGAGTCCCTAACGAAAACGGAAACGCTCATGTGCAGCATATCGCAGACGTTGCATTAAAAATGCGAGCAGTAAGTTGTCCGCTAACGTTCGTTGATTCAGTCTTTGCGCTACATTGCAACACTGTTTCGAATGCTTATTTCACTGAGTTGTCCGAGAAAATTTTCTAATTGAAGGTTTTCTTGAGAACAGTATTTCATTACGGTTCCTTTCATACGAACTTTTTTTCCGGAAATTATTGAAAGGAACATGAATAAAAAAATTCATTGAGGATGGAGAAATGATTGCCGTAATTAGTGAAGACTGAAGAAAGAACAGTACTGCTTCGAGTGACCTATAAAGAGTGAGTAATCAAAGGATTTTAGTTTGTTTCGAACTTCAAACTAGCACACAGACCTGAAGAAATAATGATGGTTCGCATTGGATTCCACAGCGGTCCTGTTGCTGCTGGTGTAGTGGGCATGGAGGCGCCGAGGTATTGCCTTTTCGGCGAAACGGTTAATATTGCCTCTCGCATGGAAAGCAGTGGCGTGGCCAACAAAATACAGGTTCAGTAGTCTTTGTTCAACGACCTCGGTCATATATCTAAACTGCCCATCACCAACCACATTTTAACGCACCTTATAACTTTACCTTCAAAAGTGCGTTATGACCACTTCGTACCATCACTTTGTATGTATGCATGTATCTTTATATTTCTCCGCCCATCAGGTATTTTTAGTTCCAGAACAAATTGGTGGGTATACTCTACGGACTACAAGGGTTCCCAAGCAAAAATTTTGATAGCACTAACAAATTTCACGATGAGTTGAGGTATATGGAAAATGGTACAGTGAGAAGTGTATGTCAAGGAAAAATTGCCCTCAATTTTGATCTACTTGGACCATATATTAGCCTATGCGACACCAATAAATATATATGTCTTGGCGACAAGATGCAAATATATAAAAAAGACAAACATATATGTACACATATCAAATCTACACAAATATATAGATACACAGATCAAATCTACGTATATTAGGGCTCACGTCTTCGGGTAAATTTCCGGATGACAAAAAATTTCACGAAAGTTGGCACAAAAAGCGATAGCGACTGTGATCTCTTGAATAGCTGTATGACTACCACTCACTCGTTAGTGAGTGACAAGATCAGCTGTCCGGTCGTAAATAGTACCGAGAAATTTTTGAATGTTATGAAAAATTTTTGCATGTTAAAGTATCCTTCGGTTTGTTCCAGGTCATTTATTGGAACAAATTAGACTTTTTACTGACGTTTGCATTTGTGAAAACCGCTATTTACAAGTCTCAGTTGCATATTTAGTTCCACACAGTGGTGGTGTCCATTGATGCACGCTAATTGAAGGCCTGGTTTTCCGCAACAAAGAACGTGCAATGCAAAAAAAACGTTATGTTCCGATATTTGCGCCTAGAGGCAGTAAGCAGTAGTACATACTGTGGCTACCTATTTGAACGCCTTTCCCGCATAGAAGCAAGGCTTTACAATGATATCTCGAAAATGTATGAAATGAACGAAAGTGAACCATTCACAGCACAGCGTTGGTCGCAGCAAAAGTTGGAACGCAAATACAAGTTTAATAACTAGTACTACAAAACCTATTTTTTGGATGGATATCTTTTAAAAAAGAGGGACGTACTGCATGAATTGTCCGCTCAGAGAATATGCAAATTTTGAATTTGCATTCTACCATCCAATATTATATCGTTTTCAGATCAGCGAGCAATCGTATGAGCTTTTGCGTTGCTTTTATCCGATGTTCCAAACAGTCGAACGAGGGAAACAAAAAATCGATGTAAGAAACGTTTACTTCGTTATGCAAAGTATGAAGCTTCATAGTTCTATCTGTGGAGAAAGGCGTTCAATCAAGTAAGACTTCTCATGAAGCGATGAAGCACGCTGTTATTCCAATTTTTATCAGTCAGAGCGTAAAAAGTCTCGTGCAAAAATTTTTACGTTGGACAATGCGTGCGGCAGTTCTGTGTGAATGTATGCACATAAGAGTGTCTTTTTTTTTTTGAAAAAAACAGACGAAAATAGCGTCCTCGTTTGGCGCTTACCAATTCCCGTCTCATTGTCGGTGATTTTAGGAAATTGTGTCAAGATGAAGACGTAAAGAGCATTTTAAATATGTAGAACATTAACACACGAGCCACATAACGTGCGCAAAAGAGGCGAGAAAGTTGTACATACCTCTTACGTGTACATGTCAGCTTTACGTTTCTAATTTTGCTATATAGCCCCTGTTGTTTGAGTTTTTTTTTTATGTTCAGAAAGACGACGGGGAAAAGTTGCTGGTACTCTTTTGGTAATTTGTTTGTTTAAGACGATCCTTTATCTAAACGATGGTAACATATTGATTACACAATGTGATGGACCTTTAGATAATCTAATGGAAAATTTAGATAAATTTAGATAAAAATTTAGACCAAAAAAATAAATTACTCAATGTCGACCTTAAAAAATAAAACTTTAGATAATTTAGATAAAATTAGATAATAATTTGAATGGAAAATATGAAAATGAAAAAGGAACTTTAGAAAAAATAAGATTATGTGATGCACCAAATATGATAACTTTTATGCAAATCGAAAAGAGCAGGAGACGCCGGAAATGATGCCTTCCATAGACAATATGCCGGATATGAAAGCCATCAGCGATTTTTTTTTTCTAACGTTTCGAATAACTGAGAAGCATTCTTTCATTCGTTTTGCTAAACTCTTTGATTTTTTCCTTCTTGCAGGAAGATAAAGAAATTATGACATATTTTCTCGAAGGAAAAGACAAGTCGAAAAAAATAATGTGATTTTCCAAACGGGACCTCAAGACACCTCAGCGTTGCGATCAAATTGTCTTTGCAGCAGTCTTTTTTTTCTCCAGCCGTCGTTCAAATTCTTTGTGCTTTTTTGTGCTCTTTTAAGCCGCCGATCATTGAAAATTTTTCGTCTGTATTCGTCACCACAAAATCGAAAAATTAAAATTTGTGAATTGTAAATATAAACGAATTTTTTTCACTGAGTGTTCAGATTTGATGGGTAAATTTTACTTAACGATGAATAACGAACGATGCGGTTGAAATTTTCTTAGTGAATGAGTGTTTATTGCCAGTTAAATGAACATTTGAGCATTTCGTACGAGAGTATTGTATTTGTGCAATGTTAACCTCTTCTTCGTAAAACTTGTCAATTGTTTTTGTACACAAGGGAAAATATCATCTCAAGAAGTTCGAACTCATTTTGATAGCTGATATTAGAAAATGATATTGTCAGGAGAACAAATTTTAGTGTTGGACGAGGATCGAGATAAAGGAAGCTAATAATAATTTTATGGTTTTGAAAAAAAAATGGAAAAATTTTGCGTGAAAATTATGATTTTAACAGGATTATCATGCTTTTTTTCTAAAATAAGCAATAGACAGAAACAAATGCAGCGATAGAATAATGTGAGGTTCTCCCTTAGATATCTGCCAGTGTCAAGAGATATTCAAGGGGGATGGGGGGGAATCGTAGAGAGATTTCCATATAGTATGCGTCAAGATGTCCTAATTATATCGGTTGACGCGCTTATCTGTTTGGACCGGTAGAGCAGCATACTGGCATAGAAAAAAAGAAATTAAAAGAAACTTATAATTTTCATTCACCTAGTAATAAGGAAGCTGTATGATTGCAAACGGTTGACAAAAAATTGAATTCTGCATCGCTGAACAACAGAATCGCTAATGTTTGGAACATCACGTAACGGTGCTAGTAGTTAGTACAGTCATCAGTTAGTGTATTTTGGGCATTTCGGAACGTGCAAGATTCAATTAGTAATTCTGACGTCATTCCCTGATAATTGTTTTTTTTTGGATCGCCAGATGCCTACATGAACTAATAATACTTTTTAAGGAATATGATTTCTCGAGTCCATAATGGAGACGATGCATATGATCTGGAAGGTGTTTGATAGAAAAGATTGTTGATTATGAAAAGAATGGGGCTGACTATTCGTAAAATTTTAAATTTTCGTCTATGTCTACTAACGGATCATTTCCAGAAATTTCGAGAATCTTGTTCACTACCCGATTTAGAGAGAACGACATAGAGACTTTATTGGTAATTTATAGCTGCATTGAGTGTTTTTTTTCACAGTGTCATCTATCACTTACTCTTGATTTGCACGTCTCAGGCAAAAGAATTTACTCTCGAATTTCTAGACTCTCAAAAGTATAAGAAACTTTGCTATCCAAGCGGTCGATCGCGAAGGCTCGTTTGTTACCATAAAACAATACATATCACCCTCATTTCTAATGCCCAAAATCTCCAAAAAAAAACAAGGAAAACTATCGAGGTGTTTAACATCACTCGGTTAACATTGTAATGGGAACAAACCCAACTGAAAGATATCCTGAGTCATTAGGGATATTCCTGAAAATGTTGACTTGAAAGATCCGGCAAGCGATACGGGCTTGGAACTTGCCCTGACCTCTCCTACTGCTTCTTCAAATCTTGACGTTCAGAAAACACCATCAAAGAAAAATACCGAATCAGTGACGAAATTCGCGACTTTTTCATGTTTTCCAGCAGCCAAGCACGTTTACATTGACTTTCTGTAGGTCATCTTCATCTCCCCGTGAGCTTACGAGCTTATTTGGACTTTCCGTGAGCTCAATAGTCATCTTATCTCGATTGTCCCAATCTTATGTCAGCTTATATATCAGCTTATATATATATATAATACATATATACAAATATGTACATATGTATATATATATCCTCCACGAGCCATTAACCTGTGTGTGATCCAAAAGAACTTTCGTGGGGAACATGATATGTAAGGATCATTGCTTAAGTTAGTGGACTTATTGTGGAATGTGAACAACCGTTCCTCTGTGCTTTTCATTTTGTTGTGAAAATCGTTATGAATTCGCTTAGGATCACTCAATTTTGTCATATCCTAAGAAGGCAATTTTCCATTTCGCGTATCTGGAGAGGGAACTAAAAATTCTGAGAAAAAAAAACATTACCACTGAAGAAGCTTGATCGAAATAAAGCGTCATAAGTGATCGTTTTTTGAAATGTTTCCTGTCTGTTGCTAAAAGTTTATGCCATCTCTCCTAGAGTTCGTCACATGAAAATCTCATAAATAAAAATTTAAAAAAACTACCGAAAGCGAGCTCAGTTCAGTGGCAGTTATTAACTAGAAGAACATGGAATTAAGCACGCGGCTTGGCTTGCTAATTAAAATTTATTTCATCCAAATATCCAACCTCTCAAACGTTTGATTGCTTTTTACCGTAAAGAATAATAAGGTGGTGGTGCGCAACCAATCAAATCGACGATACGAATGCGATCAAAATCAATGAGTCTCTCTGCCTTCAAGTAGCGCGTCGTTATCATCACATACAAGATTACTTATTGCAGAACTAAATTAGGCAATATGCCTAGAAAGTGTAACTGTGAGCATATTAGTATTAGAACGACATTTATTGACGTTATGGATTGCTTAATTAAAAATGAGGCATTTCATTTCCGGCAAAACAATGCCATAAGAATGAATAGATAATATTAATTGATTCTAATTAATGGCATGAATGAAAGTCGATATCTTATCACAGAATAGAGGAGCATTAATAGAGCTCAAAATAAATTTGTGATTTTTTTTGTATTCGTCTCGTTAGATTGGTTCGACTTGCGAACCTCCAATAAATCCACGATTCTCACTGTCAACATAAATATATTGACCCAATAGTCGCGAAATTTCACCACCCTGAAAATTATTCGTGAGCAAATCGAATTCATTTCCTAAAACAAATTAATTGCCGCAAGATTAATTAATTAAAATTAAAACAAATTAATTAACTTCAAGAAGTTTAATTTCTCAAACGAACACACATTCCAATTTGTCGATGCAAGAGATTTTAGTGACTGCAAATTGCTTTCAGTTGCTTTGTAATTTTTTTTTTAAAGAAATTTTCTTGATGATGATCTCACGGTAGATACACTGTTATAAACGTTACGCTTTGATGATATGATATAGCTGAAAGGTTTTTGTAATTAGCTGATGCACGTATTCCCACCCTCATTCTGTATACATTTTCTTACTATCTTCTAGCAATACCAAACTTTGAATACGTCCATAACCTCTCGAAAACACCGACGAATTATTTTGTTCCAATCTATAAACGGTACAATTCTGAACCGATTTGAAGAAGATTTTCGGTGACTTGTTCGAGTTTCCTGTTCAGCTGAGACTATTTAAATCACAAGAACTTGAAAGGAAAATTTCGAAGTATTTCTCGGCATAAGAGAAAAAACGATGAAGATTGAAGAAAGAAAAAACGATTGCAATCGTAGCAATTAAAATTCTCAAAATGCAGCAATGCTTTCAACAAATGAAAACTGAGGCAACGATATCTACGTGCAACCCTCTATTGCCTCTGTGGGTGATCCCTTTTCGTCGAATAAGTGATTGTTCGTTTAACTAGTACAATTGCGTTCATCACTTCTTCATTATAGGAAAGCATCAAATTACGACGACGAAAACCGGTCGAGAACAAAACAACAACGCAATGAATTTGCAGCGTTTTCGCAAAACAAATTATAAGAGTTAGTGCAAGTTAGTGCAAACCTTTTGCAAAAATGTTTAAAATACGCGCGATTTGAAAAAAGCACACACACACACAAATAATTTCAAGTTATGTGCAAATGTATTCACACGCTTAGAGAAACTACGAGACGTCGAAAAATGCCGTAAGCGTTACGCTTTGAAGTTGAGAAGAAAAGAGAACAGGTTCAAATAAAACCTTGTCGGTCTCGAGCGTTATGGTGCGCTGATCGATCAAATTGCCCACTTTTATATCAAGAAACATTCCATTGGCGGTCGAATATTTGTTCGTTGAGAGCACCTGAGCAATTGATTGACTTTTTCGAACATTTTTCTCATATGTCGTATTTAAAGTGACGAGAAAAAAAAAACGTTCCACTCGTATACGATTACAGGAAACAATCATTTCAAAAACGATTGCATTTAAACGCAAAAATTTATGATCATTTCACTTTTGATCATGATCGATTCGTAATCACATTTTCGGCGCCGCTCCCACAATCATACAACTTTAGAAAGTGTACTAAATAGCATAGCATTTTTTCTATCATATTGCTATTAAATGCTCGTTTATTCCTCTCTAATTTAATGCCTTCATAACGCAAACGGCAATTACAAAAACTACAATAAAAATTGATTTTTACAGGCAGAAACAAGTAGCATCTTCAACATGAGATGCCACGATAACATACTACACCTTACAACTTTACTCATCAAACTATTTTACTTTCTTTTGGCTCTGAAAGCCCTTCAAAATTTGTGATTATTGTGATCTTCTTTGTTTAAACAAGTATAAAAATTACGACTACAGTTGGAATTAACGGATGGGTAAATTAAAAATGTTAAAGATCACCTGCGACAACGTGAATTCAGCAATTGTTTCACGACTTGATAGTGTCAAGAATTTCAGTCCGTATTTATTAACTGCCAATAAACATTCGCCAGTATTCTTGTCACCATCAATAATATTACGCATGTAGAAGAATGTCGATCCGAAAAGTGGCCATTTTTCAAGCAATTCTGAAAAATATTCACTTTGCGATCATACATGACTAGGTTTTCGGCTAGGTTACATATTTACAGCTCCGGAGATCTAACCAGAAAGATTAGCGAAAACGTAAGCTAATAAGTCGTGTCTACATGAATAACCATTCGCATTGAATGCGTACCATACGCATAAAAACATATGGCGCAAGTCTACGATTCATAATTTGTTGAAGGCCTATTTAAAGGCATATATTTCTTTTAAAATCGCATTACATTTGGCAATGAAATGATATGGTACCAGAACTTATCAGCAGTATTAGGTGTTTCCTCTTTAGCTTATTTTCGGACGTGGAAATTAGCTTGTTTCTAGCTTAAAGTTGACTGAAAATAACGAAGGCGTATACTCACCCAAGAAAG
Source organism: Toxocara canis (assembly GCA_000803305.1). Taxonomy (NCBI): domain Eukaryota; kingdom Metazoa; phylum Nematoda; class Chromadorea; order Rhabditida; family Toxocaridae; genus Toxocara; species Toxocara canis. The sequence continues at coordinate 340,707 of JPKZ01003186.1, forward strand.
CGGCTCTTGCCTCAATCGGTGACATATTCGAATCGATTTCAGCCAACTTTTTATTGATTCTCTCGGCCCACAGTTCAGCGGGACGTGCTTCGAGAATGGATTTTGGTAGAAGGCTTAGCACATTTTGCCTGCAATACTGCTAGAGCTTCTGCACCAATCTTTAGTCGAAGTATTCTTATTTGGGCTCAAGTATTTTTACTCAACCCTTGTCTTGTTTTTTTCAGTAAAAAAACCGGTGGAAAGTGCAATCATTTGCCAACCTGTTTACTACAGTAGCGATCGCGCTAGTCTGATGCCACCACAGGGACCTCTTTCGACCAAATGTCTATCATCGCTAAATGAGCAATGAAAAACCACGTCCAAGTCAACCCCAAATACTAATTTTTATTTTAGGCGATGCGTTCAACACTTCTAAAAAATTTATAAAGTGAACCAAATTTGGTCATCCATGTGAAATTTTATAATCTTACTGCATTTTCATCGAAAAACGAATGTTAAGCCAAACGATCAAGTACATAAGTTTTGGATTACTGTTTGAAAAAAAAAAGCATAAGGTGAACAAATAGAACGTAGAATAACTGACGGTGAGACAACTGATGGTCCATCTTTGTCTGATAAGTGCAAATATGCTCCAAGACGTACGATATCATCCTAAAACAACTTCATGAAAAATGATAAATTTTCTTGATTGCTTCTGATAAGAGCAACAAATGCCTCTGATACATACATAAAATAATATCGTCACAAACTCAGCTACTAATGTAGAACACTTTTCTACCAGCAAAACATCTACCAGTCTGCTTGTTATGCTCTAAAACAGATAAAGTCCAACTCCTGAGGGTCCTAGTAATGCAGCCAGTAACAGCTCAGTTCGTCGTACATTTTCCAGTTCAACTGCTTATCACCTGCCCATCAGGAACTATTTCATGCATGGACAAAGTTGTCGTTCCGGAAATACGCGAATTTCCATTACAGATTTCCAAGTTAAAAATTATCATCAACAATGAATCCCTCTTTTAATACGCCTCTTTTGCGGAAATAATCACTAGCAATGATCGAGAAACCGGGGTGATTCTGACTGTGGTGGAATCGAAAGTGCTGAGCACTCTATAACTCCCAGACGTCAAACGTAGGATTGCACCCTTTCAAATTTGGACTCCGAAAAAAGGTATGTCCAGTCTTCATTGATATGAACAAAAACAGCATTTCATCAAAAAGGCGAAAAACATGGACCGCAATAAGTCGCCTCATTCAAACCGCTTCAACTGTTACACGACATAGTTGTATATGTGTTGTGTTGGAATTATTATTTATAGGTAAATGTCTTATTTTTAAAAAAAAAAAACAACGAATGCTTACCAAAGATGCTGCACTCAATGATGTGGCCTTCGGGGCAATCAGAAGACCTTCCATGTAATCTGGCACAACCTTAAAGAAAAACATTTTTTTTACTTTGCCGAATAGCTCCCATGATGAAGAACCTTTCGCTCACTTACCAATTCCAGCCGTAAATTGCACATTTTATAGAAAGAACGATACGATTCTTTTCGGAACATAGGAATATAAGAAGTAAAATTATACCTGGAAAAACATCACATCGATATAAAGGTTGTTGTCAAGCCGAAGCGGATGAATCCAAACAGTTCGCTTCAACAGCAGAAAATAGTCTTTCTTTTGATGTTCCAGTTCAGTGCACACATCGAGAATATACTCGTCGTTGGATAGCAGTTTCATTGTACTTTCTGAAATGACAAAATATAACGATCAGTACTGCCAGAAGGAGATCATCATAGACTTTAAAAGAGACATCCTCAATGAATGCATGCTGGATACAGGTTTATCGAAACAAAAAAAAAGTTATTATGCATTAGCATTTTAACAAGGATTTCTTATGCATTCTGCGCATAAACTATTGAGCGATGTTTTGAGACAAACTGCTGCAAAACGATGAATTGACTCGACAGAAGCCATGAATTGACATGAATTGACAATCGACAGATATTATTATCGAATAACGATGCTTTAACATCTGCATGAAGCTAAGTTGTTTTTTTTTCTTGTAAAAGTAACCCCTGTATTCCAATAAGGCTTTAGCGAAAATTTCAGTCATTGCAAAAACAAGTTCTAGCCATGCTTCGAAACGAATAACACTCGAGTATTGTGTGAAGGGAGACGAAACTAAATGCGCTGAAAACAGCGAAATTTTTTGAATTTTTAGAAGACCGAAATGAAAGGTCAACTGAAAATGAGTACATGAAAGCATCATGGATATTATGGAAAGAAAAATCTCATGGAAAGCATTCATGAATAAGCGCACCTGATTCGAGTATATAGCAGAGGCAAAATTCTTGCTGTTCGGCAGGGCTACGTATGTTGAGTTCCATACACAACTCTTGTATAATCTCTTCGGCAACCGTCACCGCTTTTGTATTGACCACTTTCTTATGCCCTCCAGGCAAATGATAAAGTTGACGTTTAAGATTCTTGCCCATCTGAATACTCAGCATTCAGAAAAAAAGAGCAAAAAATTTGAAAAAAAAAAGAAAAAAAGACAGAAAGACAAATGAGACAGAAAGAAAGAAAGACAGGAAGACAAAAAAAAGACAAACAAGCAAAAAGAATTTGAAAAAAAGAAATGTCGTCCAGAAAACTCACTGTTGTGGCCTCGATTTCGCGACCACTAAGAAGGAATTTCCTGCCACCATATTTAAATGTCTTAGCAAGATTCTGAAGACAAGTTAGGGCAGTACCTGGAAAACTATAAAACGTCAACTCATCATATCACTTAAAATAGTAGTGCAATAATATCAAGTTCTATGGCAGCGTCAATTAAACAATTTTTCTCCACTGTCGACGGTTGTGAATGCGTCATACAGGTAGTCGCACACATCACTTACAAGTGTTCTCGGTTGTAAAGTAAGCGCATTTTTGTCAAAATGTCAAAGCTCTCTCGAACTCGCTATTAAAAAATGTCATCAAATTTTCCAGTTCAAAAATTTCACGTTATTCGCTAAATACGCGTTTTTCAATCTATTGATATTTCGTCGCTGATATGATAATTTGGCATTTCTTGCTTAAATGATAAGCCCGTCATTGTTTCGGTTCTGTGAGTAGCTATGGTAAATGCATACGTACAGGGTTCACACAACATTATCCTTATTAATTAAAACACTGCCATATGAAATAAGGAAATAATCACGTCTCATAAAATTGCAAATATAACGAACAAAAAAGAATTGAAAAACGGCTGATAATGGCGAATGCGCTACTTAGTTTACGAAAACTTTCAAAACTTCAGTCTTACCATGATAGGCTCGTCTTGGATCATTGGCCATATCAGCGAGGTATTTGAACACGTATGGCTTCAATACTTGAGAGCAATCGAAATAGGCAGTTAGGATTGAGAACAATCGCCAACCCTTTATTGAACTGTCCGTGCTAAAGCATTGTAAAACTTAAGTTTCGAAACACAGCAAAATATACTTACTACTCAACTTTACGAAATATTAAACTCTCTTGTCGGGAAATTTCCGTTCCTTGTTTATAAATATTTGATTAACGTTCCCAGCTAATGTTGCAGTTTGTTCATTTTCCCCGCTGGAGTTTGTCACTGGAGTTATCACTGGAGTTTGTTCATATCACTGGAGTTATCATTCGTTCATATAACATATCACTGGAGTTTGTCCATCAGTTTCTCTGCTCACGTTCGTTGCAGAGATGCATAACCAAAAGCTGTTATATCGTAAAAACACTCGCTAGAAATGTTTCAAAACGTTAGGCACAACTCAACAACTCTTTTAGATTCATCCTTAAAAGACTTGTACCTCTAAGCCTGTTTTTTAAAATAATGACTCTCAACATATGGATGCAATGTATGATGGAAAAGCAGCAATAAGCATAGAACAAACCGAGGGCTTTTGTTATTTGTTGTTTGCCGGATGATTTGACAATATACTTCATCACGCATCGGTTGATACTGATGGCATATCATAAGAAGTTCGTAAACACAATCAGTTAACGTTTGACCTCTCTTTAAATTTTCATCACCCATATAACGCATTATACCTTAAAAAAATAATTACTTATAAGTTCATTTAGCAAACTGATTGAACTTTTATGTATACGAAAATGTTTTAGCTAAAAAGCACTGCAACGGCATCGACACAAGGATGAATGCTCGCTCAAATACACTCGATAACGAGAACAAACATTTCGGTTTTACTATTTCCTTATGATTTCTCTCGTACTGTTCTTGCTCAAGCGTCTGTTTCATTATCACAGCATTATTTCTATTGAAGTTCAAAGTTCAAAATAACTTATTCAGAAACATTCATAACTAACCTCGTCAACAAAGGCAAAAGTTTCTTGTCAACGATTCTATGAGTCAAAAAAAAATTCGAAAGAGATTTATAAACTAGAAATATGCAGTCATTTGCCTTCAAACATTCTAACATATTGATTTATCGAAAACAGGAATACGAACACAGAAATGCTTCTTGGGCAAGTTTGTCGGCCTCGTTACTGTCTAAACGAAGAAGTGAATGCGATATTGGCCGATCCGTATATTTGACTTTGTCGGCGATATCTTTCCATGTCCAATCCTTCTCTAAAAATGCATTCCAACTTATAACAACAAGTCGAGAAAATATCGTTCAGTTATTTGAGCCAAGCACGTTCATAACGTTTCCAGGCACCCTTCTCGATTCACGTTATCTGATTTTCGGTTTTTTGATCGCACATCTTGATTGGGACCACTCTTGAAGATATAAACATCAGCGGTATTCGGCTGACGCTGTATGCGAGAAAACAAACGAATCTAAAACTTATATGACAAAAAATATTACACTGAAAAAAAGAAACGATTACTTTTACGCTGCGCTGTAAGTGAGTCACCATTGAGCATATGTTTCGGCCTGCGGAAGTACAGCATTGCAAAGTGCATCATCGTATACTTGCCGTCGCCTTTGCCGTCACCGTTCGCCGTCGTATCCATATCGAGTGGTACATGCTCGCCATACTCCTTCAATCGATTAGTTCTTTATGTCTTACGGAAAAACTTATAATATTCGTATAAGATAGCTCACACCATGCATTAAAAATAATGAGAAAATATTACTGTACTCGTAGTAAAAGTATTTAAGAAAAAAACAACCAATTAATTGGCGATGCTGCTCTATCCATCATCGTCTTCGCGTTTCACGATCCGTCAATCTGCCATAATGTAGTTCCATTTCGTTACCAGAAGCTTGTCAAATTGCTGCTGTCAACATGACGAATCTTGTGCGAACATTTATTGCTTTACTCATCTTGATTCGAGAATAACTGCTTCGAGTTTATATTATTTCAAATCGAAATAAATTCAACAGTATAGTTTTATGCAAAATTTTCTAAATGTTTTTTTTTTTCGGCAGTTACGAAATGCCGAGACAAAGACTTCGTCACGAAAAAAAACTCTGAGATAACAACAATATCTTAACAGCCATTGCCGCTTCATCGCTTCTGAATATTTGTTCACAAGTTGTTTTTCAATAATTGACAACCAACTGCTAATATTTCAAGCAGTTAGCTATCTCGCCCTAGTTTGTTGCAAATAGTTCCTATAGTGCCTCCTGTATAGGGATGTGTGAGTTGAGTAATCGATAGGAGGGATTTTATATGCTATAAAAATTTAAAAAAAAAAACATAAAACGATTTCATTTTGGCTGATAATAAAACAACAATAGTTTCACTGAACGTTCAATGTTCGCTCAATGAATTTGTTGCTTTTACGTATCGCTGTTTTAGTTAACGTTGCTCTTCACTCCATTTTAGGCAACTGTTTCAATTCGAAACGTTTTTCTTTTTTTCTCTTTTTCATTTTTTTCTTTTCACAACACCCTTTTTTAAATCGCTCATTAATTAGGTCTTATTCGCACAATTAACATTTGTTAATATAATGGCCGATCCGAGGCACTGAAATTTTGTCCGCATCCCAGCACTGCGTTTCACATATTTTGACCAAGATTCTTAAGCCTTAAAAAGGAAGTGATTTTTCTTCCTTAGTAAACGACGGGTATTACGACGGGTTTTCATCCTTTTCAGTAATATGTAAAGTACATACTAGAAAGGCAAAAGCTGTTCAGCCCTGTTTGTTAGCTAATTTCCCTAAAAAGATTTACAACTATGAGATTGCTTTTTTTTTTAAAGCTCGCACCTTGTAATTGATGAAAAGCTCTTAATGAGTATTGCTAATGACATGATGTGGTCGTTGTTTAAACGCATTGTAATACAGTTTTCAGACAACCTATGCAGCGTGTAATTGCGTACTTATCGGGAAAGAAAGAATCTTTTCATTGGCACATAGAATGAGCGTTATGAACATACCATATCTGAAAGAAAAAAAAAGAAAATAAAAAGAGAAATAATCGACTAACGGCTCCGTCACGCGTACAACCGACATGGCTATTTAGACATAACGAGATAAACAAAGCTTGTCTAGAGAACGGCTGGCAATTTACCGTATTGGTTGCATGTTCTCTGAGGACGATTAGTGTGGCGTTTGCGTCATATACAAACAGTGATTAAAAGAATCTTATCGTGAAAGATAATGTCCCATAAAGCAATAATCACTGCATACCATTGTTTGTTCGAAGAAAAAAAAACTCTAATAGTTGTATTCTGTGAACAACAGAAATTCATCACAGCGGAAATGCATGGCAAGATTGGCAAATTTTGGCAGAACATAGGCAATGAGATACGGCCTCTTTGGTGACCGTTCAAAAGGTCCTTGGCCCATGAACTTTACGTCGAAGCGAACTTTCCATCGCCCGACTGAACTAATGATCGGCTTACGAAAGGAATCGTTTGTTGAAGTTGAAGAAAAAATCAAAAAGAAACCGGATCGTTTTTTAAAGTGCACTTTGACGGAATGCATCAAGAGGGTGACACTCTGTGTTCGGCCATAATTCGCAATCACAGAAACAGCAAATAGATGAGCGGAAGTTTATTTTGGAGAGCAGCGGCAGCACTCATTGATGGCGATACATAGGTTGTGGTGGCTCCACCTCTTCGTACCTCCATGGTGGCCATCGAAAACTCATACAGCAGCAATGAATTTTGTAATATCTTTGCTCCTCGGGTCCGTTACGTTTCGTGCAAACACTTCGATTCGTTGGTGGCATTGGCCCACCATGAAAGATGGTTCCACTCGGTGCGCCAGATGGTGCGTTGCCGCCGTACGAACGCGATTCATGGTGATAGCCACGCTGATGTGAGTATCCACCAGTAGCCGGTGCAGCAAAACCTTCGCCGCGAGAGTCGTCATAGCCAAACGTTTGAACTGTACGATTCCCTTCCGATTTATATGTGTACGCATCGTTGGGCTTCGGCGTTATGCCGGCAGTACGTTTGGCGCGTTGGCGATCATCCGAGAAAAAACCAATGAAGTTGTGTCTTTTCGAGGAGCTACCAGAACGAGGTGACACCGCTTGAAATTTTGATTGTTGCGAAGGGGGGTAACGTCTGCTTGGAAGTGTGGCAGATTCATCACGATAATTGCGTATCGAACGATCAAGGGCACCCCACTCGTTTTCGGCCGCCATACGCGGCGAGTAGGGCTGTTGTTTCTGACGACCATCCACTGGTGAAAGCTGATCGAAGTACATGTCCTCATGGTAAAGCGCACGTGGCTCATTCGCGAACTGTGTACTCACGTTCAAGTATGGCTGATAGTCATAGTTTCGCCTCGGTATTTGCTGACCACCAGCTCGATCAACCATTCGTTCATCAACGTCAGCCAAGTAGTCGTCGACTTGGAAATCCCTCCGATTGTCAAGTGAGCGAGATCTGTGCGAACGCTCTACGGACCGATCAAAGAAATAATCATAACCCGAGTTATCATATTCCCGATACGGTGGACTCGCTTGAGAGGGGAGTCGACCGTGCGAACGCGAACGCCGATATCCGTCCATTGTGAGGCCAGAAAGCGCCGCTTAGCAAAACCGGCAAATGTCCTTCGAGTAAAACGGAACAATGTCACCCTTATAGCGGCTGCGAATAATATGAGATCAGATGCTGGTTTCTACCAAAGAACAGTTTAAATAGTATGTTGAAGTGAGTAAAGGCGGGAATAAGAATGCGTGTTATTCAGAAGCAGGGAGGTGATCAAGAAGTCGTGATACGAAAATATAGGAGTGATAACAGAGGGTAGCGCAGCTGAGGAAGGACGTTTGGTGCGCAGTCGACACTTTAGGCGTTTGTGAGCACTTTAATTTTCTTAGCAATTTTCGATGCGCGCAACAGCGATGTGCAACAGCATTGCGGTGGAATGTGGTAGCAAAGGTGTAAAGGCTGAGAGAAGATGCTGAAGATGAAAACGTCGTCAAAGTAACAGCAAAACGACGGGTATTTTCTTGAACACTAGCAACAGCAGCACAAGCAGCAGCAACAGCAGCAGCAACTATAGCAGCAGGAGTAGCACAATGAAATTAGTCGGTCAACGCGAAATAGGCGAAATTGGGAAGGACAACGGCACGGCACGCACATCGAAGAGCGATCGGTGCATGGCTCCGCGGTGTGGCAACCGGAACCGGTCTCTTCCTTTGCGTTGCCTTCTCTTCTCGTACTGATGGTGATGCTCGTGCAGCTGGTGCTTCTTGCATACACGATTAGCGATCATCGCAGACGCTCTCCTTCTGCACACCGCAATTTTCTTTACAGCACAACGCATTATCTCTCGACGAGCACCCCCATCGTTGCAAATCACATCGCGACCTCCTCTTATTCGTCTAATCAGCCTCTAAATGGCGCTACCTCTAAACCATCCATTGCATCATCCTACTACAAAAACATTCCCACCCATGAACGAATTCATTTCACGCCATGCCATCGCAAAAAAAAATCTCCCATTGTATTGGCGAACGTTTTGTATAGCGACGACGATCTTTCGTGAAAGTGAAAACCGTACTGGTTCATAAACTAGATCGGCAATAGCAAAATGTTTTTGGTGCAAATTTCAAGGCTTTTAAGATATGTGCTGCAATGTTTAATTCTCTTTACGACCAGTCTTATTCAGACGCATATAAAGCGCAATTTCTTCTCATTCTTGACGTTATAAGGAATGACTCATACGTACAACTCACTCAGCCTGTTCTAGCCGAGCAATTTGGGATGCGATAATCTCAGCAACACCGTATTTCGCAATCATACGAGTCACAATCGTAATGCATGAGCAATAAACAATACCTGAGCGTGTGGACAATTATGAGGCTATATAGGAAACGTTCAAATTTAATAAACAATTTCAAAAAATTACGCAGCAGAAACCCTGTCAACATAATTAAGGAGCTCACAAAAGCGACAAACGTTACTGGAGTTTGACGACGGAGCCGATCGCTGAAGTTACGAAATCCGACAACATAAACAAGAACTGGTCATCATGCATGCATGATAAACAAGAACTATGAAGCGTGACTGAACGAACATAGATGGATGCTACATTCGCTAACGATCGAAATGTTCTCTAATGATGGGAAAAATGATCGGTATACGGGCGGCAAGGAGCGATTCTTCAACACCGACAATTTGCATCGAAATCAACAATTTTGCTCACCTTGGCCAGTTTTCGATATTCCCTTGTTTGAAATCGACGTAGCTTTGATAGTCGAATCTCATACCCTCATCGAATGCAATACATATGCCAGCCCCCGACCCCCTCCCCCCCACTCTCTCTTGCTTAAATTTTGCTCCAATCCATAAATACTGCTACAAGATCAGCAGTCAAAACCAAGTACCATATAATAGAGTAGATTGGAACTTCAAAAAAAACTGGCATATTATGTGTGATATAATCGTTTTTGTTTCAGCCACTACGTTGAAAGTGATGTTGACTGGTATGGCATTTTTGTATTTTGCACACCTTTAAGCAATACTATGAGATCAAGAAGATCCATTGAATTGATTGATCAATACTTGAATTGTTTTAATTCAGTTTTACTGTCAAGCATCACAACCGGTTGTTACTGCTATGCACGGAATGTCACCTCTGTGTTCACACAGAATCGATTGTCACCTCTGTCATATGCGGCTTACGGATCACGCCAACAACTGTCCGTCTTGTCGGCTTGTTTTCTAATTGCATCTAGTGCATTCATTCGTAAACGCCCGACAAATAAAACCATTTGAAATGATGCGAAAAGGCAACGTTAGTTGGAAAAATGTACGCGCAGTTTTTTTAAAATTTCAATTCTAAATTTAATTTCAATTTAGTTTTTACTTCAATTCTAAATTTTATTTCAATTCAGTTTTTATTCAATTCAGTTTTTATTTCGATTCTAAATTTTATTTCAATTCAGTTTTTATTTCACTTCTAAATTTTATTTCATTTCAGTTTTTATTTCGATTCTAAATTTTATTTCAATTCAGTTTTCATTTCAAATCTAAATTTTATTTCAATTCAGTTTTTATTTCAATTCTAAATTTAGTTTCAATTCAGTTTCTATTTCAATTCTAAATTTTATTATGCAGCAGTAACTTTTTATGCGCTTTTATCGTAAATTATGCAAAATGAGAAAGAGAAAACAATTGCAAAAATGGATCTAATTTGAAGAAGCTAAATTTACGCTCATCATACGACCATACCGACTAAAGTTTGGTTTTATTTCTCTTCAACACATTCACATCTTTCGTCGCTTTTGTGTTAACCACATAGTACACCTCATACAACTTATCATATTGGCTGCCGATTATACCATTCAGATTAACGAAATGGTATCCACCGTCGAGCATACCTTTTGAATTAGTGGCCCACCGGAAGGACATCGAAAAAAACATATGAGATATAATGGTTCATTAAAGATTATTAAAATACTTAATTATCACTTGCAAACATCATAAAGCATCTATTAGCGCACCGAATGGAAAATGGAAAACGCAAAAAGCGGTTCATAACTTACAGCTTCATCGAACGTTGCTGACAGTGAATTTATCTCGGATAGCGCATCGTTTGACTGCAAACATATTATCAACGATACCAGAAATCTTACAACACACTTATCTCTTTCCCGCCCGTAAGGTATAATAAATTACCATGCCTACGATGTATCATTTACAAATTAGCGCCTTTTCAATGGCCCATTTTTCTGTCCGTATGTATAAGGTTCAATTTGAATGCAGCATATGGGAAATGGAAGTTGGTTGAAAAGGAAATACGATCACAAATAGTTTTAACCATCCTGGTTCGGTGAATCGTTAAAAATGGTATAAATTAGAAAGTATATTTCCTCAGTGTTTTATACGTAAACATCACCCAAAAAATACGCAATTTTATCGGCTGAAAGAGAGTTCTGAAAAAAAACTTCTAAGAAAAACAAAAATTTCTGAAAGAACGCTTAAAATTAACCTTCCAATTTAAGAACCACATCGCAATGAACTGACGAAAAAAAAGGACACCAAATTACGAATGAATGGAGATCGGGATGTTTGAAGTATTTTAATAAGGAATGAAGGATCGAATGATCCGGCTCGAATTCCGCAGCGATTGCCACTAATTATACGTGCACAAACGAAAAACGGGTCAACACGGTTTCAACAAGTGACTTTTATCTATGATCTCCGTCCGCATCAATTCATAGAATATGCAAAAAAATGAACAAAAATTATTTATTTTCGCCAAACTTCTACAACTATCTCTAGCTGCAAGAAGCCGTATTCACTGCAATCATCAGTAAAAACAATGTAAGTGTTCATAACGAGATTGTCGGTATTTTCGAATGCTTTTACTTCCTTGCTTGCTTTGAGACATGAACGGTAGAAACAGTGTGGTCAACGAGTCAGAAGGAATCGAGTGACGCCAAAAAAACATACACTAAACTTAACAAAAATTTTCACTTGAAGTTAAACAAATCACAGGTGTTTTTTTTGTCAAATGACAGAGCAGCATCCCCGTCTGAGTTTAAAGATCCCCGGCAACAACATTGATGCAAAAGGTACGAAGCGCTGAAACTTTTTCTTTTTGTCGTAAGAGTAATGAATGCTTACGAGAGGTGCGTCAAGTGGTTGAACATAGTTGGCCGGCAAATTGCCATACTGATTGCCAATTCTGCCATATAGCCAATTGTCACTTGCCGGAGCCGAGGAATCATTTCGGCTAATTATTTGAATAACTTCACCTTTTTTAAAACTTAACAGATTAGGTTCATTGGTAATGTAATCGGCTGTTGCTCGAACAAATGTTTTAACCTGCAAAATAACGTTCAACTTAACGACGCATATTTTTGCTATGAACCGGGCCAATTAAACGGATTGTTAAAACACAATCAGACAAAAGAAACGCCCACTCCAATATAGAGTTGTTCATTTACAAATAGCTTAAATTACCGTTTATAATTACCGTTTAAAACTCTAATGCACAACAATTGTATTTGAATGGCAAGTTGAGAAAATGACTTATTCGAGAAGGACAAAAAAAAAAAACGTAGGAGACGGAATAAAAAAGATTATTCTTGCTTTTGTCTTTTCTCTCTAAATTTACGCCTAACCAAAACAAAATCAGTGTCCAATTCCTTTTCGTGATCGCTAGCTTCAAAGCCAGAAACAAAAATTGCTGTAGCACTTAGCGGAAACGGGTTTCAAGTTAATTAATATATGTAACGAGCGCAAATGCACATTGCACGACAATGCAACATCTTCAGCGAAACCAGTAAAGAAGTGCATTTGTCGCCTGCCGAAACAAACAACAAAAAAAAAATGCATTAACGAAGCTCGTTTGTCGGACGCTAAAACAAAAGGCCTTAATGAGGTGCGTTGTTCGTGTAGTAATATAAACAATACACGCCAAAAAACTGGAAAACTGAAATAGCGTTATGAAAAAATTACGTTGGAATTGAAATATTGTGCGAGATTTTGCTTATTGTTCAAAAAAAAAAACATAAATTTGCTAGAATCTATTTGCGAAAAAATAAAAAATAAAAACCTCTCCCAATCATACAGTAATTTTAGAGACACCCTTTCCGCTGCATCCATGCAATAGAAGGAAGGACAAGGAAGAACGTCCGTTCCCTATAATTTCAACCCTGAGGCACCATCATACCTTAGACTCACGTGCGTTTTATAGCTTCTTTCGTTTATACTTTTTGCGCCAACCCGTCCCCTTTCCCATAACTTTTTTTGCACAAACCGACGATAACCTTCAATTTTTGTATTTCGTTCATGAACTACTGATTTTGTGGTCAGTCTCCCTTGTTCCAGGACGTGCTTACGCCGATCTCTTAATATGCCCAATATTGTGCCACCTGGTTGAATAACCACCGTTTATTGAGGTTTCAAACGCATGAAAGCAGGAAGAGGGGATGGTGGAAGACAGGCGGGGGAAAGAGGGGGGGGGGGGGGGGGGAAGTAGCAAACAAAACAAGAACAAATGAAAATTTCCATACCCATAATACTGTCACCTTTGGTGTATCTGAATACGGATATTCTCAGAAACAAAGAGTTACTCGAAATGATCAGAGATGCTTAGTGGTTCTTTGGTGTTTTCGATGTTGCGCGATATGAGTCGCACTCCAGATTCGCCTACGCCAAGTAAACGATTAACGCTGTCATTTTCGCGTTCCTCGACGACCGCATACAGACGGCAGAAATAGAGCGGCCATTTGCGTACCGTCTCAATAATATGCATTTTCACCTCAACAGCGATTTCTTCGGGATGATCTAAAGCGGCTGGCGGAACGTTGTTGCTCCCTGAATGATTTTTTTTCTCAATTCCAAACCATCTTCAAACAATCAATTGCATGGCAAGAGAACAGCAATTGCCTAAGCTAATAAACACTAACAAACAATGCATTCCGTAAAAATAGCTTGTCATTCTAAATAAACTCATGCAAGCAAAAAACTATATCAAGCCATCAAAGAAGAATATTAATCGAAGAAGAATATATTTGAGGAACAAAATGCGCACGCAGTATATGCCAGTAGTAGAGAATTGGCTTGAAAATCGGAAAGTTGGCGATTTTTAGCACAATTTTTGCACACATATTTTCAGTCGTAACGAAATAGTTTTTTTTTTTTTTTTAAATTAAACCACTCATAATCGCCAATGAATCTGAGCTAGCCTAAGGTGGGCTGTATTGTAAAAGTTTAAAAGTTAAATAAGGAAAGAAACTGTCATAGCTTTTAACGGCAATATTGGTCGTAAACCTTTTCTAAAATGCTTTGTTTTTGCACAAGTTCGATTAACCAGTGCCAATAGACAGTTTTAGTAAACATTTTTTTGCACACATTTTTAGTCGTAAAGAAAAAGTTTTTTTTTTTTTTTTTAAAATTAAACCACTCATAATCGCCAATGAATCTGAGCTAGCCTAAGGTGGGCTGTATTGTAAAAGTTTAAAAGTTAAATAAGGAAAGAAACTGTCATAGCTTTTAACGGCAATATTGGTCGTAAACCTTTTCTAAAATGCTTTGTTTTTGCACAAGTTCGATTAACCAGTGCCAATAGACAGTTTTAGTAAACAATAAAAATTCTTTTTAAAACGCTTCAAACCAAATATCTGAAAAGCATACGAAGGATTTGGCTAATGGCATCACGCTCGTAATTTCTGATTCGATACGGTATTTGTTTTCGGCAATCAGCGATGATCTGACTAAAGACGAGGTCAATTTCTTGCACATCGTCCAATTGCTCGTATGGGAAGAACAGCTGCAAATGTAAATGTTCATAAAATTTAAATGCGGAAAATTTATTAGCTGTCCAAATTAGCATAAACGAACCCTCTCTCTCTCCCTCTCTTTCTCAATTACGAGCATAGCAATCAAAAAATCATGAAATCACGCCACATAAACGTCACTGAAATCAACATTATAAAAAGTAGTAAACATATCAGTGAAAACTGTTAACAGCTAACTTCCACTTTCTTAGCGGTCGAAATTCATACGTACCTAACAGGTAGACCAAATTCGAGTTGTTTTCTCTTTTCTTCTCTTTTTTTTTTCACTTATCGTGGCTATCGTAAACAGATCATTTAGTTTCCGGATAAGGCAACAACTCGTAGAAATGAAAAACGAAACAAATCAAACCTCCTTTCGGATGGTTAACGTCCAGGGTTGTTTGACGTATTGTACGGCAGGTTTTTCTCGTTGCTTTGGCGGTGCACTTTTTTCGTAGAGATTTTTTTGGATGTTTGCAATCTGTGGAGACGACGACGAATCTGATGGCATTGGTGCAATAACTAAAAACACTATGTTGCTGTTCATTCAATATTCAACGAAGCCCTCGGTGCAGAGTTTCTTTTTTCTTTTCGAACTCTCAAAAGAACCGATTGTTTTGGAGAACTTTGAAGTAATGTTACTGGAACACTTGTGGTACTTCTCAAGTCAAATGATCCATTGAGCGTTACTATCTAGCATTTTCGGCATTTTCATTCGATTTTAAGCTCAAATTTGGAACGAATTCCGAATATACAATATCTTATAAGCTGCTAGTGAAGAGTCGAAATTTTTAAATTCTAATTTCATGTTACCTGCAGGTACTCCACGAGCATATAAATTGCCATGAAGCTGTTGAGCACGAAGCCTTGATTCTTTGACATCGCTTCGAAGAACGTCCGACTCATAAACCCATTCACCAATCTGCGATGCTTCAGGCTCTTCTGACTGCAAATTGACTTTCACCATTGACAACAGTTGTTCACTTTGTATTCAAAAAATTGCGACCATTCAAACTGACGTCTATATATCTACAAACGAAACTAATATAATTGTAGTGCTGATTTTTCCAAAGAAATCATTTTAAGGCATGTGAAAAAAATACGGAAATCTTGAAATTCGCTTAGTGTAACAATTTATAGTTTTCTTTAAGCAACAAAGATGATCGAATTGTGAAACGAAATTGGGGTGCTGTCTTCACTGTGGCGTAAGAGTTGTCGATTTAGTGACAAAGCCCTCACTTCCGATCCACTTCTTCGCACTTCTATACACTTCTACGTATTTCAATGCTCCGTTCAGAAGCATGGCAAAAATGACAACTTGTCACCGGAACAGAATATTATGGCCTCAACTCAGTGGATCACTCTCGAGAAGAACAGTGGAAAATTAGTTGTGCTCAATTCAAAAGTTGTGGCCAAAATGATTTGAGAATAAAATGTTTCAGAAATCAAAAAATTCCGATTTAAATGGCCATATTATGCAAGCGTCATAGATGATAAATTTCATTTGAGTTACACGCTTCCCCTTATACGTGACGGCACATTTGAAGTCGCCTCGAAGAAAAAAAAACGAGAACTCAAACCTGGTAGGTGACACGAGGAGGAGGCCTGAGAGGAGCAGGCGATTCCTTCGGTTCATTGACGGTCACTTCTCTCTGCTCGTTTCTTGGTTCCTTCCTTCGTACTAACGGTTTGTACTGAATTTCAATTACCTCCTTTTTCGGTGCTGGCCTCACAAATCGCGTTTCGTCAACCGGTGGTGGCAGATGCTGAGAAAATGATAAGCTAAAGAAACAGTTTGTTTTACACATCAAAAGCTAGGACGGCTGGCAATATTTAACAAATATCGCGCCGTCCGACAGTTTGCTTCCCTCCGTATTTTTAAGAAAAAAAATAATTTAAAGCTCCCTCCACTAGTCTAAAAAAACCCATCGCAGGGTCCCAGTGAAGCAGCGGTATAATTTGCAACGCCTCTCAATAAGGTCATTTCCTCCATGCTACATTTGCAACCACCTTATAAAGAAATTATGAGAATGTAAAGAACGCCAACAAATATAGTAGACTCATTGCATGAAACAAGCACTCAGAACGCAACTCACACGAGCCTTCTCCTTTAATTTACGGATTGCGTCTCGCTCGATTTCATAAGTCTGTGGAACTGGAGTGGGAAGCGGAAGTTTGCCGGGTTGAAGACGCTCCGAATTCAAAGTATCACCCACTATTACCGGCTCTCTATATTCATCTTGTGACAATCGTTGCAATCCCTGAAAAAATCTTTAAAAAATACTGTGAGAGATCTACCTATCCGATCTGCTGAAGAAATCGAGTTGAAACGTTCGCCGTTTTGAAATATTCTCTAAGATAGTCGTTGCGCAACTGCTTGAAATGGTATCGTCAAAATAAGTTTTTTGAACTCCGAACTTTTATTAGAAACACATTTTCTATATTGAGCGAAAAATTTTGCCAATAACCTCTGAAAATGACCGTGTTCACTGAATTGAAAAATGAAAAAAAGCAATGTTACGAAATCGTCGATCAAACGAATATCTTATGAAACTAATTTAAAACATGATCGAATTATTTTTGTAAAGCACATTCGATAAAAACCTTTGTTTCTCTTGGGGGTGGTGAATACGTAGGCTGTAAGTTGTAGTGGACACTGTGTTGGTGTGTTATCTGAAAAAAAAAAGCATAAAACGCAATATTTCCTAGAGAATTTAATGCATAAGACGGCCGAAAAAGAGTAATCATTTTTATTGTTTCCTTTAGTTCATGCCATACATTCATTACAAAAATATCGAAACGAAGTAAAGCGCAAATGGTCTTTACCTTACTCTAATTTACCGCACAAAACTAGTTACTACGAATATATTCGTTAAATCATTCCTACTCGCTCAGCATTTAACTAATATACTCAATACGTGCACAGTCGAAAGCCATCTTTGTTATGAACGAACATTCCAAGCAGACTTTTTTTATCTCTCGCTGGTTTGAAGTAATATAACAGAATATTTTGTTAACCTCAATCTGATATATTTTCTTATGTCAGCCGATAAGCTTACTGGCTAATATGATCAAAGATTTTTCCCGAACAGTATTCGCACGGTGTGGTCCATTACTTTCTGAATGATAAGTACACATTTTTGGCAAGTGGACACCTTTTCATACAAGGCAAAAACGCACGACCGATCGAGGCGATCATAAAATAAAGTTGGACGAACGAGCGAAAATGCACTGCCAAATCTCGACTGCATTACAGATATCATCTTACAATAAATTCACCGCTGCTTCTGATCAAATTTTTAACAAATCGCTTCTTAAGATTCCTTTTTTAGACAATTACGTTGTTTGCAAAGCCGAAAGAAAAACGATTCTTGCTTGTAGCTTTTAATAATGGGCTAGAAAAAAGTAATGCTGTAGGTTATCAATTGAGTAACAGCTGCAAGAGATATCGCACACGATAATGGCGTAGTAGCACCTTTCCACGACCATCAAAAAATCATCAAGACCACCCAAAATGGTCGCGAAAGATAATATGTGAAAAGCTTTTGTGGTACTGAATATAAATTACAGCAGCCCTCAATGTAGACATTGAGCAAATCGCTTATTTCAACTTTTTAAGAGCATTTTTCAAAGGGTTGGTAATTTTTCGCAAGAAATTTATTGCAAGGAACGCAAGAAAAAGTCACAGGAAGTTTTGGGAAATCAATACTTTTTTTTGGACGAAAAAAACCATTCGTATATAAAAGTTTTGCGAGCACTAACCTTATCGAATTTTTTGCTTTCGCTTCTTGTTCAAAATCAGTACGTTAGCACAATTAACACCATCGGGCTATCAAAATGACAATCTTTTATCATATTACTGGACATAGTTGGTTATCGAATAAACATTCAATTTAAAACTTCAAACGCAGTACTCTAACTCGTTGCATAAAAAATACAATGGAAAGATAACATGTTGAGGAAAGTGTGCTAACCACAGGAGATTCCTGGTAATAAGAAACAGTCTCAGGAGATCGATAAGACAGGCCGGAACCGTTTTGTACCTGCTGCATCCCATCCATTTGGATTCGCTGAGGAAGAGGTGGAGGTATACTTTCTGAAAATAACAACTTATTACCTTACAACATAGCCAACTTGTATCGGATCCAGCTTGTAATTTTACCGTAAATCGCAATTCGATGAGAATACTTCACCGATAAACTTCCGGTTTTTCGTTCCGTTTTTTTTAGAAAATAATTGCTAAGTCACAAATGCGGATAAGTTAATTGGCTCATTAATGGCATTTAATCTTTTTTTTAGATAAAAGAACAAAAAAATGCACCCCTTCAACTCATGATTCCATATACAAAAGCGTGATCGCTTATTAATGATGCAACAGAGTATAAAACATCTACCGGAAAGATCATGAAGCCGCTCTAGCAACAATAATTGGTCACAATCCCTTTTTGTTTGTGCTATACAGTTTCCACGCTTTAAGAAATATGTATGCAAAATTGAAAAACAAACCGGAATGTTGCCCGTAGGGGGACTCATAACGAACGAAGTTAGTAGTGTTACTGTAATATGGATTTTCGTTTCGATAGCCTCTGACGTTCAACTGAACTGGTTGAGGACGTTTTCGTACTGCATCCTGTTGAATCTGCAAAACATATTCATCAATTTGTTGGTGCTCCTAAAAAATGGCGAAAGAAACACACTTCTGGAAATACGCTAACAACGTTTGAAGAAATTGCTCTAAGCATTTCCTTCTAGAAATTGTTGAACTATTGATATACGCGGAGACAACTTGGAAAATCAACCTTTTATAGCTGTTGAGACTGTTTTTTTAAAACGTTTGGCGATACAAACAAA